>CALNVZ010000077.1:391230-430639 GCA_940671915.1 Paracentrotus lividus
CTCTGAGAATTGTCAATAACTTTTGAAATTTCTGGAAGAAAAACTTGTATCGTTTTATTTCAGATATCACTAGATAACCAGACCCAGTCAAAAAAGTATAAAATGAAATCATATTGAAAGCTGGATAGATGAGGGCTATTAGTAAACAAAACAAAAATTCTTTTACGTGTTTTTTCAAAAACTGTTTGCATGTTTATCTATTCTTCCTGCAAAGAAAGAAATGTCTTGTGGAACAGAGTAGAGAAAAGAAATATATTTGTTAAAGGAGATTTACACCTGTATTGAAAAAAATATTAGTTGATGCAAATTTAGTCATCCGATATTTCATATCATAGTAAGTTTCTTTTGGCGCATATATTGCAGTTTACTCATGTAAGAAATTTCTGGGAATTTAATTTTTTTGGATAATCACGACGTTGGTTTGTATTTAGGATCGGCACAAAGAAAACTTTCATTTCTGAGTGTTGACGTTTTATATGGCATTCCGATTAAATGTTCAATCGTGATGGGGATACCATAAAGTGATATGGTTAAAGTGAAAAGAAATCGAGTTGCAAAATATCTTGTCACAGTGTTTTTCTCTTAGTTCGTTTAGAAGAGTTTGTAGTTAGTGTTATATATATCATGTACTTCTAGATCTGGGCCCATATTCATAAAACCTACATAGGCCTTGTTATCACCTGTGTACTATCACTGTGTATATTTTCTGATGAAATTAGTTGGCAACTAGCTGTAGTAAGGTTTTATCATAATAACAAAAGGGAGTTGAGTGCATTGTACATGTTGTATCCTACGGAAAGGGCGCCTATTAGATTTGTCTTTTCTTTTCTCTTCCCCCCCCCCCTTTCTTAATTTTTTTTTTATTGTAGTAGTAGTAGTAGTATAGTAATAATAATTATTGTTATTGTTTTTATTATGGTGACTTTTGTTATTATGAATATAATTATATTATTATTATTATTATCTTAGCTGTAAAAATGTTTTATTGTTTAAATTTTATCTTGTTTATTTCTCCTCATACAATTTATTGGAGAATACAAATGAATGAATAAATAAAAAGAAAATAATCAGTTTTTTATAACTTAGAGTTTTTTAGTTAAATTTGTATAGGCCTAATGGATATTCTCTCAGGTAGGCTACATGTACATTTTTGCTATACAAAAAAAAAAACAACAACAACAACAACAACAACAACAAAACAAAACAAAACAAAAAACAGACAAACAAACATTACCACAAGATATGGCAACTCTGCTGACAGCACATGATCTAAAATAATACCTGTAATTTTAAGATTTTAAATAATTTGTACCAAACTAAATGAAATTGTCATTGCTGGACAATTGTAACAGTCTTGTGTTTGGCGTTCCTGATAAAGATGTGTCCAAACTCCAAAGAATTCAGAATTCTCTGCTGCCCGGCTAGTATCTATGTCTAAGAAATATGATCTCATCACGCCAATCTTAACCCTTCCGCTGCGGCAGGCCCATATACGGCCCACTGGGAGGTAACTCGCTGAGACGGCAGGCCCATATATGGCCCACAAAATAGATTGATTTTCAGAGCAATATTTACCCGCTATTTAGAAAGAATAAGAAGTAAAACTGTACTGAAATCCCTTCTAAGAACACCAATTATTACTATCCTGTTAAAAAATCATACCCTTTCAATTTGAAATTTCCAAGAAAAATGTGATTTTGTAACAACCACGGATCTCTTTTTGTCTGCTTTTTCGCAAACGATCCTTGTGTACATAAACACACGGGTGATAGAAGCGGACTCGTACAGCCGTACGCGCGCGCGCCAGTTATCCCACAATCCTTTGCGTGATACGATCGGGTCGAGCGTTCTTTTCGTTATTTTAGGGGGGGGTGGAGAAAGAGAGAGAGAGAGAGAAGTAAAGGGGCAGGGGCGTAGAGTGAATTACACATTGGAAAGACGGACATGAAATAGTATAAAAAGCGCAAGGATAAAGAACGAGGGTGCAATTTTCAAGAAGGAATCCCAAAGAAAATACAGCAAAAAGCGCTTACTTTTTTCCCCGTTGAAGACTGTTTTCAAAATAAAATAAAATTTTGTTGGGAAATAATTAATTACTAGTACCCAGACAGGAGCAAATACAATTGCTTAAACGGGTAGTTTTCTGTGGAATATCACAGTTGATAAATCCATGTTCTTTATTACCAAGTCAAATTAACGATTTCATTGAACTTTTTTTTTAAACTCGAAAATTTACACCACTGATTTGCACTCTATTTATTATTTTCTGAAAAAAACTGGTAAAAATTATTGAAACCCATTTTGAATTTTATCTAAGCATAGAAGGATATTAGGTAGGCTTTATTATTATGAGACTATTTGCTTGATGATACATATGCTGCTACATGTAAAAAGAAAGTTAGATTTGCTTTCATAGGAAATGCGGGGGGTTGAAACAAAAAAGGATGAACTTACAGGGTTAGTCCATATTATGTCTATTGTCTCCGTCCCGATAATCATAACATTCTTTGCGGAGCCTGGATATACCTCTCACTATTGTGTCTCCAAGGCATCTCCAGACGAGTCATGGGCACCCAACATCCTGCGTTATCAACCAAGCTGTAATAAAACTATATAGCTTTGCTTGTGATATATCCCACAAAGTTATCGCTGTTCAACTTAGCCAAATTCTACTAATGAAGGGGCTGTGAAAATTGCAATACAGGCAGATAACTTGACACATAATTTCATGTAATATTGAATTTTCCCCTAATTTTTTTCTCGACCTTTTCGATCTACAAATACATGTGTGCCAATAATAAAAAAGTATTAAACAAATATTATAAAAAGTTAAAATTTTCATACATACAATATTATTATGTTTCAATAATAAAATGTATCAAACTCTGTGGATATGGCCGATTGTGATGTCCCATGCCAATCTTTCTAGACGATCACTTTTTCAGTAAACACCATGTTCCTCCTCTCCATTTCTTTTTCTTCTTTTTTTTCGTTTTCATTTTGTTTATGTCTGTTGTGTTTCTTTATTTTTATCGCGCAAGGGTTCCGTAAGGGTGTTTTCACGGGAGGAGGGAGAGAGAAGATAGAAGAGAGAAAGAGAGATGACAAGATTACAATTGCGGTTTACTGATGAGGATGATAAGGAAGGATAAAGGGATATAGAGAGAAAGGATGCATCCTCCATTTCTGTATTTTGATATGTCTTTATAGAAATATTCATTATTTTGTTGTCTGATTTTCATTTTACTTCCTTTCCTATTTTAGCCCCCCCCCCTCATTTCTTCTCCCCCCCCCCCTCTCTCTCTCTCTCTCTCTAACAACATCTTATTCTATTTTCCCTTTTTCTCCTCTGGGTGTTTGAAGATCGATATTTTTCTAGGCTAGCTTGTTTCTACTTCAAGCTTTTAATTGCATTACAAATTTGATTTAATTTAACATTTTTAATGAAGATGACGATAATATGACAACGATGATTACAATAATAAGCCAATGATATTTAACATATGAAACTGATGAACGATACAGGGATTTCAAAAAATAACAACACGATTTAAATTGTTATTATGTGTTATTTTGCGACACTTAAATTCAATCACATTGAAAAGATGAAATGATTTAATCTTATAGCGTTGAGAAAGAGATGTGGTTTAAGAAAGCAAATAATATATATCTTTTGTATTATGTCGCTTTTTTTGTTTTTTGTTGTTTTTTTTTTAGGTGAAAGTATCCATGCATACAAACATTTTGTTTTCAGATGTGTGAATATGTAGTCAATTTAATTTTTTTAGGGGGCGAGGGGATGGGGTTTGACTCCAATTTATATACATTTGTATCATGGCTAAGTTTTCATGTGTCATTATGTTCCTATGTATGGGAGAAGACGGATAAAGAGAAGAGGAGAGAGATAGAAGACAAGAGAAGAGATGGATTCTTGATACAACATTTTTTGTTTATTATTTTTGTTGTCCATTTCAAACGTGTTTTAACACGATATAAAAAACAGTAATTTAGGCTTGAATATTACATAGCAGGATAGGGTATGGATTATTGGGTGCAATCATACTAACATCACCCTTTTTGAATTTCCTCTTTTCAAAGAATGACTAGCATGACAAAGGGACCCGTTATATAACATGCTATAGAAACTCCTGCTACTCTGAGATTTCTTACAAACTTAGCAGACGACGCATTGTGCTTGGAGACGAATAGCCGGAAGTTCATACAATTGCCAGTGTCAAGCCGTGCGTGCTGTCGTGCGTGCGATCAATAAAGCTGTTTGTTACACAAACATAATAGGAAAGTCAACATATCGAAAGCCGTAAAAGAGGTTACATTTTTATTTTTAAAATTTACACCTTTATTCTCCACGATTGTAGACCATATTTCAGCAAGTAAAAGAGAAACTTAGCTTTATCAGTTTGTGTTCAAACTTTTTTATGATTACATTTAAAAGAGAGATAACAGCTTTTTGAAGTTGAAACTACCCCCAAATTTCGGCCGAACTATCCAAGCTGAGAAATGGCTCCGTCACAGGGGAGTGAATTTGCAAATACCGCCCCGCAGCGGAAGGGTTAAAAGAACTTCATTGGTTACCCATTCATTCGTGCATTCAGTACAAAATAATCCTGCTCACATTTAAGGCTGTACATGGTCTTGCCCCTACTTACCTGTCTGAGTTGGTAGCCCCCTATCAACCTACCAGATCGCTCAGATCTGCTTTCCAAAACCTGTTAGTTGTTAATAGGAGTAGAACGAAAACGTTCGGTGATAGGTCCTTCGAAAGTGCCGCACCAACCCTTTGGAATTTTCTTCCGGATGCTCTTCGTGCTCAGAAAAGCATAGATGTATTTGAAAGGGAACTAAAGACATATCTCTTCAATATTTCGTTTGGACTGTGCATTCAATCTCTTATGACTGATTATCTATGCAATAGAAGAGTTTTCAAAAGAGGTTCCTTTTATTAAAATATTTTCCATTTATATATGTGTTTTAATATTTGTATGCCTATTGTATATTAACTAATTTTGTTTTCTAGACATTTATCTTACGTTTAATGTAAGTAAGATTATTTCTGTAAACATGTAAAGCGCATTGGTATTGCAAATAGTGATGAAATGCGCTATATATAAACAATATTATTATTATTGTCAAGTTTGGCAACGGTTATTTTATACTGACAATCAATCACGTAAGATTTCATTGATTGCACTGCTGTTCTTCGTTTGCAGTTATTACATGTCAACCACAACCAGTTATGTTTATTATTTTCCACTTGAACTTTAGATGTAACGTGACTTAGGAATGTAATAAAAATTGGCGTTTATATGTTTTGAGCGTTTCATTGTTGTTTTTTATTTTTTCTCTATTACTGTAAGAAAGGGGGAAATAAAATAAAGTAGAAGGAAGGGGCAAAAAAAGGGGGGGATAGAGTACAAAAGATAGAAGGAAAATGGAGAGAAAAGCATAGAAAGGAGGGAGACCGAACAAGAAAGAGAAAGAGAAAGAAAAGAACATGTTGACAGAGAGTGAGAGAGAGAGAGAGAGATGGAGAGAGAGGAAAACATTAAGAAAAGAGTCCAGCAGACAAGATCCGCGTGAACAGCGGATATGGTCCTTCGCTTCACCGAGGGACAAAAATAAAGAGAGGGAGAAATAAAAAGAAAATGCTGACAGAGAGAGAGAGAAAAAAAAAACAAGAAAATAGTCCAGCGGACAATATCCGCGGGGACCAGCAGATATGGTCCCTTACTGAAGGACCAAGATAGAGAGAGTAAGAAGAAGGATGAAAGAGGGAGACCTATCAAGAGAGAGAAAGAGAAATATATAGAGAGAGTAAACAAGAAAAATGCGGACATAGTGATAAAAAAAGAAACTGAAGAAAACGGAAGAAAATTTTAAAACGGCAATATCCGCGATCTCCGCATCTATGGTCCTTCCCTAAGGGACCAAGAAGGAGAGAGAATAAGGGGAAGGGAGAAAAGAGGGAGACCGATCAAGAGAGAGTGAGAAAGAGAAGACAAGAACATGTTGACAGAGAGTGAGAGATAAAGAGAGAGATGGAGAGAGGGGGAAAATTGTCCAGCTGACAAGATCCGCGTGATCAGCAGATATGGTCCTTCGCTTCGCTGAGGGACAAAAATAGAGAGAGGGAGAAATAACAAGAAAATGCTGACAGAGAGAGCGAGAGAGAAAAAAAAAACCAAGAAAATGGTCAAGCGGACAACATCCGCGGGGAACAGCAGATATTGTCCCTTGCTGAGGGACCAAGAAGGACATAGAATAAGGGGAAGGGAGAAAAGAGAGAGACCGATGAATAGAGAGAGAGAGAGTAAAAAAATGCTGATCGACAGAGAGAGAGTGAGAGAGGGAAAATTATGGAAGAAAATTTAAAAGCGGACAATATCCGCGGAAATCGCAGATATAGTCCTTCACTTTCAGCCAGCAGACCAAATCCGCTGACGGACAAGATCTTCGGTATAAGCTACCGCAGATTTGGCTCTCTTCGAGTCAAAATCCGCGGCGCACGCCGATATCTGCGCGCAGGTATCGTCTGATCGTCACTATCTGCGGAAATGTACAGGATCCGCTACCACACCGGCGGCGAACCTCTATAGCGTGCCGGGGGTTTTAGCGCAAATGCCATTGATATCAAAACGTAACTGTTAGCCAATATATCAACAGCGATATCTCCGCACTGACTGATCGTATGAAAAAAAGGTTAGTGAGTAAGTTGTAGGAAATTTCCTCTTGCTTCTTATCAATATAATTTTGTTTTGTAAAATTCATCAAAAATACTTTTTTTTCTGGGAAAGAAGAAACATGCGTTTTCACCGCAGAGTAAATAGTCTCCTGTATCGACTTTTGGAGACCATGGTTTGCTAAAAAATAGTCATGAAATATTGTTCACTAAATGACGTTATAGCCTGGTTTATTGCCTTTCCAAAAATACCAAATTTGTAGCAAATGATGGTCCGGTTACAATTTTATAAGGAAAAGTCTAAAAGCTAGTCCATCCCCTCCAGAAAAGCATTTCTTACAAGTATCCGGTTGTTACTTTTTCTGTTTTTTCTCCATTGTTTTGCAACCGCCATAGTTCAAGCCCAAGAAATCGATAATGCTAATCCTCAGATTAGGCTTACCAACCGGACGCGAGTAGAATGCAGACAGAAGTCTAAAGTTGTGGTATATTGCCGCTATCGATTTTTTTTGTAGCTGTTATTACTGTTCCTATTCAGAAATGAGTCAACTGCCATATTTATACCCTACGTTGTATGCAGCATTGCGCTGCAAATAACCAAATACTTGAACATTATTGAACTGATAAGTTTCATATCGCAGTTTGAGTATTAGTTTCATTTACTCCTTACTCCTTAGTCTTGTTTTATATTCTTTTTTCTCTGTCTTCTCTCTCCCTCTCCCCCCCCCCTCTCTCTATCGTGTCATGCAATTTGGAAATGAACGTGAAATGTCATGTACTGATCCCGATTATTGCTATCATTGAATACATAATCTATTTACATATGTAAGTACATGTACACAAATCACACATTGTCATGTACCGTTAGAGAAACAATTATTGATATATAAATATATATTCATGAAAACATAAACTTTCTCTCTCTCTATCTCTATCTCATTACAAAATAAGTAAAAGGGATTAATGCGAATATTATTGAGCGAAGAAAATACATGAAATGAGGAAGCATAGCATTCTATTTATAATTACTCATCACTCTCTCTCTCTCTCTCTCTCTCAATACAAAAATGAAATAGGAAACATATCATTACATTTATATTTGTTCATGAAAATAATAATCGCGCTCTCTCTCTCTCCCTCAATACAAAATATATGAAATTAGGAAACATACCATAACATTTTTATTTGTTCATCAAAATAATAATTGCGCGCTCTCTCTCTCTCTCAATACAAAATACATGTGTATATATATATATATATATATATATATATATATATGTGAAAATAGGAAACATATAATTACATTAATATTTGAAAGAAATAATTGCTCTCTCTCTCTCTTTCCCTCCCTCCCCCTTCTCTCTACCTCTCTCTCTCTCTGTTTCTCAATTCAAAATATATGAAATTAGAAAAGAAACCATTACATTTATATTTATTCATAAAAGCAATAATCCCACTATCTCTCCATCTCTCTCTCTCTCTAAATACAAAAGATGTGAAAATAGGAAACATATTACATTTATATTTTGTTCATGAAAATAATAATTACCCTTTCTCTCTCTCTCTCTCCCCTTCTCTCTCTCTCTCTCCCCTTCTCTCTCTCTCTCTCTCTGTTTCGCAATACAAAATTATATGAAATTAGAAAACATATCATTACATTTATATTTGTTGATGAAAATAATAATTACTCTTTCTCTCTCTCTATTTCTCAATACAAAATATATTTCATTTCAAAGAATAGAAATCGCTCTCTCTATTACTTGTACTGTAAAAAAATATAGAATCAATAACAGTATACCTGCATGTTTGTGCAAAGGTATGCATATCTGATTTGCAATAGAAAAAAGAAAACACATGTAATTGTCGCTAAATACCTGCATTTGCAAGTGTATAAATTCGACTGGCATATAAATTGGGGGGGGGGGAGGGGGGTCGGCGGGGAAGACATTCAAGCGGTCTTGAGATGAATTGAAACTATTTACTTTATTATGATACATGTAATTTGTAAAATATGATCTCAACTTCAATCAGACCATAATGCCTTATGCTATAGTCACACAGACACTTACGTATAGTTACGTTTTTCTTGTTTTAATCTTATTTCATCTTCTATTCTGTAATTTCTTATGTATTTCTTTGTTTTGTTGGATGAAAAAAATTATCACTAATTCCAATCCTGACTATGACGGGAAGGCATTCGTGGGGACCCGCAGAAAAGAAAATAATTGTTTTGCCATCAGTACACGACAATGTGTGATTTGTGTACTTCAATGTTTTGTTTTCCCATTAGTTCCCTTTACTATTTTGATAGAGAGAGAGAGAGAGAGAGTGAGAGAGAGCTTGATGATTACTTTCCTGAATAAATATGAATGTAATGCTATGTCTCCTAATTTCATATATTTTGTATTGAGAGAGAGAGAGAGAGTGCGCAATTATTGTCATGAACAAATATAAATGTAATATATGTTTTCTATTTTCATATTATATTGTATTGAGAGAGAGAGAGAGAGATTATTATTTCCATGAACATATGTAAATGTAATGATATGTTTCCTAATTTGCATATATTTTGTATTGAGAGAGAGAGATATATCTATTAATATTTTAACTTTTGCTCCGTGAACTCGCCATCGATTCCTGATTTCAGTACTGTGCCACCACTGTTCCCCTTAGTGGAGTAAATAAGGATCCCAACAAACAGACCATGACAGTAGCTTAGGATAAGGTATCTGTAAATACGGCCATCAATAAACAAGCAATGAACGAATGAGTCCAAGTAATAACAAACTGATTTTAGGTCTCACAAAAGTTTGTTTTGACATTTACATCCCTTACATATTTAATAAAAATGAAAACATAACACAATCTGCCTTACTGTTCATTGAAAATGTATTCATTTGTCGTGTAAAAGCTAGGTAAGTACATATTGTTCCTCGCTTTTCTTTCCCCCATTATTAGTCACATGTAATGAGACACACACGCAAGACAGCACGCAACTGAATAGACATCCGGTACCTAAACATGCGCCACACATACTCCACGCTTTGGAATTCTCTGGTCGTGATCAAATTATCATACTTCAGTATAAAATGTCTCTTTCTGACAAAAAACTCCACTATGAGATATGTTTTTTGTATGGATTTGGAAAGTCACATTATACATTATACAACAAATATGTCAAAATTATAGCTCAAAAGTATATTTTTGACGTCATTTGGGGGGGGGGGGAAGGAAACAACTTTTTTGAAACTTTTTTGGGCCCATAAATGGGACTCCGGCACGCCAGGGCTATGGGCCCATTTATGGGCCTCCGGCACATTAAGAGTTAATCCTCTGCACATAAAGTCAATGGAGGAGGAAGTCAATACCTGACAAATGTGAAATTCGGCCAATTTCATTGATGATTATTGTTAATTCTACCGTGAGTTATGTAAGAAAACTTGGCACACCGCTTCAACTGATCTCCAACTAACATGATCTTGATTCAAATTACGTATTTGTAAAGTCACTGAACCATGACGAAGCCCCAAACTTTCTTCTCATTTGCATGATTTTCTTGTATCTTGTGCCCACTGAGGCGTGAAAAATCAGGATTTTTGTGAAAATAAAGTCAAATGTACTCCCCATCAAGAATTGTTATATTCAATCAAAGTAAAAATTTGAATTTCAGTCCATACGTGAGAAAAGGGCTTTTCCAGTCTCACATGCTCACTGAAGCATGAATTTTTAAATAAATGCCATAGGATCATTGACACGTGCCAAAAGAATATAAATAAAACCCAAAAAATGTTATTGAGGTGCTTTCTAGTGCATAAAATTACTACAATGACTCTTTGTAGTTTTAAAATGGCCTAATTTTTGGTTGATTGATGGGTTCATTAAACCGTGAATGGATGGATATTGGTTGCATACACTTCCAAAACAGGAATTCCCTCACATCGGATCGATTATACCATGGCAGAGAAGTAAAAATCGCAGTTTGGGCAAAATTTGCTGCATGCTCACTCAGCATTGAAATTTGACGCAAATTTCGTTTCCGTATGTTGGGAAGCACGTTTTGCATACATTCTGATGTGCAACTTGTTTAAAATCGGAAAATGGGTCCGATATCATTGAATCAAAGTTGTGATTTTAGGCTTGTGAACTTCAAAAGAGGACATTTTTGCATTCAACCGTTAATCACTGAAGCATGACTTGATGATTTTTCCTAAAATTCGCTCCAATGGTAACTATTATTAAATTCCCTACATAGACATATAATTAGATTTTTTTAATTCCTCCTGGTTAAGAAATTTATTTATATCTGAAATAGGGGGAACTTTCTTTTTGTTTTGTGTTTATGCTTATCACGATAAAGAGAGGGGTTGATTATCTGACTTTTTGCTTTAACTATTTTGTTGTAACTATAATGATGTAATGAAATGTAAAGTATGCCAAATGCAGTAGGTATTATAAGTTATAAGTCCTGCTTTTATTTTAAAACTTACACCTGCGCTTTTGATGAATGGTGCTTATTCTAAGGTGCTATTGTCCAGAGGTGCGAAGCCCACCGCTATGATCTTTAATCCACATTTTATAGAAATAATTTGAAAGAAACAGGACTTCTTTCAAGCGCTATTCAGTAGGCTTATCGATCGATACGTGTGTGCTGCACATGCATTATGCACATGCATTATGCACTTTGGATTGTTAATATACTGGAAAGGAGGAAAGCGGAACTTCTACCATCAAAGTGTTTTTCTTTACAAAATAACTCGTCTTATATTTGGAATTGATGAACATGCCTTACAGTGTTAGATAGAAAAATGTCTGCCCTTTCATGTTTACGTTTACTACAAATCATGAAAATGGCCGAGTTAGATGAAAGGAGTAATGAAAGCACAAAACATGAAAAATTTCTATAATACTGTCAGTGTACAAGAAATCGCTCCGCCACAGGGGTAACAATCGCGTTTCACAGGCCCGCGCTCAAAGGGTTAAACATGAATAATTAATAATACAGGTAATGTAGTTAAGATAAACTGTAATTTTTCATGTAAGCGCTCTGAGCCTTACGGGAATTAGCGGCCAAAATGTTTATTGTAATGTAATGTAATCAAAAATTCACTTTTCATCCATATCAATTGTTCAAAAATAAAAAATCATCAACAACACGACTGTTGATATCTCATCATTGCTTCATCATTTCCCTGATGCTTTTATATTCCAAATATTGATAAAAACTATGACGAAAATGAACAATCCAAACAACAGCTGACCAAATAAAGAAACATTTACAATTATCGATCAGACCTTGTTTGTTCGTGTTGGGGAATTCTCGTAAATTATTAATAAAGTACCTTTTCTTAATGGTAAAATGCTTTAAAATGACCTCAGATGCCCCAAAAGATGAAAATATGATATCATCTGAAGAAATAACTTGTTTACATCTTCTTCTTTTTTTAACTGAAAAATAACAATTTAAATGACAGAATTTAGGTTTTAAATTCACCTTATCACTATTTTTTTTCTGAACCCGTTTTCTCCGGTTTCCATTACCAATAAAAGAAAATCTACAATTAATGTTTTCAAGAATAACAGCTTGAGAGAAAGCTTATGTTTGGCTAAACTTTTTTTCCATTCATAAAATTTCTGTAGCATCCTTATAGATTTTTCAAAATATGTCCGTGATAACACCCTTGTACAGAGGGCCGATATATTGAACACCCCCCAATATGAGAACTTAAAATGTAAAGTTTTTCTACTCTAGTCTGGTTTTCTTGAAACTATTGCCATTACATGTATATTCCTGTTTTCTATTTATCTTTTATAGAAGTCAGTCCGGATTGAAGAGATACCTAAAAGTCAGATACTATCAAGAGCACTGGCAGAGAAGGTTTGCTCACTGAAAAAGGTGGAGTTAGTTGGTTGTCGTATTCCATTTTCATTTAGTGAGCATCTCCACCAGGTTTCAAGTGATGCTGAGGTAATCATGCACATCTAAATTTAAATCAACACAAAACAGTAAGTTGCCCTTAAAATAACATGTGGGCAAAATTTAGGCCTACATGAAGGAAAACATCGCAGCTGTTTTCTACATAATATTATAAAAGGAGACTGTGTAATGCTTCAATGAACAGGCTCAGAAGAGAAAATGTTATATTTTGACGGTCTCACAGCCTCATTTCAGGAATTTGATTCAATGACATGGGAACAAAGGTCTAGTTCTCAGTAATCGAGAACGCATCACATTGCCAATGAGAAATCCACTTTAGCAAAGGAGATAACATTGCATTAAAACTTGCTAGAAAAAACCCCAATGACACCAACTACTTTCAAAAGACTTACTTGGAAAAAGCGGGTTTTGTACCTTTCACATTCAAAGGACCCTAACTCTGTGACCGATAACAATTTGGACGTAAGAAATGTCCCAAAATTAAAGATGATGAGTTACTTAATATTTCAGTTAACAGATCACCAAAATAAACCACGTACTTTTGAAATGACTGATCTTTGAACTTTGGTTACCTTTTTTTAAAGGGACACACTGTATAATTTTACAAATCTTTCAAAAAGTGCCAAGAAGAGTATGACACAAAGGGAAGTCACTGGTCAGACATTATGAAACCTTGGTCATAATCTATAGCTTAGCTCCAAAACAAATACCAAACTGAAATGGGAATATTGCATGTATAATGAAGGTCTAGTATCAGCCTAATCACGCTTATACAGGGCATTCAGACCAGACTGTCCGTTTGCCGGGGGATGTCCCCCATAGCATGAACGGGACTTCCCCTGGCAAACGCATAGTGTCGATGCTCCCGAGGACCTCTCCCCATCTTCCCCCAAACATGGTGGGTTTTGGATGGGAGAACGACCTTGGTTCGTTATTCGATCTAACACACACCTGCTTTTATCGTACATGCCCATGCACAAAATGTGGGAAAGAATAGACAGCCGTGATTTGTCCCTCGGATAGCAGGGAATTCAAACACAGTGTGGACACATGGTCATAAAAGAAAATGAAAAAAGATACATGTAAGATCTCTCCCCCTTCCCCCAGTAAACAGGACACAGTGTGATTGTCACAATATACATGTACTCTTATATTGCCCAAAGAAGCCTTTACAATGTACATGTACAGTGTGTCCCAGATAAAGGTAAACCCAACTTTGAGAGCCTTGTTTTAGAATTGCATAACTTATTTGTCATTAATATTTATATCATGACAAAGAGTAACTGATATTCTATCTAGTGATGCCAAAATTATACCTGTGCTGTCATGGATGACTGAGCACTCAAGTTTTTGGAAACATTGGTCAGAAACCATTTGTAAAACATTTTCTGAGAAGCAGCCCTGGCTCTCTGATCAATCATTGTTTGTTAGAGGTGAGCCTTCCTGAGCCCATACATTAGGGACAAAGGTTTACTTGGACTATTGAAATACAAGGGCTGCTTTTGCTCAAACTTGGTACAGGGAACTTTTTACGCTTGTTTTTTAAAAACCCAATTGCTCAGTCATCCATTACAACACAGATATAAGTTTCATATCATTGAATAGAATATGAGTTGTTCTTTATCATGAAATAAATTTCAAGGTCACACATGCTTTAATATTTTAATATGAGGCTCTCAAAGTTGGGTTTACTTTTTTCTGGGATGCAGTGAATAGTGCTGCCAAGTTTAAATCATTTAAATTATTATTTGAATAACAATTTGTTTTGTTTTGCTTCGTTTTGTTTTTTTTAGATTTTTGATAACCTTCTAATTGTATACCCAGATGAAATCTTATTTTAAAATATCTTATTTCCCAATTGGATTCTATGTACTACTTCTTAATTTTCAAATTATGAGACTGATCTCCACATATATCACATTCTTCATTATTTCAAAAGAAAATATTTGCGATCACATGCGAGTGAGGATATTAAGAATTTACATTTAATGCATAACATTTAATAATTTCAATATACTGGGCACAAAAGTATTTTCAAATGAGGCATACTGACAAAAAAGGGAAACCACAATGAATGTATCTATGCAAAAGAATGGCATTTTTTGCAATATGAACCTCCTTAAGGGGGTATCACACTGAGTTCTGAACCCAGGCGAACAAAGCGAAATTGCAGAGTGCCTTAAATGGAGAGTCCAATCAACTTCGTCTTAGTTGGAAGGCCTTTTGATGTGACACAATTTCTATTGTTATATGCATTCCTGATAAAGGGGTATCTCGGAACCTAGAACCTTGGAACCTAGGCGATTGAAGCGAATTTTCCCCAAACTTCAAACGAGTCAATACACCAGAACGTCTTTTGTCATGCAAAGCAAATTTTTCATTTTGTTTGGATCGTTTTTGGATTCGCTTTTTTTCTTTTTCTTGAAAAAATTTGCAAATTTATTATTGTCAAAGTTTGCAAACGCATACCTAAAATAATGGTGGAATATATCTTTTTTAGCTCCAGCAATATCACGCTGCTCTGGCTTTAATTTTATTAATTCGTTTGTCCCATTTTTCGCTTTTTGGGAACCAGATAAACCCAGACTTTCCCACCAAACCTCCCTGCAAAAATAGAATATTAAATTTAACATGAAAGGTGTTATATCGAACATCGCCTCAGAATCTGTATCCATCCACACCCACTGGTGTTAAATTAACACTGGTTTAGGTGTTAAAATACATCACAAACTGCTGGGTGTTATTTAAAAACCACATGGTAATGTTAAATGTGACGCATTGCATGGTGTTAATTTACCATCTGATACCAGTTGGTGTTGATTTGCTTTAATCTGACATCATGAGTGCAATTAGCTTGCAATTTTGAAGAGATACCAGACTGACCAAAGTGTTTATAATTAAGTTAGCAAAATAAGCTAAATCAAATAAAATGTGATTTGACTATCATTCAATGTTACTGCATCCCTTTAAGTACAACTGCTATAGTTTTGAAGAAATATTTACTTAACTACACAAACGCAAAATTTGTTGCTATTTGTGTTTATGGTATTTATACTATCAAATTATAAATAAAATCTATCTGCAAAAAGTTCAACAAAGTTGTTTACCAGGTTTTGTTTCAAAGACACATGGTATTAGAGATTTTGTATTGATTTCAATCTAACACCGGAAATCCTTTGAAGGACTCCTCCGGGCTGGAGTTTGCATTATTAGAAAAATAAAGTAAAATCTAAAAAGCACAACATTGAAAATTTCATCAAAATCGGATAAGAAATAGCAAAGTTATGAATTTTCTTAGGTTTTGAAATAACAGTTCTTGGCATATTCAAATTGGCAAACTGATGATGTCACAGTCCCCCTACTTTCTTTGTATTTTAGTGTATGAAATACCAATTATCAAGATTTTCTGCCCCACGGACATAAAAACAGGGATTAATCCTTGTGGAATATTCAAGGTCACAAGTGCTTTTACTTATTTCAGTATGAGGGATAGATTTTCTGTATACGCAATGTATGAAAAAATTAGATAAATAGGAATTCATATAATAAAATATAAAAGATATAGGAGGACTGTGAGATCATCAGTTTGCTCATTTGAATATTCAAATATTCATGAGACCTGCCAAGAACTGTTTTACAAAATAAATTCAGTACCTAAACAATGCATAACTTTGTTATTTTTCATCCGATTTTGATGAAATTTTCTGTGTTGTGCTTGTTAAATTTTAATTTACTTTACAAAACTTTTTAATTTCAGCCCAGAGTCCTCCTTTAACCCTGCTTTGAAAGGCTTAATCAGAACAGTCCTAATAACACGGTAAAGCACCTCGGGTAGGGTTGTTATTGTTCTTTGAGGTAAATCTGAGTTTATGGTTACAGGCTTAAATTTGCTATCTGCTGGAAGGATCAAAAATGTTTTTTTTTTATTCATTTTCATTCAACAGAAATTTTATTTTCCCCCCAATATGTTGGAGAATCTCAATACAAAAATAAATCAAACTAGAGCTTTTAATTTTTGCGCGCACGTAATTTATATATGAAGTTTATGGGTACTAAATATGATTAATTTATGATTATTAGTTATGAAACTATGGCTCATAATGTGATTTTACAAAATTGCGTTTAGATGACGTCACATTATGCTAACGAGCTAGAAAAGATTTCAGTGCTCAGATTTTATGATGATCCATCATTGCTAAAAATTTGAAATACTTTAATGCATTATTTTTTTTAGTTATAGTGTCTACAAGAATTGTACAGAAGAATAAAAAATAAAGAAAAGAGAGAGAAAAAAAAAAGATTCTGACAATAATAAGAGGTGCTATGTACATTACGTACATACCACCTTAAAAGAAAAATAAAAAAGAAGATTTGGACAATAACAAGAGGTGATATGTACATTTTACATACCACCTGATGAGATGGCTTGTTCAATGCAGAATACATATACACTCGAAATGTTATAAAATGATATGCCTTCATTAATCACCAATTTAGACTGCAATGCTGGGGTTGAAACCAAAGTAAATTCGCCAATGTTGTAGGGAATTGTCTCAGCTACAACATAATATTTGAAAGTGAAACGGCACATATTTACTGAGGGACACTCCGTTTTGTACCAAGATTATGTCGTCATAAAACTCAAATCGGTAATTTTGAAACACAAATAAAAATTTGAGTTTAGAAGCCATTATGATAACGTTGCAATGACGTTAAGTAAGAAATGAGGTATGAAATCGCATTGACAACTCATACTCTATCCAACTCTGAAAAGATAATTGGGGGTTGCTGTTCATCCTGAAGAATTATTAAAGATTTTGTGTAGGCACGTTTTTGGCGAAAAATGGCATATTTTGGCAAAATTGATAAAATTCGCGTGCACGTAGTTCCAACTGGAACAGACTCCCATTCGGTTATGAATAGTCTAAAAATAGTGATTGTGGTGTCAAATTGATGATTTGAAGCTGCAATCTTTCCCGACGCGCATAAATGCACACAAAATCGTGCACACGCATTTTTTTTGTTGAAATGCTTAAAATGACCTGCAACGTACTTTAATTGAGCCATAAAGTGATTTTGAACATTTTTAATTTTTGCGCGCGTCTACGCCACAGAAATAGAGAAGGAGAAGGACTATAGCGAGACGTGCAGTGTCGCCGCGAGCTGGCTGGTGTCACGTGATCAGCGCCATCTTGCTGGTCGTATACTCGGCGTTTGTTGTTCATAACATCTAACGAGATTTGAGTTACGGTCAAGATAAAATCTACGCTTTTGGCACCATCATGCTTTCATATGTGGCTGTGAACGGCTAAATCAGAAGCGTAAAGGATGTGGAAATTCTTTTTACAGGTAAATTGTTAATAAAATTTGATAACTTAAAAGGAAAACTTTGAAACAAATCGTGGACAAGGGAAAGCCAATTGTGGCGTGTAGTCCCATATACTCGAGTTGCTGTATGTTTGGGGCTCTTTTGTAGAAGTTGCAGTTGCGTCATGTAAATCTAGGCTAACTCTAACTTTTTTACTATAAATTTACATGTAGTTTTACGTTTTGAGTGATAGATATCCACTCGGTCTCTGCAGATATATGGCTAAAGACTTTGTACATCCTGAGATCATTTTCTTTTAATTAGGTGCACCATTTGTCATTTGGTAAAGCAAAAAGGCCAAAACCATTTGGATTGTTGGACTACAAATGTTGTAACAGTTAGGGCCTAATTCGGTCCGGAGAGATTTGATTTGATCTACTCCAGACTTTGAGTTAAAATGAATTTAATTTTCACTAATAAGATTCCATAACAAGATGTTTGGATGTCCTTTTATGTAAATAGTCTCTAGGCCTATTCATGTTTGTTTTTTAGATTTTCGACTGAAAGTTCAAAAAAAAAAATTATGTTGTTTTTTTTTCAGCGCATCTAGAGACTTTCCATATAAGTAATATTTATAATTATTATTATTTATTATTGACAAGTTGAATGGTCTCTAATTTGGATTATTTATTTCCCCCTCTCTTTTATCAACATTAGATTTCCTCATCGGAATCCTGCCCTTTCGAAGGACTGGCTGTTGAAAATTAGGTGAGATTGCTGGGAACCTGCAGTGCTAGGAATGCCTGGATGCGCTGACAACTGGTGAGATAGTTGAAGGAAGTGTTCTTGAGAAGCGAAACAGAGGAGGTCTCCGTCAGAGCACACCCAGAATTTTACAAGATCTGTGATACCATGGAGAAGAGTCTGCAGAGGTTGCTCACTACAAGTGGTGGTGATTTGCCACAGTCAGCTGGGTAATATCGCTGGTATTACACCGTCTTGGAGAAGTTGGCTCAATTCACATTTTCGGCAGCCTGTCTGGTCACATTTGGATTTCCCGCAGACAATAACCATGTATAGTACAATGTACTTGTAAAACAGCTGACAGCTACATACTTGAAATACAAATATTTCATCTTACCATCGCTTCAATGAAAACTGTTTGGACCAGTCGTTAGAAAGCAGTTGACAAAGCTAGATTTATTTGCATCAGTGAATGGAATGTCTCATGTTCTATTACAAATGATTACAGGTTTTTTGTTGAGCAATTTGAACTTTTTTACAGTTATTTCTCACACAATTATTTGCAATTGTTATATTTTCTAGCCTAAGATATCTCTGAGATAACAGTTCATAAAAAGTGAACAGGATTCCATGTAGAGATATTTTGGTACATTGAATTGGATTTTATACACTTTTTTTCTGTAAAGAAACATACCAGTAATATATTTTTCACCTACAATAAGTTTAAGTTTGAAAGATGAATTGTACAAGCCATATATGCAATCATTCATGTATTGTACATGTACAAGGACAATATATTATGACATTGCTTCATCTTCTAGTGAGAATATTGTTAATATGAATTTGAAGTTATTTTACAATTCGATAACAGTCCAGTCGCCTTTACATCGAGCTCAGGAGCAAGCCAAATACATGTATCTGTAATATTAAAAATATATGGGAAGAATGTATTTGTAAACAAGATTTTTGAATGGTCTCTTACAATGTATCTATGCACACCTTACATATATATATATATAGTGGGAGATAACTCTACATGTGAATCATTTTAAGCAGGTCCATGCATATGATGTTCAGATTAGATGATCAAGTCGAACAGGTACTGGTAACAAGCTGTGCCTTTTCAATGACAAGATTATATGTATATATACTGTATTTTGTTTAATCGAGTTACGAACAAGTACATATAGAGTCAGGTTTTCCATATAACAAGAATAATTGTGTCCAACTCTGTTACAAGTAATTTGTAAGATGTACCTGCAATAAACTAATTAATTTTGATAAGTACAAAAAATGTAAGCTAGCTGCCAGATATACATGTATGAACTGTTTACTGCATTATATAGATATCAAATAAAATAAAGGGGGAAATAAATTTTCATCAACTTTATTTCATAGATTATTTTGTTTTTGTTTGAAATATAAGTGACATTCTGTCTAAAAAAGAGTTCTTATTAAAGATTTGGAGAGAGAAGCAATGATATTTACAATCATATTGTGAGAGAGATTATTCAATAATACTTGGATGTTCAGTTATAAAAGTAGAGAGAGAATAAGGAGTAGACAGAGAATGAGGAGTAGAGAGAGAATGAAAGGACGTTATGAGATAGACTTGCATGCAGGCATTAAAAACAAAAAACAAAAACAAAAAAACAAAAACAAACATAGGGAGAAAAAATGGATATTCTACATTAGTATAAGATTCTTGAAATGTTCATATAGGCCGACCTGTTCCTTGAATATATATGCAATTAAAAAATAATAAGCCGAAAGAATATGTAGTGAATGTGTCGGATATAATGGATAGGAGAGAGTGAGAGAGAGAGAGAGCACACGATCAATAAGATTTTTTCATTATTCTTATTTTATTTTTTTGAGAAAAGGAATATTATAAGTTAGGTAAATAGAATGAAAAAGAAACAAAACAACAGAGAAAAACAAAGAAAAACGTCACATTATGAGAGAGAGGGGGAAAAATGTCATCATGAGATCACTGATCTGTATACAGATCCGTGCATTAGATAAGGTCTCCAACAGACTAGCAAAATGGCGGCGCGTTCACTCAAGCGTGAATCCCCGTGCGTGAATTGGCGATGCGCTGTGTGTGCACAGTGTATGCCTATGAGCGTTCTCCTTTTCTCTATTTCTGTGGTCTACGCGCGCGCAACATGACCCTAAAGATGTGCTTCAATTTGAAGTTTATGTGCACTAAATATGATTAATTTAAAGCTATTCATTATGAAGTTATGATTGATACTGTGATTTTACAAAATGGCGTCTGGATGGCGTCACGTGATTGAGATTGACAAAATATTAAGCTAGTGTTGAGATTTTATGATGATCTATCATTGCTGAAAATTTGAAATGCTTTAACTTATTATTTTTTTTGTTATCATATACACAAGAATTGTACATAAAAGATAAAAATAAAAAAGAAGATTCAGACAATAACAGGAGGTGATATGTAGATTTTACATACCACCTAATTAAAACCCAATCTTGCCATTGATTTATTTTACCATTACCAATAAATACAAAATAAAACATAAAAATTATACACTAATTCTATTATTTACGATATATAGAATCATACCGAGTCAAAAAAAACTTTACACCTAGAAAAATGTCATTAAAAAGAAAATTAATTTATAAACCCCAAATTATCGTACATATTCTGAAAGAGTAACTCCTCCCGCATCTTCTGGTACTATTTTTGTGTGGTATGTCTTTACGCTTGGATGAACACGACGCATTGTTTGCGAACGGGAGTAAACTCAAAACAACAAAAAGGTAGAAAAAGCAACTTCATCCTGATTAAAATAGCATAACTTTTTAACGAAAATGTTTTCCGCTTAATAACTTGGTAGGGTTGTTGTTACACACATTGACTACATTTTGTATGAAAATGAGATTGACTCGTCAAGTAATGCACAAATGAGTACACATTAAAGACTAAATTGCCACTGAAAGACCAAAAAAGGCCTCCCAATACTTTCGAAAAGTGATTATTTTGTTTTTGACGTGTGCTCACTCATGCCTGACTCTACAGATCTATCTAATTTTTATTAGATTCTAGGTGTAAAGTTTTTTTTGACTCACTCGGTATATCTGCCTACCATTGCTATTTGACCTCAAATGGCTAAACTACCAGAACTGAACACCGAATGTTTTCACTCCAATGCTCATACATCGCTCCCTGATCCCCCCGCCCCCAAAAAAAAAAAAAAAAAATATGTGCTTCCAAGCGCAATCGGCAGTGCCGAGACCTACATGTATGACCCTCCTCTTATCATCTTCCTTCCTAAAATCAGTGCATAATTTTCATGATTTACATCAATAGAATGAAATATTTGCCTACCATTGTAACAAATGCCTCCAGTAGTCTTCAACGCCCAATCCGGATGGATTGTGAGCAAAGTGTCGGGTGGATTTATCAGCGGGTTTATTCCTTACTCCGGGCTCATTGGCGACTCAAGCGGAAAAGCTCCTAGGGAGTAACTGTCTTTGGCCTCGGACCACCCAACTGCTCGACCCTGCCTGCAAGTTCCTTACTACCAATGCAAGGCATTACAACAAATGCCTTGTGAAAGTGATTGCGAACAACAGCTCCGGTGGATTTATCAGTGGGTTTATTCTTTGAGCGATCCTTCTTCTTCACATCCTTCATAACTTGAATTTAATGATCTGAAACGAGACGAGACAAAAGAAAAGAAGGGCTGTACAGAACAATTATCAATAGAGCGAGACATATAAGCAGGTCTGACTTAAAAAAATAATCGTATAACAAAGGAATGAATGCACAGAACTGTATCCCAAATTTCACCCAAACGGCAAGAAGAGCGGGGGAGGGGGGGGGGGGGAATGACAGAAAGGTGTGGTCGCTAAAAGCCAAATAAAACCTTCTAAAACAGCAACGATAAAGTTAGAAACAGGCCAAAACGATGAACAAAACTAGCGCAAAAGCAGTTCGAATATTTTCAAAAGTGAATAAAAACCAATTTAGCGCAAAGAAAACCTCGGTACTTAGCTCCAGCAGCGGCAAAGAGTAACAGGAGGGTCATAGGTCACAGCACTGCAAGTGCGTTGGAGTGCATATCCGCGGGGGGGGGGGGGGGGGGGGGGTTGGAGCGATGTATGAGCATTGAGCGAAAATTCCAGTTTTAAGTTTCAAAAGTTTAGCGATTTGCAGTCAAATAGCAATGGTAGGCAAATACACAATTCTATTGATTAAATTAAATTATTCAATTTTTACAAAATTCATTTTTTTTTTACTTACACCCCTCTCGTAGAAAATAAGCCTATATCCACAACCCAAATTTAAATCAAGACAATCCAGTAGCAGATCCAGGTGGAGGCACAGGGAGTGCCCCTAAATCTGAAAACTCATCATTGACTGTGCATGTTAATATTGGGCCTGTCGCCCTATCTCAAAATCCTGGATCCGCCATTGCCATTATGAACATACATCTCATACATGTCTCCTTGAATTGTTTCTTGGATAAACAAAACGGAGCATAAACAGGGTTGCAGAACTTTTTTTTCAAGTTGACACCAGGAAAAGTTGAGGGAAATGTTTGAGTCATCATAAATCACACCGATGAATCCAGACAGATCTAGACAAATCAAGAAGAACCAAGACAAATCAAGAAAACTAGACTAATCAAGAAAAACCAAGACATATCCAGAAGAACTGAAACAATCCAGAAAAACCAAAATGAATCCAAACAATTCTAGACAAACTCATGCCGAAAAAACAGAACAATTTAGACAAACACCAAAAAATCCAAACGAAAAAGAGAATTCGCTTTATTTACTTGGGTTCACATGTCAGTTAGATATACCCGGTTCTAGGACAATTACCCCTGGACAATCACCCCCGACAATTACCCCCCCCCGGATGGACAATACCCCTGGACAATTACCCCAGGACAATTACCCCCGGACAATTACCCCCGGACAATTACCCCAAGACATTACACCACCGAGGACAATACCCCCAGGACCGAGGACAATACCCAGCCTTCACAGGATTGAATGTTGGAATGCGCGCCATTGGGTCTCCCTTTGAAGTCATTATCTACTACTTAGTCATAAGACTTTCTCTTATGTACTTTCTCATTCTCTCTCATCACTTCTTGTTTTTCCCAGTACCCCCCCCTCCCTTTCACATAGAATGGGGGAGGAAGGCTTGCGCCCCAAGCCCCCCGTCTGGATACGCATATATGCATCAGAAGATATGTAAACTGGCCCTCATATTGCCTTTTATTTTCATAGAACAACAAATTGGACATTCATGAAAGGACACACATAATAATCACATATTTTGAATATCTCTGATTCATCTCCGATTCCAACTGCTATGATTTTTATTTATTTTTTGTTTAATTTCACGAAAAATGGATAAAACCTTGGTCTGAACCCATGGTTTCTAAGAGCGGCAATAAAGGTCACAATTAATAACTCCATAAATTTACAAATAAAGTGAAAATGTAAACTAAAGCCTAATATCAAGTTATGCAAAAATAAGGTTAATCGTAAAATTAAATATCATACATAAGTTATTCATTATTGATGACCGCCGATAGAAACCATGGTTTTATTCCACGGATTTGCAGAATCCACAGTTGGGAATTTGAGGGCCAGTTTACATATTTTCTGATGCATATAATGTGTATCCAAACAGGGGGCTTGGGGTCCAAGCCCCCCCCCCCCTCCCCTCCCCATTTTTTCATGGCGCAGAAGGCACCGCTAAACAAAACAAAAAAGGGGGAAGGAGGGGGTGGAGGTGATGTGGCCGAATGGATAAGTCGGCGAGCTGACGATCACAAGGTACACGGTTCGAATCCCGTCCATTCCACTAACATGACTAATGTCCTTTGGCAAGATATTAATCTACAATTTGCCAGACTTGACCCAAGTGAGGTAAATGGGTTCCGGTAGGAAGAAAATCCTCGAATGCGCCAAAGCACCCTTTATTAGGGTAACTATGGCTATAGCCGGGTAATACATTAATAATATTAGCTGCGCCACTGAATAGTTTTCTAGATAATCGGCGCATTATAAATGCTTAACATTATTATTATCAAAAGAAAGGGAGAAAAAAGGGGGGGGGGGAAAGAAAAAAATAAGAAAGCGAGAGAGAGAGAGAGAGACAGACAGACAGAGAGAGAAAAGGAGAACGATAAATATAAAAGAGAAAGGGAAAGAGAAAGAGAAAGCCTTTAAGATAAGATCAAGTAGAAAATAATTTTAAAAACTTGCCACACCGGGCGAGACTCACAATGGACACCACTTGATTCCAACATCAATACCTGTGAGGGGGGTAGTTGTCCGGGGGGTAATTGTCCTTGGGGTATTTTCCCGGGGTTAGCTTGGTCCGGTGGGATAATTGTCCTCGGGGGGTATATTTGTCCTCATGAGGGGAACTGTCCGGCGGGGTAGCTTTGTCCGGGGGGAAGAGTAATTGATCCTGATCGGATATACCCCATTTGTCCTTGCGTAACAGAGCAGTACAAAAGAAAATATGCCATGCTGATACACACTTTTCAAGAAGATGGCTAGACTCGCTCTATATATAACACTGTGTAAATTCGCTTCATTCACCTGGGTTTGCTTCTCAGTGAGATACTCTCTTTACCCCGACTTTGTATTTGGGAGAAACTGATTTTATGATAATCAATCATCGCCATGTTAAGAAGGAACTGAATCTAAATGAATAAATAAGAATAAAAATGTAATTCAATTACCATGATTATAATAATTTTGAATAAAAGTTTACACATTTATACTTTTTTTACAAACAGGTCGACACATTCCACATAATTAATGTAAAAGGAGAAAAAAACAGTGTCATGAATTTGGCAAAGTGTATCTGTTCTCTACCCCATTTAAAGACATTATTCTCAAAAAGTGATGATGATAAGTTTCAACAAGCCGGTGTTTTTCTTTCTACTCTCCAATCGGAAGCCTCCAAAGCAAAGGTAGGTGATTTTTTTTCTGGGGGGATCGTTTCCCCCTCAGATTCTAAAACGTAAGATCTTTTACTTTTCTTATTTCTAAGCATTTTAGTAAGATTTTTTTTTTTGCCCACCTGTCCAAAAGATAAATGTAATGGAAATAAACTATTAAAGGCAGTGAATCTTGAGCTTCCAAGGGTAATTTGACACCATGGATGTTTATCCAGTAACAGGTGTGTTCCATCACATTAATTTTATGACCACTGTTAGACCATATGTAATGCTTTGTATTTCCCACCCATTGCTTCATCTGGTAAAGTCATTAAATCTCACTTTCCCCCCAGCCCCATGATGCCCGAAGCTGTCCATGATGGACAGCTTGTTTTGCTGTGGTCAAGAAATAATCCTTAAAGACAGGTACCTCATGTGCTTTTCACCAAGTCTGGGGTCAGCAAATTTTGATCCACTCCCCATGAAAGCCCAAGCAACTATGGCTTTAAAGTCCTTTAATGCTGGGGGGCCAAAATGCACACTTTCCACTTTTCAATAAAGATATTAAAAAAAATATATGTCGCATACCCGTCAATCACCGCCCTAAAATCAACAAGAATTTATGACAATCATTAGACAATGATTAAAGAAATACTTTGTTTTCCGGTCCCTATGCAGACAATTTCCTGCTTGCCCTTCATGCTCGCATGTTTATATGAATTATCATATTCAGAAAGGGATTACAAAAATAAATATTTTATAGTCCATTATTCTAATGGGAGTTTCACTTGCACCTCGCACTTGCATTTTCTTTAGGGGAAGTGATTATCGGCTAGTGAAAGAATTTTTTAAAAAAGAGAGTAAGAGTCAATATATGTGTCTAATACATATGCTAAATGTTATTATATTAAATAATAAACTAGCAGCAAGTCCCGTGGCAAGAATCCACGGGGGCTAGCCATAGGGGGCCCGAACCCTCGTATTCGATCAATTCTCCTGTGGATGCAAGCATTGACGAATTGACATTTATGGCCAAGACGGCTGGCCATAGTTTTCATCCATGGGAGTGATAGCCCGTCATGTTCCTCTTTCCTTTCACTGTCATCCCTTTATCTCTGTTATTCCTATACATTAGCCAATCCAATCTGTACCCCTCAACTGTTTGGTAAAGCCCTATATGAACGAAAATGATATAAAGCTGATATGCCATGGTTACAGGGAGAAGGAAGAGTCTGCCTGCTGATCCAATAACCAATATTAGAAAGTTACTTTTAGGGCCCACCCCCCCCCCCCCCCGAGGAAAAACAAAGCAAATAAAATTCTACACGTCTCTCTTTTCATTGCCATAATTGATTTAGGCAGGCGAGACAAAATCCCGACCTCTCCCTCATGACCAAGCCGTTTTACATACCCATATTCGATATAATCATATTCTTTTCTCTTTTTTCCTTTCTTTTTTAAGATTATGCATGACAAAGAAATATGGTAAGACAGTAAGGGTGATAATATAATGATGCTTTCGAGATCAAATGAAGGTCTATTTTCATTATATTTCAATTTTGAATTCAAATAAGAACTTTTTTAATTTAATAAGCACACGGCTTTTTGGTTAGCTATAAGACAAAAAAATATATATCTATTCAAGACCATTACTACTTTAATGAGATAATCCCCCCCCCCCTACAAAAGCCCCGGGAAAAGATAATCGCTCCCGCCCGTTACGAAAATCTACAGTTTCTGTAAGCCTAGAAGCTGAAAGTTTCTATAGAATTTCTAATGTCAGATATAATGAACCTTTCAAGATGAAATGATCGTCTATTTTCACTAAATTTTCATTTTGAATTCGAATATGAACTTTTTGAATTTGGAAAACACTCGCTTTATCGATTAGCTACATCATAAAAATATACCTAATCGAGACCATTATAATACTTTAATTAGATAATCCCACGCTACGCAAGCCCTGGGGAAGATAATCCCCCTTCCCGCCACGACGGTCGAGTCGTTATCTCTAGAGCAAATAACTCTCTTGAGGACTGGTCAGTTGATTGACAGATAGCTCCATCCTCTGGGTTGGAGTTTTAAAATGAATTTAAAATTGTATTCTTTTCTTCCAAAATACTTGTTTAAAACGTGTCGCATTTGCAAATGGTCTTTGCAGAGTTTTCTTTGGGAACTTTTAACGTGGATTTCAAATATGCCCATCTCGGTTCATGAACTCAATCACTGATCATTCTGGGTATTTTCTTCAAAATCAAATAGGCAGGCAATAATCTCCCTTATCGGATTAACTCCAGAGTCCGGAGACCCTCTAATGAGCTTAAAGACTAACCATTCAGACGTTTTCTTTTATTCGTCTTCGGCGTGACAACGGGTTGGCACACACTCTTGCCGAGAAAGGGCGTTGGACGGAGTTGTGAAATAACGGTCCAGTCTTGAAAGGAGACAGGGACACTTCCGACTAACACTCTCTCCATTGTCTGCTTTTTTTCGCGCATTGCGTTAAAGCATGGGAGCCAATGGGGGTTTCGTCGTCCAGGGAATCGTTGCCCAGCGTCGAACGTGAGCTCGTGGCAGAAAACGAAGCCCATGAGTAACCCCGGGGATCGACGGAGGACAGATCCAAGGCGCCGGCCGCGCTCTGTGGAAAATGGAGATGCTGCCCGTGCGAACGGCAGTCTTACAGCGTGCGGGTCTACGGGGAGCGCGGATGCAGCACGGGCGGAATCTTTAGCGTAATAATATAGCGATTATGAGCTCGCAATAATAAAAGGTAATTCTCTTTCTTCAGGTCGATATATGTATTCATGGAATATGTTGTATAATTTAATATAGGCCCTATATTTATATTTGGGATGCTTTATTCTGCTCAGTGTATAATTATTTCCCGCCGCAGCAACAAAAGTACAAGTAGATGGGGGACGCTTGTTCCATAGAAGCAGATACAGGTACAATGTACCTCACACAACGCACGACCCAAAAGCAGGATAAGTGTGACCAGCGGTGCCATGGTTAAGAGTTTACTCATGGTATGAGGCAGTAAAAACTGTTAAATTACAACAAGGCTAAATACATACTGTATGTCACACCCCTAAAAGGATGTATAGGGTTCTTTCATAAGAGTTGTTTCATGATCAAGGTACACTTCCAATAATTGGCCTTCTGTGCACCATGAAACGAAATATAGGTACTGTATTCTCAAATCTTCGATGGCAGGCTATTGGGCACTGTTAGAGGAATATACAAGAGAAAAATGAATCATTGACTATAATTCATATTTCTAAAAATTGATCATATCTGGCATTTTAGGGCAAAATTACCGTCTCATTTTATTTTTTCTTATTTTGAGCCTGAGCATCTTTATTATTAGCAATCATTGGGCTTTTTTTTCAAATCAGAATTTACTACTCAAATGCAATCGATTAAAAACTGAAAACCCCCAAAGCTACTGTTAATCTGTTTTTTTGTGACCATTTACCAAGAATGGGGTGGCAATTCTGTCAAAAAATGTCCTCTCCGAATTCGGTGTTTTTAAGCATCGTTAGACATCACTTGATGAACAATGTTTTTGTATGTACCGTAAGAACACTTATATATATGCAACAAACTTATAACGTTTAATTCGCCAACATCCACTAATTTTTCAGACAGTTCACGTTACATTGTTGTCAAATCACGTTCCGTCAAAAACATCCTCTCCGAAAAATGAAGCAATTGACTTTACGTGTAATAAAAACTTTGAACCCCTATAGAAAAATAAGTTGGTGACCTCATACCTCCACATTATACAGCAATATCATTTTACTTGTCTAGAACACATATACAAAATTTGAGGGAAAGCAAAACAACTTTTGTTTTGGTCCAGTGAGACAAATGGTGTACCCTGATCGTAAAACAACCCATAAATCAATTCATATTTACTCATGAATACACGTACAAAATTTTACTGATTTACCCATGTGCATTCAACATTTACATCAAAAGTCTATAGCCTTGAATAAGTTTGGTTAGAAGTACATAGGAAGAAAAAGTGGTAACCAAACATACAATATAATAGCCTAATAGATGCCACTCCCATGGGTCAGGGCACTTTATATATCAACTAATAGTGTATTTTATTCATTAAGGAATCATAAAAAATATTCATTATGAAATATTACAGACAGGATCAGGACAGATGTATCAAACACATAACTGACCATTAATGTAAAGAGGTGATCAAGTTCCCAGAGCCTTTTTATGTGTAACAACAAAATGCCGACTGTCTAAAGGGCACAGGGGAGACACTTCATTATTCAGATTGTTTGGATGCTGTGCAACATCTGTCCAAGTAATGCATAGGTTTTCATTTGAAGATTAGATATGTCTCACTGGTGCAATAAAATACACAACTAGGCAGGTGAGCTGGGAGCTTGGTGAGTTGTAAGCGAACCGATGTGTTGGCTCAATGGACAGATCGTCTGCCCCACAACCAGGAAGTCGCAGGTCCGACCCCCGGCAGCGTCATACCAAAAGATTTTTAGAAATGGGAGCCACTGCCATGTTTGGCGTTAAACAAAAAAGGGATAATAGAGCAACATCGATCTGGCGCCTTTGTTACGTCATGCAAACTGTTCATTCTTGAATTTGTGAAATAGAAGATGAGGACCGCGGACGAGTTCAACTACGGTCAAATCTTACCGTTCTTCATCCTAGAGTGAGTCCAAAAGCTTCTTAGTGCCACAACATCAATGCAAAGACATTACACATTATGTATTAGAAATTCATTAAGCGAAGCCTCAAGTCGTAAAGACAATAGATCTATAGGACTAGGTAGCGAACTCACCCGATGAGATAGATCTCCTCAGTTTGAGTAAAATGCTCCGTCTAGTAGGTTCTAGTGTAAAAATCTCCCCAAGTGCTCTGGTACAATGAGTTTGCAACGTGAACATACAGTTCAGCCAAAAATTGTTTGCGGCAAATTTGGCGATACCCTGATGGCGACCCATTGATCTAATATGAACTTGTTAGGCAGTCCTTTCCATTTGGCGTTGCTTTTAGTAAAATTACACTTGGTGGAATCAAACTCATGAAAGATTATTGATCCGCTGATTAAGTCTGAATATGACAACCAATGTATTTCCGAGCATAGATCAACACCCCAAGCCTAATAAATCCAAATATTATATTATTATTATTGACAGATTTATGAAAAACACCATGTTCATAATTATTCATACCCTAATAGTAATCAGTCTATTTGTTTTAATTAATCACCTCGATTATATTTCTTTTTCTTCAAATTACCACATAAAATACTTTTTGCAATCCCCGGAGCCATCATTCATGTGTCCTCCATGGATTTTGACCAATGTGTCCTCTGGAAACCGTCCAGGCTGCGTAGGGTTGCATGGTCTTTGGGCCATTATGTGATTTTTCAACTTCCCAGGCACATTTCGAAAGGGATTCTTGTCAGGTCATAAAAATTTTCCTCTCCTGATCATTTATTTTGATTGTCCTTGAACCCCTTCTTGACTAACTTGGCCGTATGCCTCTGAAATTTGTTCTGTTGATATGTCCAATGCTGTCCTAGGTGACATTTACATGAATTTTTCATCCAGGATCTTACTAAAAACGTCTTCACCTGGAAGCCTCTCATTCTGAGGAGATTTCCAATGCTACCAGCAATGAAAATCCCCCATAACAGTTTGATATGAATGTCATGTGCTAAAATCAGGACACTGTACTTTAGGTGGAAGGATTCGTCTTTATTTTGCCAAATTGAAGAAAGTCCATATTACTCCTAAATTCTAATTTTCTCTCATCAACTTACAGAAATATGACCCAAAAGTTAAAATCCTGGTTTAACTGAACTCACAAACTGTCCAGAGGCCTCCCAGTCGGTCTGACTACAAAACTGGAGTCTGTATTGGGCAGTGTCTGTACAGATCTCTTTTATGCAGTATTTGCTCGTTGGTACCCTTGACACTGGATGGTCGGAGGTGCCAGTTCAGACCTTCGTCGTGACCTGTGGGTTATTGTAGGCCTCTCAATATATCTTTTTGGCAATTTGAGGAGACACCTTGCAATTTTTGTCATGCCCAGGGCATGACAAGCTTTTTCCAAAGTGTTTTACATATGGTGCTTATTGAAGAGGCTCTTAAGTGTTACATTAGGGCTCAGAAAGTGTGGGTAGAGTGTTTATTTAATTCAAATAACATCAATATGAATGTTCCTATGTGAAAAATTCAAATTCCTGATAAGAAGATCACCAGAAAGGGGTCGGGGCTCTAAAGACTCACACGATGGCTCAAAGACCATGCAACCTGACCAGCCTCGAGGTTTTCCAGAGGACACGTGGGACTGACCCTACAGAAGCCATAAAGAAAGATTATGGACTCTTGCAAATACTATTTCAGATGGTTATTTGAAAAAAAATATTTATATTAGTGGTTATATGATAAGAAATTGGACCGGCTACCCCTGGGGTATGAATAATTATGAACATGGTGTTTTTCCTAAATCTGTCAATAAACTACCCCTGGAATACTATATTTTTGCAAATTTCAAATTTTCCTCATCGTTCAGTTCTTGGTAACATACTGATCATGAAAAAGTTTGACAAAACACATTTATTTAAAAGCAAAATTATAAAATAAAAAAAAATGATGGGTATGAACAATTTTGCGGACAACTGTATGTAGATTACGCGCCGCTTTGAATAGCCTGCAAATTTGTAAACAACTCAACTGACCTATTTTATTGTATTCTCTCACAATTGGCTTTATTTTGTTATTGTTAAACCAAAATAAACATATAATCTTGAAGTGAAGTGAATATTATCTTGAGAGTACCTATCACAGAGGTTAATAAACAATGATGTATCCTGAATGATAATCGGAGCTGAATGCGTATTGCTTTCACGGTAGTCATGAACCCAAGGGTTGGCTTGTTATTGTTGAAATGATAGATGTGGGTCTCTTATCAATTCATGCAACCTCTTAACCCTCGACTCAATTCTTATTTTGATAGAAAATGCTACATTACATACACATTTGCTGTCATATCTATCTTTTTTGCTTATATCCTGTTTCACTTACAATTCTCTCTTCTCGTCATATCTAAATGTTTTGGAATTAAGAAATGGGAAGGCAGAATTAAGAAAGGAAAGATTCAACATAAAGGGGATCATGCAGTCAAAACCAAAGTTTAAAAAACTTATAATAGTGTTTTCATCAATTTTAAGGGCATTTTAATTTTATTTTAGAGGAGCCCAGTTCGGGGGAAAAATGTCGAAAATTCATTGAAATAGGAATCTTTTGCACTTCCCCCTAAGAAATTGCAACTTGCATACCTTATTTATGCGGTAAACTGTTTCTAATTGTCTATTATCAGTCATTCTCTCTTTCCTATATGGTTATTCATAGTTTTTAATCGGCTTTCGATTACTTGTTCTTTACATTATGATTTTCGTAAGTCCTCTTTTCAGTCCGACTGAAATCTGTTTTTTCGTTTTCATCTATCCAATTTTATTCTCTGAATCTATTTCCTACCTCTGCCATACTTATTAACCATAGTATATATAGACGTTATTGATTTTTTTCCCCTTTTTTGATATTTTTAAAAATATTTTTGAATAATTCCTTGGCAATGTCTAAATTGTACCATACATTTTACACACATGACATTGCACTACCGGTAACTCAATCAAATCAAACTTTATTTTTTGTATTAAATTCGTTTTTTTTTTTTCTTCTGGAAATGGGAAAGATGATGATGATGGGGGCTCATGGTGCTTCTTCTCAACAAGAACCTATTTACATACATACACGACTTATCATTGCGCATACTATTTTTTCGACAGGTCAAATCCATTGAGTTCCATTTCACAACTGACACAGGTGATTCTGAAAGCGGTGATCCTCAAGCAGGTAATCCTGAAGCACTTGTTGGTATTATCTGTAAAATGCCACACCTCGAGGATGTACAATTATCAGGAAAACTGTCAGATGCGTTCTACAGAAAACTGAAAGAAAATGCTTCAAAACTAAAGAGAAAGGTAACCACTTTAGTGTACATTTTTTTTTATCAGAGTAGATGTATATATACAGTAGGGGTCAAAAGTATACAAATGATATGTAACTAACATTTAGCATTATTTATTTTGACTAGCTACACGTAGCACCGGGGCAGCTAGCAGGTCCACCCCGTACGGTTTGAAAAAAGTGTTTCGTTCATTCTTCGACCCTTCTTTTTAACGCCTTTCGCGAAATTGATAAATGCTTCGGCGACAATTCGGCTCCTGCGAAAAATTTAAAACCTGCCCCTATATGGGCCTGATGAAGTTGTCCTTCTTCGTTCTTTCTTTCTTTTACATTATTTGGGGGGGTGGAGGGGGGGGGGGGCCGGGTGCTGGGGTTGTAGGCCTACCCATTACCCTCCCCCTCCCCTGCATAGATGTGTACGATAATATGCAAGCGGCGGTCTGTACCTATAACCAGAAAAAGAAGAAGAAGAACTGAGATCTGCTCCTGATTTTATTTGGCTATTGTGAGATTTTTATTCATTTTATATATTGTGGGGAAAGGTGATCATGTTCATCGTGTCACTTTTTTAATTCATTTTTTAAAATAAAAAGCACTGAAAAGGGGACCTCATAGGAAAAAAACTTTTATCTAAAAATGAAATGGGGCCTTATTATCATTATCATTTATATTATTATTGTTGTTGTTGTTGTTATTACTTTTATTTTTTTATTTTTGTTTAGAGGCTTTTTTTTTGGGGGGGGGGGAAGGAGGAGGAGGCGCAAGATTTGCAAGGGCTTGGTCATTTTACAGCTTACCGAAATCTAAAAAATTCCTTGCAGTCACTCGGGAGGGCCTTTGATAAAGAAACGTGGCCCTTTCTTTTTTGGGCGGGGGCTACTTTCAATACTTTTAGAATTCTAAGGAAAAAAAAAGAACAATCCATGGGCTAATAATTTATTTTTTGTAAATTTTGTAAATATTTTTTTAATTATTATATTTTTTTTTTTTTGGGGGGGGGAAGGGGGTGGATGGGCAAATGTGTACGTAGGCCTAAAGCGTTTTTTTTCCCGAGTAACCTAAAGGTTTGTCTCGGGGGGGGTGGAACAAAAGTGTACTTAAACATCATTTGACTGAAATACTGGACATAAAATGCCTCAAAATGATCCAAAACAGAGCTAACATCAGGTGTACCCAAACTTTTGGAGGGCAGTGTATATAAAACATTAGTTACATAACATAACATAAATTATATCCTTACCGAACTGAAGGCCTTCTCTAAGCAGTCACTTAAGTAGTCTCAAGCAGTCGGGCCAAGCAGTCACAGGTCTTCATTTGCAGCATACATGTCAATGGCTTGATGTAAGCCTTCGAAGGCTTATAGGCAGTCCATAGCCCTTCCCACAGCCAAGTTAATATGCAAATTAGTTATGACTGCTTATAATGAAGCTCTAAATAAGGCTTCGACTGCTTATAATGAAGCTGTAATTAAGGCTTCGACTGCTTATTTTTGAAGCTCTAAATAGGCAGTCGTGTAAAGACTTCCTTAGCCTTCGAAGGCTTATAAGCAGGCCATAGGCCTTCCCACAGCCAAGTTAATATGCAAATTAGCTAAGTCTTCAACTATGACTGCTTATTTCCAACTGCTTAGTAGGAATAAGCCTTCATTCAATTAGTTCTTCGTTGACTGCTTATTTCTGAATGCCTATTCAGAATTAACCTTCACAGCCCTTCACCAACCGACTGCTTGTTTTCGACTGCTTACAAAGTTTAACCCTTCATTTGAGGGGAATTCAAATGTGTTTTTGTCCTGCATGAGCATCAACTGCTAATTTTCAACTTCAAGAAATCAGAAGAAAAAAAATAATACAAGCATATACCGAGAATCAAGGGAAGCACATGAAATGAAATAAAAAGAAAAGGAAGAACGTATAAGCAAGTAATACATGCTGAAATATAACTCACAGTTATAAGCAAATTACCAAGAGACAATGATCAATAATCATTTAAAGCAACTATTAATTCTTATCAAAATAAGATGTCATAAAGCTCTGTAATAATTTATAATAATGTGTAAATAAACACAACATAAAAAGAAAGTTCCCCCTATTTCAGATATCAATAATTTTTGAACCAGGAAAATTTTTAAAAATCTAATTATATGTCCATGTAGGGAATTTAATTAGCCACAATGGGAGCGAATTTTAGGAAAAATCATGAAGTCATGCTTCAGTGAGCAATGGTTGAATGCAAAAATGCCTAAAATGGCAACTTTGATTCAATGATAACGGACCCATTTTCAGATTTTAAACATTTTACACGTCAGAATGTATGCAAACGTGCTTCCCAATATACGAAAACGAAATTTTCATCAAATTTTACGGTTGAGTGGGCATGCACCAAAAATTGCCCAAACTGCGATTTTTGCTTCTTTCCCATGGTGTAATTGATCAAACATGAGAGAATTTCTGTTTTGGAAGTGTATGCAACCAATATCTATTCATTCACGGTTGAATGAACCCATCAAACAACCAAAAAATAGGCCATTTTAGAATTACGAAAATGCATTGTAGTAATTTTATGCACTAGAAAGCATCTCAATAACATTTTTTGGGTTGTATTTATATTCTTTGGGCACGTGTCAATGATCCTATGGCATTTATTTACAGATTCATGCTTCAGTGAGCACGTGAGACTTGAAAAGCCCTTTTCTACTAAAATTTAAATTCTTACTGTGATTGAATATAACAAATCTTTTTGGGGAGTACATTTGATTTTATTTTCATAAAAATCCCGTTGTTTCACGCCTCAGTGAGCACAAGATACAAGAAAATCATGCAAATGAGAAGAAAGTTTGGGGCTTCGTCATGGTTCAGTGACTTTTCGAATACGTAATTTGAATCAAGATCCTGTTAGTTAGAGATCAGTTGAAGATGTGTTCCAAGTTTCGTGACATAACTCACGGTAGAATTAACAATAATCATCAATGAAATTGGCCGAATTTGACATTTGTCAAGTATTGATTTCCTCCTCCATTGACTTTATGTACAGAGGTTTAACAAAAGCTAAACAAAAGTGAAATTTAGCATATTTTAATTGTTAGTTTTTGTCCATTTGACTGCGATTTATTTTATGAAACTTTGCACATAGCTTAAACTTGTCTCTAACTAACATGATCTTCATTCAAATTACGAATTCGAAAAGTCACTGAACCATGACGAAGCCCGAAACTTTGTTCTCATTTGCATGATTTTCTTGTATCTCGTGCTCACTGAGGCGTGAAACATCGGGATTTTTATGAAAATAAAATCAAAGGTACTCCCCAAAAAGAATTGTTATATTCAATCAAAGTAAGAATTTGAATTTTAGTCCATCCGTGAGAAAAGGGCTTTTCCAGTCTCACGTGCTCACTGAAGCATGAATTTGTAAATAAATGCCATAGAATCATTGACACGTGCCCAAAGAATATAAATACAACCCAAAAAATGTTATTGAGAAGCTTTCTAGTGCATAAAATTACTACAATGCATTTTCGTAATTCTAAAATGGCCTATTTTTTGGTTGTTTGATGGGTTCATTCAACCGTGAATGAATGGATATTGGTTTCCAAATGGATATTGGTCTCCAAAATTCAGGGGACGTCTCCGAGACGTCTCGGAGACATCTCAGAGACAAGATAGCACCCTTACTAAAACGGTGATAATGGTGGTACCTCACTTCGCAGAAGCTACTTTGAAACTACTTTGAGACACGGTTTTGAAATTACTTGGACACGGTTTTGAAACTTGTCGCGGAATCGTCTCCGAAACATCTCCTCAGTCCCCAGGACGTTTCATGAGTAAATGAAACTATGTTGAGTTTCTGCGACTCATGAAACGAGTCACCAGTAAATGAAACACAATAATTAAATTTGCCAAAAAGTTCAAAGTATTATAACATAGTACAGCAAAACCCCACCCAACCAAAAACAAAACATACAAACTTAGGCTACTGCAAAAATGTCATATGTGGTCTAAAAAAAAGTATTATGACTTCTATTTACTAGATGAGTATAGCCATGTTAACGTAGAGGACGCTATTACAAAAACCTTGAAGATTGAAACTAAAGAAAATAAGTGCAAATTTGTATGTAATTGGATAGTGCATCCTTTAGCATTCTTACAATATGAAAAGACGCCCAGCGTTCCCCAATAAAAGGTTGGACGAGGGATTAGCAGATCGGTTGATGAATGCACGGATCGCGGCGAAGACGAGCCACGCCGCACTTAAATGGGTCATTACATTTTGGGAACGTACCTTAGCATCACATCAATGTATCAGTTTGAAACTTAGAATCATATTGAAATTGTGTATTGTTTTTTTTTCATCTTTCTTTGTTTTCCTTCTTTTTAAAAATTTTCTTAAAGTATTTCCTTGTTGCATTGACGCTCTAGCGACAATGCTATGTTATCGTTCCATATTCTTATTCCGCCATCTTCTTCTTTTTCTTCCACAGAAAGCGATTCATTTAACACATGATCCTTGTTATCCCTGTCAAAGTCCAATTACTCATCCAAATTCGTTCTAACTTCGTAGAAATGTCATTCATGATCCATTATTGATCCCCTGACATTTCAATTCCCAAAATCACTCATCCGTGACCGTCCATCGGCCATTTTGTCAATTTTTGGTCATATGAAAGCCATTCTTCCAGCCTCCATATCTATGTCATTATAGATGCTACAGACTTCTAACAAAATCCATTAAATAGCTCTTGAGTTCGTCTTTCATATGTAACCAACAACTTTTCATTTCAAAACCATCTTCATATTCTAAATCAATTTAAACAAGTGGATTAGTAAATTCCCCGCCGATAATGTAAAATTCCCATTATATCACGATCAGTGCTATCACATAAGGCAAACAGAATCGAAATCGGGTAAAAAATGGCGACTTGCCGATTTTCGAATTCCGTTTGCTTTATATGATAGCACTAGGTGATGGCTACCAAACTTCTTCACAGAATTTTGACCTTTGACCTTTGACCCTGATTTTTGACTTCTATTGTTAATTGGCTACAAAATGCTACTCCTTCGCCATTTTTCATCCGATTTCGATCTGTTTGCTTTATATGATAGCACTAGGTGAGGGCTACAAAACTTTTCACGGAATTTTGACTTTTACCCCTTTGACCTTTGACCTTGATTTTACTTATATTGTAATTGGCTACAAAAGCTACTCCTTCCCATTTTTCTTCCGATTTCGATTCCGTTTGCTTTATATGATAGCACTAGGTGATGGCTACAACACTTTTCACAGAATTTTGACCTTTGACTTTGACCCGATTTTGACCTATATTGTTAATTGGCTACAAAATGCTACTCCTTACGCCATTTTTCATCCGATTCGATTCTGTGTGCTTTATATGATAGCATAGGTGAGGGCTACAAAACTTCTTCACGAATTTTGACTTTTGACCTTGACCTTTACCTTCATTTTTGACCTATATGGTTAATTGGCTACAAAATGCTACTCCTTCGCCATTTTTCATCCGATTTCGAATCCGTTTGCTTTATATGATAGCACTAGGTGAGGGCTACAAAACTTGTTCACGGAATTTTGACTTTTGACCCTTTGACCTTTGACCTTGATTTATACTTTATTGTACATTGGCTACAAAATGCTACTCCTTCACCATTTTCTTCCGATTTCGATTCCGTTCTTTTTATTGATAGCACTAGGTGATGGCTACAAAATTCTTCACCGAATTTTGACCTTTGACCTTTGACCTTTATT
>CALNVZ010000079.1:0-15241 GCA_940671915.1 Paracentrotus lividus
AATGAAGCCCCCAACATCACTTGCCCGAATGACAGAATTCGGGTGCAGGATTCAGGGAGTCCACTCACGACTGTTGTATGGCCACCTCCCATGATTGTGGACAATTCTAACTTCACAACAGCTCCCGTTGCTATTCCTCTTCGTGGGTCACAGTTCCCTGTTGGTACCACAGTGGTCAACATCACGACAAGTGACCTACGCGGCAACAACGCCACATGCGAATTCACAGTGATGGTTCTTGGTAATACTCCTTGCATCTAACTTGGTCATTTTCATGATTTGTAGTAAATGTAAACATGAAAGGGCAGACATTTTTTTTTATCTAACACTGTAAGGCATAGTCATTAAAACCAAATATAAGATGCGTTATTTTGTAAAGAAAATTTTTTGGCAGAAGTTCCGCTTTCTTCCTTTCCAGTAGATTCACAATGCAAAGTGCGTATTAAATGCATGTGCAGCACGCACGGTTCGATCGATGAGCCTACTGAATAGCACTTGAAAAGAGGTCCTGTTTCTTTCAAATTATTTCTATAAAATATGGATTAAAGATCATAGCGGCCGGCTTCGCACCTCTGGACAATGGCACCTTTGACTAAGCACCATTCATAATAATAATGGTATTTTTATTGACACCTCAAGAAAGCATAATTACAAAAAAATTCATTCTTTACATAATACAACATACACAATAAAATATTACAATATAATCACATTATCACGATGGCAAGAAATTCTGAATTGTTGCGATATAATTTTACATAATATAGCTGTTAAACTTCACAACTCAAATTACTCTACTTAAACATATTCAATATTAGCGTAGAAAGAGAGAGATAGAGAGAGAAGAGAGGAGAGAGAGAGAGACAAGAGAGAGAGAGAGAGGAGAAGGGAGTGTGTAGGAAAAGACGGAAAAGGGACGGAGTTAGACGGCCAAAGAGAAATAGGTAGATCATTGACAGAGCAAGGAGAGGGATATATAGAAAACAATGGAAAAGGAGAATAAGTTTACATCTGATAGCATAAAAGTTGACAAATTGGTTACAGTGACATGAATTTTTACCTCTGAATTGTACTGACTGTATTTGCTTTCTTCAAACAGAGCAAATATATGTGGTTAGTGGCTGAGACAATTATGCACTATTTCATTCGAATTAAATGGGTGAGAAACATTTTGTTTTTGAAACTTATGAAATGAGTAAAATACTACTAATTACAATCTGAAAATGTCTTATATGAAATCAAAATATCATTGTCAACATAAAAAGTTGTATTCAGTTAAAAAGATAAAAGGAGTAAGTATTACAATAAGCTAGTAATGATATAATTCTCAAGGGTTCATGATCAAAAAAAGGTTTTATGTTATGAGATGTCTATCACAGCCCCCCCCCCCCGTTCTCCTCAGTATTACAATTCACTTCAATTTTCATTCATATTGTAACAAGAAACGGGATTGGACTGGATCTATATCTTTCAGGCGACATTTGACTGGATAACATGTTGCTGTTTGCATTCCTTAACTCGCCATCTAGTCCTCTCCTCTTTCTTCAGGGAGCCACTGCGGAAAGTGTCAGACTTCAGAGGATTCGCGAACTTGAGACATGTGTGATTGCGCCCTTGTTTCTAAGGTCTCGAGGTTTGTTCGCATGGAGTGCACTTTCATATGATTGATAAGAGTGACCCAGGATCAACTTTAGTACTCTTTTTTGGACTCTTTCGATACAGTAGTGTGTGACTTGGTGAGGCTAGGATGCCATACCGGTACACCGTATTCTAGTAGTGGGCGGATATATCCTTTAAAGATCAATACGAGATCTTTGACTGGAACTTGAATGGAATCAACGATCTAAGAATGTACATCCGTCTATTAGCTTGCTAATCATTACTTCTCACCTGGCCATCCCACTTCAAGTCTGACTGGATGAGGATCCCTAGAATTTTCATGGAGATACCATCCACCAATGTTTGGTTATCGAGAGAAATTTGCGTTGGGACATGTTCATACTTTCCAAAGTCTACACTCATAACAAAGCATTTCCCCGGATTCATTAAAAGCGCAGGTGTAAGTTTTGAAATATAAGCGGGACTTTTAACTTACTGCTCTCGAGCTAGCTTTATTTGATTATTTCTTCCCCTCCGGACGCGTACGCGGGAATTCGTTTCTTATGTAAAAAAATATGGTAATGTTGAAATGAAGAGAATTGTTCTCGATTTTTTTTCCACGTAACTAGGTTATTTCTTTAATGGATATTGAAAATGAATAAATGTGTGTCCTATTCCTCAAAGATTTAGCCCCAAAAAGCTGATGAAAAGCTGAAAAGGTTTGTCAATATATTAGGGAATTATCTCGGGTTCCGTAGAAGCCCGTCGAAGCAGACTGAACACCTCGCTCGGCTTCTGTAGAAGCCCATCGCATCCAAAGGGTTAAGTTAAATTGTATTGTTTATTTTTTATTTTTTTAATGTAGAGCCCTTTCAATGAAACAACTGTTTCAATAATGTAATTTCGAACAAAAACGGGAATTTTAAGGATAATTTGCACACAGAATGCTTTAAAAAGGTACAAGAGGGGAAATACATGCAGGAAATGTATTTTTTTTTGCCACGGGGCAGGATTCATCTGAGATATTTATAAAAGCCAAACAGTCGTTTAGTTGACGAGATACTGATGACTGAATATCACCATTTCATAATCGTACCAAGGGACTCTTAAAACAACACTGCATTCTATGGAGGATAAATGAGCTGGTATTTCTCGTCACTTGCACTTTGTTTTTAAGAAGCATGTGATGGAGACACATTATTCATTGTTACATATCCTAGGCTATACGGCCCCACACCATTGACATTTTTTGCGAGCCTCCGTCAAATTAAACATTCCCTTTTTTAACCTTATTGACAGGTATCGCCGATACTTGTGCTAATGTGAATCCGTGTGTCAATGGAGACTGCCGTAACATCGGGCAAGGACAATACGAATGTGCATGTGAAGATCAATATGAGGGAATACATTGTGATGAACCTACCCGTGAGTAATCTGTTGTTAATTTCATTTTATCAAGTTTTATGCCACGCATTGTACAGTTATATTACACAGCGTTAGGTTTTTGTTTTAATCTTTTAAACTTGAAATCTTTTAATAAAAAATGGTGAATGTAAAAAACAAAAGCAACCCACAATATATACAAGAAACAAAAAAGAAAAAAAAAAAAAAAAAAAAGCATCGAGCTCTCCTGTATTTTCATCAACTTAAAATTATCGTGGTTGAGACAATGTTTTTTAAATACCTTGAATACAGTTCCTATAGAGATTCCATCCATCCTTCGAACCAAACAGTCCTACTCAATTCCGATGTAGAGCTCTCATGCGGTTTTACTAATTTTACTAATTACACAAGCGTTAGGTTTTGTTTTAATCTTTTAAACTTGAAATCTTTAAATAAAAAATGGTGAATGTAAAATGAAATACAAAAACAAAAGCAACCCACAAAATTATACAATTAAAAAAAAAAAAAAAAAAAAAAAAACCATCGAGCTCTCCTGTATTTTCATCAATTTATAATTATCGTGGTTGAGACAACGTTTTTTTTAAATACCTTGAATACAGTTCCTATAGAAGTATCCATCCATCCTTCGAACCAAACAGTCCAACTCAATTCCGATGTAGAGCTCTCATGCGGTTTTACTAATGCCAAACAGTATCACTGGTACAAAGATGGTGTTCTCTTGCCAAGTACAAAAGACCAAAACACATTGATTATATCATCTGTGACCACCGACGACATTGGGTACTACTTCTGCCGAGGCTCCGGGAGAAATGGGGAAAGCAGAGATACGATGTGGGCCTCTGTATATGTCAATGGTATGTTGTAATGTAATAGCACATATTATGTCACTCTTCAGTCGATGCATTATATTTGTTTGTTTGCATTTTTTTTGTTTGTTTGTTTGTTTGTTTGTTCGTTTTGTTTTGTTTTGTTTTGTTTTTTTTTTGGGGGGGGGGGGTGTCTGATAATTGCCAAATAAAAATATTAGACATACAATTTAATTTATAAAATGCATGAAAATATCCTTGTCTTGAATGATGTGTACTTACTTTTGTATTATTATTATTAGTGGTAAACATTATATTTCAGTATCGTAGCTATTTTCTCCCGCCGACCAGTGATTAACCAGCAGGTGAAAAAAAAAGAACAAAAATGTTTTGGTTAATTTGCGTGATATCGTCTTTCTTTAGATTTGACTAACATTGACGTTACGAACGTTAGATTCGCCATTCAATTTCGAGATGAACTATACGAACCAACATCCGAGCTTTACAGAGAAACGACGGGAAACATCAGCACATATGTAAGCTTATTACTAAATAAATGTGTGCATATTATATAGTAATTCATTATGCTGATCAGTGGCGTTGGGCACGCACACTTACACATGTACGTATCCTCACACACACACACACACACACACACACCCACACACCTACAATTAAAAAAGGTAAACAATGGGGAGCATTAAAGGAAACATTTGTAAAAGGTATTCAACTATAATAACAAAAAAAAAAAAAAAAAAAAAAAAAAAAAAAAAAAAAACGTTTAGAATTTAGTTAAATGCGTTCTTGTTTTAAAAAGTTGTGAACAAAGCATTGGCTTATAGTGGGAAAAGAAGAAATAGCGAGACAATTTATTGAAATCATTGTTCGGATTTTCACATCAATTATAATGCTGCAGACTTTTAGAGTCGATCTTTCAATATATTTTAGAAATTGCATGAATACAAATAGTAAAATATATTAACCAGAAAAAGGTGCCAAAAAGACTTATGACTAAAGCTGGTTGAAGAACGTCTATGGAAACAGATGCAATCAATAAATTCTGTATGATTTTGTCTAATATATAGATGGAGCAGGGTCTTCGATCCATTACTGGATTGACGGGTCTAACAGCAGTATGTAGAGGACTTAGACCAGGGAGCGTCGTGGCTGACATGAATATCTACATCGTGGAAACCAATATGACAGCCTTTGAGACCCAGGATCTTATTGGTCAATCTCTTGATAGTTTGGCAAATAACTCGAACGGTTATCTTGATTCGTCTTCCATATCAGTTCAGAATAATGGTACAAAAAGGCTTTTCCTGAAAAATAAAAACTGGACCATGTATTCGTATAACCTAACAATATGGCAACTTTCTATAAATGTTTACATTTAGTCACACGAGTAGCAAGACACAGTAAGAAAAAAATATTATTATGTTGGTTTATACTATAGAAAATTAGTATACAAAATTTATTTGTTTCTTACGAATACAGGTATGAACCTCAAATACCATAATTTGGCTTTGTTTTAAGAATAAAAAAGTTAATTTAGCTATTCATGTCTAAATAAGATCTCTATTTCAGTGCTTACCTGAAACATTATAATCTGTTTGATAAGATATTTGTGATTCATAATGTTATTTGTTTTGTTTTGCATTAAATGAAGCTATTTGTCAGCCAATCTCGTGGAGGTCTCCCCAGTTTGGACCTGTCGACTTCCCAACGGGTGAAAATGGAACATGGGCGAATTCTACAGGATTATGTCCATTCAACACCACCCGAGGTACGTCCTTTTATATGCTATAGCGTCTTTTATATTTCCTGTCCATATTCTTCGCTATTCGTAGGGGATATCAATAGCTATGTTTTTATCCATGCGAGAGTTAATAAGGTCAATTTGTATTTTACCCAGTCTATTTAGTAAAGTAAAAATGAATAAAAGTATCGTGAAATTGTGTGTTTTAACCCGAATTCAATCCAGTAGGACTATTAAAAATAAATAGCAAAAGTGGTGAAAAGTTATAAACAATTAAAAGCAATAAAAAAAAAAAAATAATAAAAAAAAAAAAATCACATTTTATTCTTCTATCATTTTTGATTTATTTCCGAGGACTTTTATCAAATTTCGTTGTGGGAAAATTATAAAATACATATAAATGTTCACAGTTCTCATATGACGAGCCAGTCAAGGAACAATGAAAATAATAATGCATTAAAAAATGTGGACGGTCATGGAAATATATTTGTCTATTCAATACCTATTCCAATAAGTAATACCGAACTTAACATTTTTATGTCCTTCCAAATTTACGGAAATGCTAGTTAATGAATGTTATATTTTTTAAATAATGCTTACACACCTACCCAAGACAGAATTGAGTCTTTATGTTTATTTCATTTGATGCCATTAAGACAACCTCGTTGAAATAACTCCTCGACATCATGTTCGTGTCAATAAATCTGTGATAACAAATAATATATATTCTCTGACCTCCAACAGCAAATGGACCCATAGGACGAGCTCTGTGTATTGGAGATGGTATAACTCAGAGCCAATGGCAACCTATTAATAACTGTGGACCATTCAGGAATGTCACAGATATTCTCACTGAAATAGCAGAGGTATTTATTTTTCGTTTATAATTTATTATACCTTGACTTATTAAAAGGTTTGACAATAATGCAACTTTCGATGTACAAAATATTCAAAATTTCCCAATTTCTGTTTATTTGACAGTATTAAAATTTAATTATTACCTTTCACAGTCAACTTCCTACCATCTGTCATTAGAAAGAGTTATTAAATTTATATTCCATTTTAATATTTTATGCTCAGTGATAAACGGTAGCGCATCATATGAGGAATAATGAAATTTCTTAAAAATCAAGCCGTTGACTATTTTGGAAACACTGTGTTTTAATACAGAACACTTTGATAACATAAATTATATATCTCTAAACCAAATCTATCTATTAGTTTTAAAATGCCTTAGTAATTTCCCATGAAAATTTTAGGTAATCCTAAGTGAGGAAAATGCTGAAGAAGTGAGCGAGCAAGTATCAATAGTGACCACCAATACTGATCAGATCACAGCTGATGACATTACATCAGTTGCAGAGATAACTTCGGGAATTGTGCAACAAAACATCACAAGTCAAGAGGTATTGTGCGTTGTACATTTGTCATAAATGGTAAGATTGAAACGACTTATAATTCGTAATCCTTAAGGAAGATGACGGCTTTAGTTCATATTAAGACTATTAATCTTAATAATATATATTAAGTAATTCATTCAAGTTTTCTTTCAATGCAGGGTTGTTCCATTCAGAGCAACAAGGGCCTTCTTTACGAGAGAGCCCTACTCGATTTTACAACAGCTAAAAATAATAGAATTATATCCAAAAACACCATCTCTTGAATTCCTTTACTTACATATTTCTTTAAAACAAAATGTTTCCTATGCGTCCGATTTGACAGGTGACAGTATCCATCACAAACATTGTTAGCAATATAGCCCTGGTAGAAACCGAGGAACTTGAGGCAGCCGAGGAAGAAAACGGTGCCATAAGTCAGTTTGTACAGGCTTTTGAGGAACAGTTGAGTCGAGTGGAGGTTGCCGATGGTGAAATGCTGAATATCCAACAACCAAATGTAGCAGTACAGGTAAGGTATACTGTTGACAAATGTAATTTGAAATGCTTACATCAAGGGTAATACAACTTAACCCTTGAAATTCCGGTACCTTACCAGTACGTCCAATGCCATTTCGTCTAATAGCCATGTCGTCTAATGCCAATCGGTCCAATGCCATTTGGTCCGATAGCCATTTGGCCCAATAGCCATTTGGCCCAATAGCCATTTGGTCCAATAGCCATTTGGTCCATTGCCATTTAGTCCAATAGCCATTTGGTCCAATAGCCGTTAGGTCCAATAGCCATTTGGTCCAATGCCATTTGGTTCAATAGCCATTTGGTCCAATAGCCAATGCCATTTGGTCCAATAGCCATTTGGTCCAATGTCATGTGGTCCAAAAGCCATTTGGTCCAATGCCTATTTTGTGCTGTTGTTTTGTTTTGTTGCTGTTTGTTTTATTTTGTTGAAATAATTGAATGGCAAGCGAGAAGTAATCTTATGAAAACAAAAGAATTAAATTTTAAATTTGAGATCTGAGGAGAAAATTATTGCATATTGTATATCTGATCTAAGGAAAGTCAATAGTGTTCACAAAAGGGATGATTAATGCGGGGGGGGGGGTAGGGTGTGTGAGAGGCAAGAGCCGATGGTATAGGCAGCACACTGCATAGATTATACACATTAGACCAAAAGGCTATTGGACCAAATGGCACTGGACGAAATGGCAATAGCATTTGACGAAATGACTATTGGACCAAAAGGCTATTCGACCAAATGGCACTGGACGAAATGGCAATGGCATTTGACGAAATGGCTATTGGACCAAGTGGCTATTTGACCAAATGGCAGTTGGGCCAAGTGGCAATCAGACCAAGTGGCTATTGGACAAAATGGCTATTGGACCAAATGACAATCGGACCAAATGGCAATTGGACCAAGTGAGTATTTGACCAAATGACTATTGGACCAAATGGCTATTGGACCAAATGGCTTTTGGACCCAATGGCATTGGACTGATTGGCATTAGACGACATGGCTATTGGACCAAATGGCATTGGACGTCAGGGCCGTCGCTAGGGGGGTGCGGAGGGTGCGAACGCACCCCCCTTCAGAACAACAACAACAACAAAAAAATAATGCAAAAGAGAAGAAAGAGAAAAAAAAAACGGGGAGCGAAAGAGAGACAAATAATATATATGGTCGTCGCCAGGTGAGGGGTGCAGTGGGTGCGGGGGGGGGGGTTACTAATCAGTCCCGCTTGTTCGAACACCGGCACTATCTAGACTAACCGGCGCCACTAAATTCAAAATGTGATAGAGTATAAAGTTGTAGTATTTTGCTCTCCCGCTCCTTCTTTGACATCATTTCCCTGCAGCAGCGACCCATATCTCCCAAATACGTAATTTTCTCTCGCTTCGCGCTCGAAACTTTTTTTTTCTCTTAGGATTAGGCCTACATCTTCTTTTAAGTTAGAGTTACAAATAAATTTGATAACTCCTAAATGCCTAAAGAAATGGCATTATTTTTATTTTTTCCAGCGCGCTCTCCTATGGTTGTCTATTCTTATTACAAAAAATTATCATCAATTTTAGGAGATGCTTTAGTCAGTTGCAAAAAAGTTTTAACTGCCCTGCATTCAGGTCATTATAACAAAACATGTTGGGCATGCATGTATGCTATAAACTTCATAAATAAAACAAACAAAAGCCAATGATTAATACGTCTTTTTCAGTTCTCGATCTCCATACGATTTTCCGCTCGCGCTTCGCGCTCGTATGTTCACAAAAATTATCATCATATTCAGAAAGGGATTACAAACATTAAATTTATAGACTATTAATCTGATTTTCATTCTCGCTTGGCGCTCGCATTTTGTCAAAGGGCGGTGGTTATCAGCTCCTAAAGGAATTTAAAAAGAAGCAAGGGGCAAAATATGTGTGAAATACAATGCCTTCATGTTGTTATATGGCAAATTTGCGGCTCGCGCTTCGCGCTCGCAACCAAAGAAATAAGACAATTAATAAACAAAATATTCTTGATTCAATATTATTTGAAAGCTTTTGTCCCTCTACGTGCATGCTTAAAAAAGGAATTATCATTTCCCGAAAGGGAATACAATCATTTATATTAAACATTCTTAAATAAGATTTAATTTCGCTCACGCTTCGCTTTCGCATTTTGTTAAAGGGCGGTGATTATCAGCCCGTGGGGGAATTTTAAAAAAGGTCATTATAAGGCAAAATTTCCAGCTCGCGCTTCGCACTCGCAAGCCAAATATAAGACAAAGATCAAACATAATACTCTGACTTCATCACGTTTGATCAAAAAGGATATACAGACATTTATTGAGACCATTATAAACAGACCTGTTAATTAAGAAGTATGGCGCACAATATGTGTAAAATACAATGCCTTCATGTGGTTATATGGCAAAATTTTCAGCTCGCGCTTCGCGCTCGCAAACAAAGCACAAAACAATGGTTAAACGAAATTCTTTTTCTTCAGTCGATATACAGAAAGCTTTCATTTCGGGCTTCACGCTCACATTTTTAGGCCTACATCATAAAAGGAATTATCTTCTTTCTTTTTTTCATTGCGAAAAAAAAAAAAAAAAATAAAACTCTATGGTGATAGGAGTGCCTGAGACACCCCCTCCTAACTCCCCCCCCCCCCCTGCTTCGCCTCGCTAGGCTCACCGGCCTGGTCGCTTCGCCCCCTAAAAATGGATATTGACTCCGAAACGCACCTCCCCTAGAAAAAAGCTGGTGACGGCCCTGGACGTAGTAGCTATAAACTGAAATTCCGGGCCTACAGGTACCCTTCTTTTTTCTCTTTTTTTTGATGAATGCTCAACGAGTATATTAGATATGAAACTATGATAAAATCCCAAGATGAAAACGAAAACTATTACTTTCCAAATAAATCTAAACACAAACCAGGTTATAGAGGTCTTTGTCTAATGTCTGCTTTCAAGGGAGGGGGCAATCGCATCTATCTTGTTTTGAGATAATTCGTGGAAATGTTCCCAGTCTGCATGTGCCTGATACTTCTTGTTTGTGTAAATGATATATTCTTAGGATCAACTTTGTTTTTCACTGACATGACAGGTCCAGAGTATACCAGTTGATAACGTAATGAGTGGTCTCATCCTTTCAGTAGCTGGGTCTAGTTCTTCAGACCTGTCAGAATCAAATATTACCATTGATTCACCGACACAAGATGACGTCACTGCAACTACACCGGATATCATAGCACAGGTCAACATCCCACCTTCTGTTTCATCAGCCATTTCATCAGGGTCGCAGTCGAATGGTAGTGACTACCTAAGGGTCAACTTTCATCTATTCTCCATACCAGTCCTCTTTATTTCGAGAGAATTGCGCAACATCAGTGCCAATAATGATTTCAACCGTTCTGCTAATTCACCTGTGATTTCTCTTAGTCTGGGAGGAGGAAAAATAACCAACTTGACTGAATCCATCAATTTCACCTTCACGACTATCATGGTACGATATACGGGACTTCTTTTTCCTTATAATCTAGATGTATCATGAAAGTATCGTTTCAGTTTATTTTTTAATCCATAACTTGATTCTACAACCCTGCAGAAATTACCTTCTTAAACAAACTAGTTGATTTTTTCCTCTCTCATCCCGCTCGCCCAATATTCAGCCATAAGCCGAATCTATTACATGGAACCAAAACGGATGTGCTTAATAACGAATAAAGAACTTGGAGAATTATTTCCAAGAAACGACTTGAGATTTCATTTTTTTTTTATAGCCCGATTATGAAAATCCAATGTGTTCATTCTGGGATGAGGAATTAGAAGACTGGTCACAAAATGGATGCACTCTTGTTTCATCATCTGGTATCACATCATCTGATGGGAGTTATGATAACATCCTGGAAGCCAGACCGGATGAAAGAGTGGGTTGCTCGTGCAATCACCTAACCAACTTTGCCGTTCTGATGGTCAGTGCCATTTACTTAACTTTTAACTCGTTTTGAATCACAATATTAACGTCCGCCTGCGGCAGTCCACCGTATAGGCTTTGCCTTTGATGTAATTAGTCTACCATAAAGTACGTGTCAATGGAAAATATCTGAAACGCAAATATCTTACGAGAATAACAGTGCCTTTTCTGCGCAGGACATAAGCGGCGCTACACTTATTCGGAGATGGGGCAACTCGAAATATCATCAACGGCCTTGAAAAAGACACTTATCAGGCGCGGATAGAAAATATCCAAATTTAATCAATTTGTCTGACCCTAATGTATGGGGACAATGGCGGCTCTATTATGTAAAGCGTGGGCCCGATACTTTTGTTGTGTGACGTCAGCCTGCAACTTCTACTGCTTATTTACTGCTATACAAACATGGACACCTTACAATTAAAAAAGGGGCTTTTTAAGACAACTCCCCTGCATGTAATGATAATATACATTTGTATGAAAAAAGTGGCTGTGAAAAAAAAAAAGACACGATATGACAAATCCTCCAGCTCATTAGGCATTTTGTCAAAACATAAAAACGAAAGAAAAAAACAAACTAACGGACAAAGTCTTCATGTTACTAATAAAAATTTAAAGAGTTATGTTATGTAATTTGTGCTAAGACACTTTTTCTTCGACCATTTATATTTCTTTCTATAGGACATACATAGACAAGATGATGCATTCGACGAAGCATATAATATCCTGACGTACATCGGATGCTCTCTTTCGATCTTCAGTCTTATTATCACATTGGCAACCTTCCTGTGGCACAAGTAAGCTGATGCTCATACAGTTCTTCAAAACGTAATGTATAACACGATTTCGTGTTTTGTTTCAATAAATCGACTGACATGCAATCTTTAAGAGGCGCACTATTATCATCAAGAATGGCAATGTTCTATATCAACTTCCTGCATCGCGACGCGTCGGTAAGGTTTGTACAGGAAGCGCTGCCATGACTGTAGAAGAACAAAATACACGTATATTCGTTTCGAGTGTCAACCAGATATTACTCGAACGCATGTTTCCAAATATGTCGAAAAATTTTCCTGTTTTATCTCATAGTTCGTTTTTAGTATTCGATTCCAAATTGTTCTAAACAAGAAAATAAACAAACGTGTAAAGTGTGCGGAATTTTTTGTTATCATTTTATCTGTGTAATTATCACCATTTAAAAATTAGTCGTGTCTATTGTCAATACTCCGAATAGGGATTTGAGGGCGAAGCAGACCAATCGGATCTTTATCTGTCTGTGCCTGACCCTGCTATGTCTCTACACCACATTTATCATCATGATCTCACTGGACTCTGTTAGGGGTTATAGTGAAGTATCAGCAGGACCTTGTGGATTTCTGACAGCTCTCGTTCACTACTTCGTGCTGTCTGCAATTGCATGGATGGGCGTAGAAGGATACAACACGTACCTCATCATCGTACAGATATTTAATACTTATATTCCTAACTTCATGAAGAAGGCGGTTTTAGCGGCTTGGGGTAAACCCATGTTTTCCTCTTCAAATAAACCATTTATTACTAATTCAATATATATTAATTTTTGGTAGACAAAGTAATATTGAATTACATTTATTTAAAAAAATCTTGGTTGTAATTAGAAGCAGAATGCCTTTTACGATACTTTTTACTATAGCAAAACTATACCAATTTTAATAGGAATGAACAAGAAAAATGATACAATAGATATTAAAATGAAACCTCGTTTTTGCTGGCAAAAACAGCAACCAAAAGAAAACGAAGAAACAATGAAAACAAACAAATACAAATTTTAAGCAATGGCTAACTCAGATAAAGTAGTGCTAAATCTCTATGTCATTTAAATAATATTCGAAAATAGACTGGCGACTCGCATTTTTATCACCAAAAGTATTATGTCTACGAATTATAAACGATAGTAAGTTAATCACAATTGGTTAAAAACAGGGGAAGGACAAGGTTTTTATTGTCATGTAAATCGATTCTTATCTTTAACATTTAGGTGTTCCTGCCTGCATTGTGATTCTTACTGGAGCTATTGCTAGAGACGCTTATGCGCACGAAGATCTGTAAGTGTTTCCATCCAAACAAATTAAGAAAGATTAATTAAAACATCAATCTAAAAGAAGAAACAGGAAAAAAACATTATGACCTGTTACGTTGTTGTTTTGTAATGGACTAAAAAATAATACGCTTTAAACACCAATAAGTTTAACCCTATCCAAAGCTGAAACTAATTAAATTATCCCTAACAATATATTCCTTGCAGGCCTAATGACTCCTAAACGATGATTTATTTAGTCGATGTCAAATAATGTACGCACTTGATTTCAACAGATGTTTCCTCCAAATGTGGGCTCAAGTCGGAGGTCTCCTGGTTCCAATGTCTGTCATACTCCTCATCAACATTATCATCTTCATCCTGGTAGTCCGACAGCTGGTTAAGTCAGCCAGCTTCTCCGGTCGGGTGAAGAGAGAGGCAGAGATAGAACGTCGAGAGACCATTGAACGCGTCCAGAACGCAATCTGCATCTTGCTTGTGTTGGGTCTCACATGGATAGCTGGATATCTTCTCCTGATCCCTGAATTCAGTCAAGTAGGTTGCCATTCGGCTTTATTAAATTGATAGTGCCTGTGAATACTTATATTTATTTCTTTGTCACATGAAAAATATTGTGAGACGTAAATACCATGTAACCGCATAGATCTGTGCGCGACAATAAAGGGCACTGGAACTTTGTGTGGTGACACTGTCACGAATCATTATTTAATTGAAACATTGACAAAGCTTTGCACATGTATACTACTTTCCATAAGAATCTTCATTCGTGGATTCAGGACATGTCATTTGTGTTAACGTATTTATTTATTTTACATGTCATATTAGGCAAACTCACTGATCGCCAGCGCAGCCCCTTTTTGCATTGACGCTACAGCGACAATGCTACGTTGTTGTTCCATATTCCTTTTCCGTCTTTGCATTGACGCTCCAGCGACAATGCCATGTTATCGTTCAATATTCCTATTCCGCCATCTTCTTCTTTTTCCGCCAAAAAAGCCATTCATTTAACACATGATCTTTGTTATACCTGTCAAGGTCAAACTACTCATCCAAATTCGTTCAAACTTCGTAGACATGTCATCCATGATCCACTCTTGATCCCCTGACATTTCAATTTCCAAAATCACTCATCCGTGACCGTCCATCAGCCATTTTGTCAATTTTCGGCCATATGAAAGCCATTCTTCCAACTTCAATATCTCCATCATCCTAGATGCTACAAACTTCTAACAAAATTCATTATGTAGTTCATGAATTCACCTTTCAAAGGCATCCAACAACTTTTTATTTCAAAACCATCTTCATATTTTAAATTAATTTCAAAAATCATCTCCGTTATGAATTGAAAAATTGTGACTAAAAACACGCAAAAATGGCTATAACTTTCTTAAATCAATTTCATTTTGCTTCAAATTTTCAGGTCATGTTATTCTAATGAATGTGCACACACTCCACATGTTTCACGCTCCAATAAATATGCAAAATGCAAATAGCGCCCTCTAAAGTTTCAAAATTTGGCTAAAATCCAAGAGGCTGCATTTGCGTTGTGCCTTTTTAAAACCGTACCCTTTTTTGGATTTAGTTAGTTCAGATTATGTACTTTCCAGCAATGTAAAGAAAAATATATCGATTCATTGACCAAATTGCTCACAAATGTTGTACAAAATAAAAAATTATCGATACCAGGAAAACAAGTTTAACTTCCCCTAAAAGAGCGAATATTCAATCTAGGGACTTGAAA
>CALNVZ010000079.1:24802-36687 GCA_940671915.1 Paracentrotus lividus
CCATGCCATGTGCAGACAACCTGCTGCCACTACTCTACCCATCCTAAATGCAGGCTAGTATGACCCAGTATGTATACTAAAACTAAACATTGAAAATTATGAAACTTCATCGCCTCAAATTCGACCTATCCATGCATATAGAAATACATCATGAAGCAATCCCATTACTTTTACAACATAGCACAATTTACCATTCTAGGTGATTCTTTTCTACCTAGGTCAAGTCAACCCGTCCCAATCAAATTCCGAGGGTGGGAGGGGAGGGAAAACTTGCTGCCTTTACGGAATTTATGACTGCAATGGCGGATCTTGTGTGCGCGACAATAACCTGCGTATAACATGCGCTGTTCCCCTGTAATTGGTTCACCTGCGCAGCTGGTGATTAATAGCGATTCTGAGAATTTGCATACGTTAGTATTCAAATAATTATTTCGATACAGTAAACACTTGTCTCTCTCAAAAATTTACTGATCACTGAAAATGATCATTACCTTTTATTTTAGAAATATTACAAACTTGTTTTTAAAGCTTTTTGAATAATGTTTTCTTTTCTACCTCCCCTCCCATCATATCGTAGATCATGATTGCATTTTTGTACTTTGTTAACATGAATATCCATGTACCTTCACGCTTTTTTGTTTTTGTTTTTGTTTTTTGTTTTTTTGTTTTTGTTTTTGTTTTTTGCTCATTATACGTATTGTCTTCTCTGTCTTGTAAGTTCATAATTTACTTTCTTCAGACATCTAAACGTCGATTATTGTTATTCATTCGACATTAACTGTCAAGTCTGTTACGTCAGCAAGGAACCTTGGTGTACATCTAGATAGGAAACTTACGATGACAAACCAAATAAGTAATGTTTGTAAGAGTAGTTCGTTTGCCCTTCACAAGATCGGGAAAATTCGTCAGTAATTAACAACAGAGGCTACCTAAATATTAGTTCATGCCCTAGTCATATCTCGGATAGATTTTTGTAAAAGTTTACTTTACAAGCTTCCTGACATTCAAATTAACAACATACAAAGAATCCAAAATTCGGAAGCGCGTCTTGTTTCAAGAACCAAACGCAGGGATCACATAACACCTGTACTACGTGAATTGCATTGGCTACCAATAAATAATAACAATACAAAATTCTTCTCCTTACTTATCAATGTCTGCATGGAACAGCCCCTACTTATCTACTAGACCTCACTGTAAAATATATCCCATCAAGAAATCTAAGATCAAAGCATAAATCCCTCTTAGTAACCCCAAATATTTCCACTCAATTCTATGGAGCCCGCTCTTTTAATATGGCATCTGCGGAAATGTGGGACAGTTTGCCCGATCTTGTGAAAAGCGCCAAATCAACAGAGTCCTTTAAATCTCTCTTGAAAACTTACCTGTTTGTGAATGAATAAATTAATTATATATAGCATTTTGTTTGTATCATATTGTAATTTTGTAATTTTCATAATATTTTGAGTATTAGGTAAAAATGTTATTTCATATTTCTATCATACTGCCATCTTTCCTATTTTGAAGCGCATAGAGACTTTCTGATGTTTGGGAGATGCGCTATATAAGTAGGCCTAACGTTCATTATTATTGTTATTATTTTGCCTTATAATAACATTTAACATTGTATTTGAAATATATTTTGCCCCTTCACTTGCTTCAATAGCTGATCACTAAATAAAAAAGTCGAGGGGGACGACCCCCCCCCCCCCGGGGGACAGCTGCTGATACATTCCATTCACTATCATTCGTGTAGTTTGTATCCATACCAGCTTAGAATATACTCCCTAGCTACGAACATGCACTAAATAAATATCACTTCATTATACTCCTTTTTTTTTTACACAAAACTCTCAGAACTTCCAAACTCTCTCTCTGTCTCTATCTCTTTCTCTCTCTCTCTCTCTCTCTCTCCCCCCCTCTCTCTCTCTCTCTCTCTCTCTCCCGTCTCTCGCTATCTCTTTCTCTCTCTCCATCTCTCTCTCACTCGTCCCCCCCCCTCTCTCTCTCTCTCTGTTTCTCCCTCGTCCCCTCTCTCTCTCTTTCTCTCTTACACTTGCGCAACCCTCTGTCTATTATCAGAAATGATGAACTTGAATCAGGTCGTAGATTATCATTTCTTTTTAATATGCCAAGCTTTCGATTAAATCAATCTTCAGGACCATCTACAAAGGAATCGAAATTGATATACCAAAAGTTACAAAAATACTGCATGCCAAAATACTCCAAATTCTACTTTTCAAATTCAAATATTTACCTCGTAAAAATGTATCCTGAAATAAGTCTACACTAATCTCATTTCCATTTCACCACAATAGACCAATATCATGGTACGGTTGTTACACATTCCACGATTCAGACAAAAATATTCTGTATACTGAGAAATAACTCAAAAGTTAGCATTGAAACTTTATTTCGGTGCAAAAACACAGACTACAATTAAGCCATGCCATCACCGTCATTAGTTTTCAAGTATTTTGAGGAATATCTTGTTTAATAACTACCCCACCCCTTTTTAAAAATGAAAACGTGTTGGGTTCATTCCACATTCGAATGCAATATGCGAAACTTTTATTGTCTCTTTCAGAATATCCTTGTTTTAACAGAAAGCATCTTTTCATGTGAGCTTGGGCTTCGTGTAGGCAAACGCAGACCTGCCAACAAAAAATCGTATTCCGTACTTTTTCTATCCTCTTTCGCTTCTTAAGGGGGTACTAAGATCTATAGATGTCTATGAATGCACATCACCATCATGCCATACTACATCTCACCTGTCTTCATAGAAAACATTTAATTGTTCAATGAATTGTCTATGTCCCTCATTTACCAGAACGAATGCCTTTGGTGCAGGGATGACACACCTGTCAAAATGTTTGGCATATTTACCTTGTTTTCTATTGAAAATAATTGAATAATAAAAGGTTTTCAGGTCGACAGGTGGATGGGGATTGACATTTTTATGATCTGAATAATTATTGACATTTAATGAGTTTGGTACCCCTTATCCAAATGAAAAAGACAAAAATACGATTTTAGGTTGGCAGTACTGCAAACGCTGTGTTAGCTACCAGAGCGTGGCGAAAAGCTATTTATCATATTCGAAAGCTACCATGAGCTCTACTGATAGATTTGGGAACCACTAGAGCATAAGAGGACTAGGACAGCTCTTTCAGGATGTATTTATATTAGGACGGGTTTATAAAACCAAACACTTCGGTAATTACATGAGTTCCTGCAAGTTTTAAACATTTGATCTGGATTATATTTACAGTCAGCACCCATTGGATTACCCGTTGGTAACTGTTTGGTTGATTTTTGTTTGAGGACTCTTTTGAAGTGATGCCTAACATTTTTATGTAACACATAGGCGGGTTGCGAGAGTACCGGAGCAATAATTAAGGGATAATATCATTCGGTGGACCCGGAAGGTTCTTGACGAAGAGTTTAGTCGAAGAATAGAGTAACATCTATACAGGTAAGTTCCGATCAATGATTATGATAAGTTTCAAGATGCGTTCTTTTTAAATTAAGTCATCAGGCCTACATACACTGTCCGCCATAAAAGTGGAATATTTTTATGCCCCTCTAGCAACATGCTCCCGGGCTTTAATTTCTTGAATATGTTTTTAATTGCTTTTACTTTTTGGAACCCTGCCATGGCTATATCTTGAACATTCTTCATCCCCCTTCAAGGGTATTTTTATCTAAAAAAAAGTTTTGTCAACTCCCATGATGCCCATTTTTCGTTTTTTTTTTTCTCATTTTGGGGCCCCTTTTTATTCACCCGGCCGATCAAGCCCCATCAATCCCACCCACAGGAAACGCGTCTGAGATGTATTGTTTACAATGTTCTTTATGTTAAATCTAGATTTCATGCATGGGGACAGGCTTAGGTCTCTTGTCTAGGAGAAGGGTTGAGGTAAAAAGTGTGATTGCGTTAAAATTCGATATTTTATTTCACCTTTATGCTAAAAACAAAATAAATAATTTTTAACCTTAATTGTTATATCCCCTAATTCTCTCTCTTAAAAAAAAAAAAAAAAAAAAAAAAAAAAAAAAGCATAATGATAAGGTAGATAATGGTTACTTTTGATGATATTTTATTTTTTATTTATGTTTGGCTCATATTTTACAATAAAAATTGGGAAAGCTAGAAATTTTCACGGTGTAAAAATGAATGAAATCAATGTTGAACCCCAATCAAAATAAATTTTGACCCCTCCCATAGACAAAAGAGTCGAGCCTGTAACCATAATACTAGAATTAACTTACAAAAAAAATAACAACTCTTCACCTCAGACGTGTTTCCCTGTGGTAGGACTGAGGGGTCCTTGGTGTGTCGAGTAAACGAAAAGGGGCCCCCAAAATAAGAAGGAAAAAAAAGACAAATATGGCCATTTTGGGGGGTGACAAACTTTTTTGGAAGAAAAATCCCCGGGATGGGTTGAGGGAACGTCTAAGATATAGCCAGGATCCTGAAGATTGAACGCGGTGACGAACACATTAAAGAAATTTAAGTCAGATCAACATAATGTCGCTGGAGCCAGAAAAAAATATTCCATATTTATGACGAACAGTCTAGTTGGTGCAAATATTCAAATAGACATTCAAGATTCACTGACCTGTCAATCTTCATCGAATCCTTCATTCAAAAGTTAGTAAGCAACGTTTGATTAATAGCAATACTTATTTTAACTGCAGAAATATGCCAATGCACTCAAACCGTGACAGAGGTTTGAACTTACAACATCATTAAAAGAATTAGGTTGTAATACAGATAACTTTACGATCATATTGAAATATATATAAAGAGCCAAATCAGTTCCATCAATTCATTAGTTAAAAGTTGCAAATGACGATATAGATTATCCTTGTCATTGAAAAAAAAAAACGCCTTTAACGCTAATTCAGCAACAATTTGATTTATATTATAGAAACCATATCCCAGAGAAGAAATTTGAGCATTCCAAATGAATTAGTTCTTCCTATTTCATTCAAGTCTTTCGGAAAGTTGTTTGTTACTTGCTAACAACTTGGGGAAACATTTTCCATGTTTGTTTTGTTTGTTTGTTTGTTGTTGTTTTTTTTTGGGGGGGGGGGCAGTGGGAGGGTGTATTTGCAGTTGTCATTCTCAACGATCCTTAATTGAAATTTATAAATTGAAAATTAATGACTAAATTCTGGAAACAAATAAGTGATTTGAGTAATTATTTCGGATCTGTTCTTGCGTATAGGTCCTATCCTGCTAATGCGGTGGTCACAACTCGCCGTACCTTCGACGTGCAACTCCCTACGATGGATTTCGTAGAAAATTCGTGCAGCGGGGGTACCTTGCAGGTACAATGCATGTACGACGTGCAGAAAGTTTTTACAATACCCTTACTACAGAAACGCAGGAATCGCAAAAGTTGACCCTGGACCTGTGCGTGCATTGCACATGCAACGCAGGCTACGTCGATGGCACGTGCCCCGTATAGCCTACGACGAGTTGTGACCGCCGCATTAAATAACACATATACCGGAACGATGGGCATCGTATTAATGTGGCGATAAATAGCTTTTTTTTTTCTTCTTTTTTTTTTCAATTCGAGTAACGTTCTCATAGTATGGGCCATTGTATGAAAGCTATACCGTTTACTACACTGTTAAAAAAACAGAAGATTTTACAGCAAAAAATACAGAATCATTCTGTATTAGAATCATTTTTTATTTTATAACGGGAAATTTTCTGCAATCTAACAGAACAGGTCTGCTTTAAAAAGGAAAACAAAATATTACAGGAAATTTGTAAAAGTTCATACCCGATATACTAATTTTCTGTAATTTTACTGCAAATTGTACAGTAAGATTATAAGTGTTCTTGAAGCCCTGCTGAGAGAACTTCTCTGTTTTTTAAGGAGAATTTTTCTAACAGTATAGCATTTGAAAACCTGAATACCATGGACTAATAAAAATAATTGAACCCCTTCTTCCAATCTTAAGACGTTAACTCACATAATTCGTAATATTATTGTGTGTTGTCAAAAATCGACACAATCATTGAGAAGTATTCCACCATGAAGTCTTTTATTTCTTGAAAGGCTTTGAATAGAAAAGAAATGAACAATATCTTTTAATAAAAGGTCAGAAAGGTCATTTACACATATTTTAAAAACATTATGCATGTAGTTGCAAACTCAGCACTGGACACCTTGGTTATGCTTTTACTTGAGAAGATGTACCGTAAATAATTTATTCCATGACGGAACATTTTTATGGGATGTAATAATGATACTATCCATTACTACAGATATAATGAATAACAGAAGAGAAAGTACCCATACATGAATAGGGTTTAACTCATGTTTCCGATACTTATAAACTTTCAGAACTGTGTCAATCGTATTTGCATATCGAAGGGAGGATGGGATGAAGGCGACATTCGTATTTCTTAATATTTTATCAGAGGGGGAACAATGCATGTTCAAGGGAAACAATACCGATAAGTCAGTGACACAATGAGTACTAGGGAAAATGAACTGTTACACTCTTTAAAAAAGATGATAAAATGGTGGAAAAGGGTAAATCTTTTCTTTCCTTTCCTAAAATTTTGTCACTTCTTAACCCCTTTAAGGTGATGATTTATCATTCCCAACGCTTTTATCTTAGAATGAGTAGGCTACTACGGAATATCATTTAATGTATTTGGAAATTTGTCCCCACATATCAATTCTACTCCACGTGAAATGTAAATCTAACGTATGACATTAAATCTTAGCATAAAGACGCGTCCATTATTTGAGGAGGGGAAACGCAACATTACATTCATGAGTTTAGTGGAAATACATGCAGCTCAGCGGCGCAGAAAATTATACGGCTCTACATTAATGTCAACAAGCCCGCGCTAACGGCGGGAAGCGACCGATTGACAACTGCATGCAATTATTAATTAGCGTACCAAAACTCGTCTAAGAAAACTTCCCTGTCAGTAAAATCGTATTGTCAGTCGATCCATTCAAGGAAATTAGTCATAGGCATGAAATAAATAATTGAACTTTTATCATAGTTTTCGTAGGTAGATGCTTCAGACCAGATTGGGGGAAAAGACATTTTGGCAAGCTTATAACAAACCCATGTGATAAAGTTGCTAAGATCAGAATCTCTATTTCACATTAGATTGATGTTACAACGATTATTGATATAAATAGTGATCTTGTCACATCTTGCGAAGACGCCATCCACATGCCGATATGCATGTGATACTTGAAAATATTGCCCATCGAGTAAAGATTCGGTTTATCTGATATGTTCAAAGTGACAGGACTTTTTTTTATAACCAATCGAAATGAATGTACATATTTGGAAAGCTAGAATTCAAGCTTTTAAAAACTGCTTGATCATTAAGGGTGTAATATAAGTATGTGCGTAATCGAGGAAGATGACTATGCAGCGTAATAGCTATTTTATGAGACAAATTCCATAGTGTACAGGAAATTTGATCTTACAGGATCGAATTGACACAAGTGACAGGTAACTTTTTTTTCCCCTTTGCAATTAATGTTATTCCTATTTTTGAAACATCAGACTCTTAGCGTACTTATTCAAGTTGATCATTTCATTGAAAAGTAGTTGCCTCGCATAATCAAGAAAACAAAGTGAAAAAACTGTGCAAAATACAAAAAGTCTATGGCCGCGTTCGCTCTTTGCGTAGCAGTGATAGCGCCCTTTCCCCTTAAGTTTTACAACTAGAATTGATATGAACAGGACGCGACTGACATGTTATGCAGCCTATTGAGCATTGAATATCGACCCCATAAAAAGAAACAAGAGAAAGAAATCTCCCCCGCTATTTGTAATATCCACTAGTATTTGAAACAGGGAAGGGGGGGGGTGACTCTCGTTGCTGCATTAATTGCTTTGAAAAATAAGGCCAGTAATGATAGTTTAAATAAAATATGATATCATAAACCTCCACTTATGATGGATTTCAGATGCAAAGATAAATGGGAAGCTGATTTTGGTTTGTGAAAACTTGAAAATACATGTCTCCTTGTAGTTTCCTCGGAGATACACAAGGTAAAAAAAAAAAAAAAAAAAAAAAAAAAAAAAAAAACCTTCAATAAAGTTTCACCAGTTTTAGAAAGCTTTTTTACTTCCTTCTCTTTTCCTTGAAGATGATGTAATAAGATTCAAAGTAATAATCTCCATGACTTTTATTCGCCTACAAACTGACAAAATATGTCAAGAGATATAGAGAGAAAGAGGGAGAGAGAGAGAGAGAGAGAAAGACGAGAAACATACGATAAGAGATTTGCTTAAGCGCTTTTTACTTTAAGTTTAAACCTAAACTTAAAGGGACGTATAATTGATAAAACATGGGGAAATCACCTTATCTCGGATGAAATAATAACATTCCAATCAGAGCCTGAGGCGTGTTGCGTAATCTTCAGCGCCAACCCGTCTGGAGTTAATCCGGTTAATCCTTCATGGCTAGGCTAACTAACCAGAATTCCGAAGTAAATCTAACATATGTTTTGTTTTTGAAATGGAGCATTATACAAGTCCTCTCTTTGAATTTATACGGAGAGACCCGTTGTGAGTCTATAAACTAAAAATTGTTGAGGACTCGCGAATCCGAAGCTATTCGGTCAACTTCGTCATGTTCGTGCTGTCCGAATGTTAATCCCCAGTAGGCCGACCCATGCGTAAGCCACTGTCGATTGTGTACGAGTCAATGGAGCTCAGGAAAAACGCGCATTCCCCACGATCTCCGACTTTCAGGGCCCTTTAAAGGTGATAACTTAACTCAAACTTATTTTGGTTGGATGAAACCTATTTAAATCAAATATGGTATGGATGTTTCACATGTGCACTGGCCATTTTAAAAATGATCTCACATATAATTATTTAAAAAAAAAACATTACTCATTTCCTATCTTTTGAAAAATTAGAATACACAATTTTATGGTACTTGTCTACTCAGAGTCACGAATATATATTGCAATATAAATAAGTAAAATGTCAGTAGAAATACTTATGTCTTTTTTTAATCAATCGACAAGAGAAAATATTTACATTGAAAATATATTTCAATTTCTATCATCTCTATAATAGCGATAAAAAGAAATCTTTCTACGAAGCTTCTCTTCAACATCCAGACTAATGGTCCTCTATTCAACCTCATGTTCAGAGGCCGACATGTATTTTGATAGTAAATTTTGAATCCCTAATGCTGCAGTCACTTAGACACTTACGTATAGATACGTTTGTGTTGTTTTAATCTTATTTTTTATCTTCTATTCTATCATAGCTTATGTATTTCTTTGTTTTACTGGATGAACGAAATTAACAATATTTCCACTGCTGACTATGACTGGTAGGCATACGTGGGAATCCGCAGAAAAGAAAATCATTTTTAGACGCAAGCGGACGTAACTCAAGTAAGTGTCTGTGTGACTGTAGCATAACTGACGAGGGGAAACTGTAATACCAAACATTGACTAAGTAGATTAAACTAGAGGCTTTGCATCCTTATATAACATTACTCGGTTTTGAAAACATGCATACAACATCTAAAGACAAATATTTTGAGCTAAACATATTGCTCGACCCCATCGGAAAGTATCTAAAAATGCGGTTTTTGCAGATCACATTAATTTTTGAATCACCATAATGATGGAAGAGATTGATAGTCCTGTATAATGCTGCAGTCACACAGACACTTACGTATAGTTACGTTTTTGTTGTATTGATCTTATTTCATCTTCTGTTCTATCATTTCTTATGTATTTCTTTGTTTTACTGGATGAACGAAATTATCACTATTTCCACTGCTGAATATGACTGGAAGGCATCCGTAGGGATCCGCAGAAAAGAAAATAAATTTTGGACGCAACCGGACGTAACTCAACTTGGGACAGGAGGCTTTATGCCACAGTAATTTAGTTAACTTTTTCTGTCCCTGGCGTTCCAATGGTTGATATTTCTTATTTTGTATTGTTTATACTGAAATGTATTGTTCTTTGTAATTTTCTTTGCCGAATAAATAATAATAATAATAATAACGTAAGTGTCTGTGTGACTGTAGCATTAAGCATTTAGCTCCTGCTATCAATGATATGAATTAAACATAAACTGTGTATTGTTTTGTATAAACTTTGTTAAGTTATATATTTGGCTTCTGTTCCCCTTTTTGTTAAACGAACTGACTGTTTTGTCTTCTTTATTATATTTTCAAAATAATGTTTGCACAAGTTTAGTTTTAAATAAAGTGTCCGTGTACATGTATGTTAAACGCAATAAACGAGAGAGAGAGAGACAGAGAGAGAGAGAGAGGGAGAGACAGAGACGGAGAAAACAGGCCATAAGTAAAATGCTGCGCTGCAAAAAAATAATACAGCAAAGTGATGTCAGCAGAGTCGCCATACAAAAATGTAATTTAAAATAACAGTTTTGCTGTAAATTTCTCCTCTAATAATTAAAGAGAAGAAAAAAAAAAATCATTAGAGTTATATAGCTTACACAGTTGGTTAAAAGGGAACAAATGTGTTACTCCTGATGTATATTTTGTATTTCTCATGTAATTATTTGCAGGAGAAATTTACAACAAAACTGTTTTGTTAATACGTTTTTTATGGCGACTCTGCTGACAGCAGATTTGCTGTAAAAATACAAATATTTTTTACAGTGTGTCTTTATCTAGGCCTATCAAAAGAGGCAGAGCTCAGTTTCACTAAGGCAGAAACCACCTCCCGAGAGCGAATTTCTGTGATATTCAAAAGTGAAAAAACATTAGCTTCAATTTTTGAATGATCATAAATACTCAACCATGTATACGGAACAATCAATACATTTTGGAACAATCATCGCGTTTCATGAAAATAGTTCTTTACAAAATACATCATGTATGAAACCAACACTGTGCTATAGGAAGCGGCTGACACCTAGCCTATATGGATGAAAGCTGCTCTATAACTAAGCATGATTCATACTTGATAATAAACTTTGAATTAAACATAAGTTATTTTAATGTTGCATCGATTGCTCATTTGAAGAAGAAAAAAAAAACAATAGCAGAATATAGTAAGCTTCATTCACGATTTTAATTTAATTCTAAATATTTGACATCATGAGGAGTACAAGATATTTTGTCAACAATAATGAAGAGATTATTAAGATTACAGGTTTTATTGTGAGGGAGAGGGTTGGGGTGATAAAAAGAGCACCCCTCACTAACAAGAGATACAGGCTACGGGTAAAAATCTAAATTTCAAGCTTTTGTTACTGATGGGATCTTATGAAAAAGATGTGGGAGAAAAGTAAAACCAATCCATTTTTCCTTTAATGAAAAGAATAAAACTGCATCACATCGTATTTATTCCTATGAATACCCCACGTGGGAAAATGAATAACACTTTTATGAATATAAATCTTTAATCAATAATATCAAATAATCAATGACATCAAAAGGTCATCGTGACATGCAGCTATTCAAGTACATCATAGTGATTGTAAATTCACCTTACTCCTTATGACAATGTGTTCTTTAGAACCCCATACATTTCATAAATCATCAAACAAGGATAGAGAGAGAAGACAGCGCAATGGGATGGGAAGCATAATAAGTCTATGGATATGGAGACATGGTGGTCTATAAATAGTCTGGCTGTGGGTTTCAGGAGACTGGTTCGAATCTCAGTCAACTGAACTTATTAAAATATTAATCTACATTGTACCACACTCGAGCAAGGTGAAATAAACTGGTCCCTGGTAGAAACAACTACCCTGAATACTCTTGTACTCAAAGTTTTCCGGTTATAGTTCGGCTAAAACCAAGTTAACAATAACCAGTGCTTCGCGTCCTCCGGGTAAATCATTATAAACCTGACATTCCAAATTATTATATT
>CALNVZ010000080.1:0-10588 GCA_940671915.1 Paracentrotus lividus
CAAGTCAACTTGAGATATCTGTCAATAATGGGATATATTTTAAACCTGGTGGTATAGTTTTGGTAACAAAAAGGAATCAGCATAAAACTGATTAAATATGTGATGCGTCACGTCGAAAGGAGAGACTAATCGCGATTTTTGAAATCCATTTTATTTGATATTATTGATCTCTGATTCATTGCCTTGAATTTGATATACAAACCCGACTGTAAAGAGTAAATAGAAGTGGAGATATTAGCCTCTGAACGCGAGGAGAATTGTGCTCTTGGAAATCAAAATCAAGAGAAAAACGTCTGCGAAGTTTGACTTCCGTTTGACTCCGAGCCAGAAAAATAAGACCATTTTTCACCGCTCTACTCACCGAAATCCTAGCAACCACTTGTTACAAAGGTGAAACGATGACCCAATGAGGAGGCTGCATTCAGGTATACAGAGAACAATACTCGTCCGTCACCGCATGATCGAGGCAAACGCAGCAAGCGATGTTGTCTAAATAACATTCAATCTTCTCAAAAAAAGAAACTAAATTTGGTTAGTTGTTTTATATCTTCTCAAATAAATAAAAAACGTCATGTTCTTTCTAATTGTTTAAGAAAAAGTCCGCTCTTTTAAGAAAAGTGTTTACCAATCCTGGCGCTAAATTAGTTAGAAACAAAAACTATTTTAAAACCTTTTTGGGGTTTTATTCCGATGTTTGCGTGCGTTCTTTGAATGTCAAATCGCGTATACTCTTACTCATTATAAAGCAGGTCATTTTGATCTGAACTCTGTTGGAAATTTCGAACATAATAATGGTCTATAGACTAAATTATTCTTGTACAGGTTTATGCATTTGTTTATATTCTTTGAATAAGTATATGATAGAGATAAGCCTCCAAAAATGCTTTAAGAATATTTGCCGCCTCACGAATGTATTTAGAATTTCCTGATCACGTTTTATGAGTGGCGCTAGAGTTAGCTAAGAAAATGAAAATACCAAAAACGTAAATGGATTTGCTCGATCTCGTCTTTTACATTGATCAAACCTGTTACCAGTAATAAGAAGATATTAATAATTTTTACGAAATGAATTATTTTAAGAGTAAATAGTATTTTGTTTCGTCCGTGTTTAGTAAAACGCTACTTTTCTTAAACACGTTACTTTGTAAAATAAACTGCAGAAGACTTTAACCTAAATACTTGTATCAGAAAGTATTAATCATGTTACCTCTTTTGTATGCTCTATGTTTCCCTGATGGAACCAAATTTGTTAATAGGGAGGTTTTAATTTCCCATCAGGCAACAGCTAATCGCGCGCCCTTAAAATAAAATGCTGAAAATTAACATTCATTTGGATCCAGATAGCTAAGTCAAGCAAGAAGTAGCTTCCCCCCCCCCCCCCCTCTCCCCACCAGATTGTTAGATTTGACATTCGTTATGCGTGCTCCGCTATCTCGGATGAAACAGCTTTATTTACTCAATAGAACTATACATTGCCTACCATTGCTATTCGACCTCGAATCGCCCCCAACCGAAATTTACACTGAAATTTTTGTCCATATCATTCGCCTTATTTACCCCCCCCCCCACCCCCCATTGAATAGCGCCCTCCGATGAGCAGGATGCGGCCGAAAGCGATCCTATACTCTTCCTCTAATCTCTTCGCCTCCGTCCAAAGATAAGTCGTGTTTTTTGCCCGCGCCAAAATAGCGTGTTTTTTCTCCCTTTTGGGACTTCCTTGCGCCGTGTTTGCCCGAGGTTATATTGCTCAGGATAATCATTTGAGTATTCTGAGCTCTCTTTTTGGTCTAGTTTTTGGTTTTTACCGAGATTTGATAGTTTTATCTCTCGGATGATCGTTTATTTTCACGCTCTCTTCCCGTAGACTTTCGTACGTTCATTACTGCCGTGTATGTAATACGTGTCGTGGTTTACGTTTGAGTGTGTGTGTTTTGCGGCGCAACAGAGGTTTGTGCTCCGTTCTTTGTTAGACCCGCCATATTACCCCCTTTGTGTATTAAACACTTTTCTTTCTCTTTTTATTACAGATTCGTCTTGTCTTTTTCTTCTCGTGTCTTCTTCTAATTAAGAAGAAGCGGGGAAGAAATTTAGCGAGCAGGCCGTCGTGTTTTCTTCTGAGAAGTCCCCCTTGCAGGGGGTGAGAGGCTTGTCTTCACCACCTCGGATTTGCGGGGTGAGTATAATTGGGTCGAACACTGGCGGACAAAACCTCGCCTGCTCGGAATCGTCGGTCCTCATAGTACCGGACGTTGATATATCTGAAGGTTTGGCCAGCCGTTCCAGGAAAATGCTACGGCCTACGGCCCTCGTGCCGAGTACGATTATCATTTGCCCCGTTCGACTAACGGGAGATCTAAAACGGTTATACATCGGCTTTTCACAAACCGGTGGCCCGTTCACTGGCTAATTCAGTTCAGGCTGAAGGTGCTCGGGTTTCATTCTCTCACGCGGTGACGAATCCCATTGTGCGCTCAGGCTTCGCCTGGCATAACCGGATCGAGCTCCGGTTTCTTTATCGCGTTTGACCGGACCGGATATCGGCGCCGTACCCTTAACTGCAGGTAAATCGGATCCGCTAGTCGGTTTTCCGTACCGGTTTTGGGGTGAGTACCGTTTCAAGACGGACCTATATCCTCGGATAGTAGGCCGCTTGTCGGTTACTCACTAGCCCGGATGCACATGTCCAGAGCCTTCGCTCTGTTACTTGTCGGTGGTATTATCGGCAGAGCGGGACTTCCCCGACATATCGCGTCACCACCTTTGGGTGCGCGGGGGTCTGTCCTCTCTCCGTTTTTAATCCTCGGAGTGTGTCCCCTTCCTTTTCGGGATACTACGTCCGGTGAGGCGTGAAGTGTTTCGGATCCCGCTCCGATTTCTTTTCGGAGCCAGGGTCCGTTATAGGCGGGCGTTTCTTTTTGAAACCTACACCCCGTCTTCCAAGTCGGTTTCCTTTCGGTATCGGCACCGCATCTGAGGCGGGCCTCTTCCGTAGTGAAGGCGTCGTAGACTTGCTTTTCCCGATCCCGATCCGGTTCCCGCGGGGATCAGTGCCCCTTTACAGGCGGGCACTTCGGGGTCAGAGCGACTTCGTTCGTTGCCGAAACCGGATCCGGCTTTCGATAGGAACCCTGTCCCCCTCAGGTTGGACACTTCCTTTTCGGGTAGACATCAACTCTCGGATGCCAATCCGGGTAGTTTGGGTGCTTACCTCCGGAGGTTCGCAAGTGGTTAAGCTTTACGTCACCACTTCCGACTCACTCCTATGGGTGGTTCCCACCCTCCTTGTGAGGAGCTGGATGCTTCCTCGTCAGTCGATGAGATCTTTCTGGTGGCTGATTCTCACGACTCATGTTTGAATCTCATCCGACTCCCTTGTACCGCCATTCGGTTATGTTTGATACGCGGGATCCCTCCCGGGGTAATACTTCGGTGGATATTTTATCCGACGAAGTTGTACCTGAAGTCGTTGTGGAGCTTCCTTTGCGAAGCGAGTCACAGCTTATTTCTTTTCTTTCGTTTCCAGAGGTCGGAGTGACCCCTGAAACTTCGGCAGGGGCGTTAAGTTTTTCTTTTCGGATAGGTCGAAGCTATTACGTCTTTTCAGCTTCGAGTTCAGGATTACCTTTGTAATCTGACAATCCGATTTTGACTTTCATCCACGAGTGGGCCTTCTCCGCCAGTCCGGCGAGATTCTCCTGGCCCTTAGGGAGTTTTCTTCTCTCTTGTTTTTCTCAGTTTGCGGCTACACTCCACCTGCTGGCATAAGCCCGTAGAGTTCATATGCTTGAGACTCTTCATATCAAGCAATCCCTCATCCCGGATATGGTCAGGAGTTTTGACGTGACCTCCCCTTCCTTTACGGGAGCAACTTGGCAGACGGTTTGCTTTTTGAAGTTGACTCACGTTAGAAGGCCCCAGGAATTGTCTACATTTTATTAGAGATGTTCGTCAGGCCCCATCGTCTTTTAGTCTGTTATACTGGCTTCTTCAAGCTCCTCCTTCAGGAAGGGCAAGAGAGAAGACAAGAGGCTTCATTCCTGCCGGATCGGCCTTGGCTCACTTCAGGGATCGCAGGTACCGACAATCTGCAATCACTTAACATATCACTCTTCCTGAGATGTCGAAACCGCAACTCCTGACAAACAAGCATGGAAGACGGTAGGTTTCGAGGCTTGAAGAAGAAGACAAGAGCCTTCGATCGCGACTACGCAGGAGTCGGCACTTAGCTTCACAACCTAGATCTACGTGTCATCACGACTTGATCTCAGATCTTGAGGATCGTCGAGGTCTTTGGTCCACAACACGTTGGAATCCCCTTCGGACTAAGCTTTACTTTCCCGAGGCTTCTAGCGAAGACACCTTTCTACCGAAATTTTCACAAATTCCCGGTCGCTGGGATCCGGTGGAGTGTCGACTGGAGTTTTCACTAAGTTCGATCGACATGCTTCATCCTCTCACGTGACTCGAAGAACGGACTTCGCGATAGTTCCTAGAAAGCAGCCTCTTCCAGGGTTTTATCCGCAAATCGATCACCGCACACATAATCCCTCTCTATCACGGAACACTATCAATTGACTAATCGGCCTACGCCAACGGTGTCCGGAGGGATCACGACCTTTCTGTGTCTGTCCCCCGTTTTTAATACCCCAATCTTTTCAGCCGACCCATCTCAAGCGCTACAGGCATGATCCTCCAATATGAAGCAGGATCAACAGGCACCATCTGCCAAAGTCCTTTTTCAGGGATGGGACCATTTGCCTCTTTCTTCCGGCTCTCGGTCAGGACGACTTTGCGCGTGTCTCTCGACCTGAGCGATGCCTTTTTCCACACATCCCAATTAGACCCCTTCGTCGAGGTTCTTTTGCGGATTGCTGCTATAGGAAAGGAGGCTTTTTCGCCTTCCAAAGCCCTCTTTTTGGTTCTTGTTCCCCGCTCCCAGAGTCTTCACCAGGGGTCTACGGCGTGTGTCTTTCCTCAGGGCCAGGACCTCGGATTTTAGCTTCTTCAGACGATTGCTTTCTCGTCGCCTTTTCGGAGCGTCCTGCTGTTTCACACCAACTCGCATTGTTAGTGAAAAAAAAAACGGACCGAGATTTTGGATTCATGCATCAACTGGTCCAAGATCGGAATTAGTTCCCTCCCGAACTCCGAATCTACTGGGTGCCCAGTGCGATATCAAGAATCAAACTGGCTCGGCCGAGCCTTGAGAGGGATAGAAGCTTCTGGTCAGTCTTACCAGGTCCCCTCCTGAGCATGCGGAGGAGCTTCGAGCCGAGGTGTTGTTTGAGATGGCTGGGTTTTAGCCAGTCTGGCGTCTCTTTATGAGACCTTTCCGGCTGCATCTCCTGAAGTTTTCAGGCCGAACCTCAGCTCCCCTCTAGTCTGGTTTTCTTTGACGGTGGAGATCAAGAAGCTTCTCTCTCCGTGGTCGAACCGTACCTTCCGTCTTCAGGGAAAGAGATTCAAAGACCCTCTTCACTCGGTTACAGTGACCACGAACGCGTCTCTTCAAGGTTGGGGGGGGGGGCCCTTGTCAAGGTCGGATGGTTTCCGGATCTTGGGTCCTCCCGAGGCCGCTGCCTCACTTCAACGTTTTGGAACTTTTGTCAGTTCTGTTTGTCCTTCATCGTGTTGATTCTCTCGGACAACACCTCTCTGAAGGCCTACATCAACAAACAAGGAGGGACACACTCTTTGGAGTTGAACGAGGTAGCGTTCCTCCTTTGGGAATGGTGCAATCGGGAGAAGATCGTCCCGGTTGCCTCCCACTCTCCGGGGGAGGACAATCTGATAGCAGACTTTCTATCCCTGGACAACAGTCTTCCTCGGCTTTGCTCCCGAGTCAGGGAGACTTCTGCTTTCTTTCTGGACGCGTTCTCTTTTCTTTGGAAGGGGTGGAAGGCGTACGCTTTTCCACCATTCAAGTTGATCCCTCTGTTTCTCAGAAAGACCAGGGAGGATCAGACAACGGTGGTCTTGTTTGCTCCCTACTGACCGGGTCGGGCCTGGTTTTCAGGATCTTTTGCTCCTGTTAGCAGGGGAGCCGCTGACCCTTCCGGCCGTACCAGACTTATTTTCTCTACCGTTGTCGGGGTTCTACATGCGAATCCATCGCACCTTCATTTAACTGCATGGCCTCTTTCGGCCAGCGGGCTAGGGATGAAGGCTTTTCAGACCGAGCAGCTGAGCTGCTAGTTGGAAGTAGACTGAAGTCGATTAGGATTGTATACTTTTCGCGCCTTGGGGCTTTCCTGGCCTGGTACGAACCTCTTGCAGGGTCCACCAGAGAGGCTCCTTTGCCTCTTATTGCCGATTTCCTTATTTCTCTGTTCGATAAGGGTAGGTCTCTCTCGACAATTTGAGGGTATTGTTTGGCTATTTAGGCCATTCTTACTGGTTTTTGCTTATGGGGAATCGGTCTCGTCCGCCCCCCACCAGTTCTTGGCGTTGCTTAGGGCCTTTTTCTTAAAACGCCCTATTTTTAAGCCCTTGACTCCAGCCTGGAGTCTTCCCTAAGTTTTGGAGGCTTTGTCTAAGCCACCTTTTCGAGCCTTTGAACTCGATTTACCTGTTAAATCAGTCCTTTAAGACAAGTTTTCTCCTAGCAATAGCCTCTGGGCTAAGGAGGAGTTCGCTACAGTTTCTCTCATATCACCTGGTCATATTCGTTGGGAGAGATATGTGGTTCGTCTGATTCCTTTCACATCCTTCATGGCTTAGAACCAAACAGCCTCGTCGGACTCTATCGAGATCTTCATTCGTCCTCTGACGGGGTTCTCATCTTTCAGAAAAGACATTTTCTAGTGCCCCGTCAGGCCCTCTTATGGTTCTTCAAGTAGACTGAGAATCTTCGCACATCTTCACAGTTATTTGTTACTTCCCGTGAACCCATAAAGGGGTTTCTAGAGATACGTTATCCCTGTGGATAGTCTCTGCAATCAGGCTGCGGGAGTGAAGGCCCTTGAAGAGGGAACTACTCCCAAGGCCCTTCAGACCAGGAGCATCAGCTCCTCTTGGGCCCTATTTACAAGGGTAGGGGTAGAAGATTTTGCAAGGCGGCCTTTTTGGCGTTCTGCAAATTCTTTCACCTCCTTTTACCTGAGAGAAGTCGCTGCTAGTGAGGGTGTTTTCTCCACCGCACCTCTCAAAGCAGCGGCGTCCTCCATAGCTTCTTAACCGTTATGGTTGCCCCTCCCGATTTTTTGTCGGTGCTGGTCGTAGCAATGGTAGGCAAATGTATAGTCTATTGAAGTAAATCGTAAAATTACAATCTAATTTTATTATTTACGATATAGAAATATACATTTGCCTACATTCCCTCCCTCCGTCCCCCTTTCCGTTGCAACATACGGAAGTTTTTTGGGGCGATAGAGTTAGAGGAAGAGTATAGGATCGCTTTCGGCCGCATCCTCGTCAATGGAGGGCGCTATTCAATGGGGGTGGGGGGGGGGGTAAATAGCGCAATGATAGGGCAAAAATTTCGGTGTAAATTTCGGTTTGGGGCGATTCGAGGTCGAATAGCCAATGGTAGGCAAATGTATATTTCTATATCGTAAATAATAAAATTAGATTGTAATTTTATGATTCACAGCATAGCAGGTGTGTGGCATCGCACGCAAAATTTCTGAGTGCAGCTAAAGAGAGTTTAGTTCGCTATTCGCTCACAAAAATATGGAAGCTTAAAGTGCCACCGAGATGTTGAGATAATTATCTTGGGAAGTCGACATCATGATAGCAAAAGATCAGATGACGAGATCCCGGATCTCATCATGTCAACATCTTTTAGAAGAGATGATCAGATGACAAGATCTCGGATCTCGCACGTCGACATCTTGTAGAAGAGATGATCAGATGACAAGATCCCGGAATTCGCCATGTCAACATCTTGTAGAAAGATGATCAGATGACAAGATCTTTTATCTCGTCATGTCTACAATCCAGTGGAAGAGATGATTAGATGTCATGATCTCGTAACTCATCATGTCTACATCTTTTAGAAGAGATGATCAGATGACATGATCATGAATCGAAGATCTTGTCATACTGATCATCTCTTCTACAGTGTCGACATGATGAGATCGGGATCTTGCATCTGATCACTCTTCTACAAGATGTCACATGACGAGATCGGGATCTTGTCATCTGATCATCTCTTCTACAAGATGTCACATGACGAGATCCGGGATCTTGTCATCTGATCATTTCTTCTACAAGATGTCGATATGACGAGATCCGGGATCTTGTCATCTGATCATCTCTTCTAAAAGATGTCGACATGATGAGATCCGGGATCTCGTCATCTGATCTTTTGCTATCATGATGTCGACTTCCCAAGATAATTATCTCAACATCTCGGTGGCACTTTGAAGCTTCCATACAAAAACGAAACAAAAATCCAGTTGAAACCACACAGCACATGACAAAGCCATGCGTTGCTAAGGGCGGAGCTAAACGGAAAGGGGAAATGAGCGTGCACGTTCGCTTGTATGTCCAGAAAAAAAAATTATGACCGAAAAAAACACTCGCCGAAAAACTGCTTTTTTACCACTTTCCCGTTACCATTTTCACTCATGTTTTTAACTGAGCAAAGATGAAGCATGGTAGAACCAGAAAATCAACAAAAAAAATTTCCTCAAAATTTTGACTTTTTTATTAGTTTGTCGATTTACTCGGATCTTTGATCTGCGACTTCTCTCTCATTTCGACAAGACGTATCACATATAGTCTCATTTTTTTCACCTTGCACTAAAAGATACATTGTATGTGTGAGAGATTTGTTGATATTCCTTTCACGATTTCTGGTGAATTTCAGTGAAATGTTTGAACCCAAACATAATGTAATGGTTTTTGAGACCTTTGCTGGGGTGTCCAGTCCCCCGAGCTTTCCGCATGAATGGAGCGTAGTGATCTGTGTGTATCGCCCACACAAGAGAATCCCCATTTTTTCCCATGTGAACGCCTAGTGCACACTGAGATGAGACGGATCCCCGACTTATCTTTTTTATACTATAATATGATATAAATAAAGACACTAAAATGAGATTTCATGTAATATAATTTTCTTTATTATAGTTATAGGATTCAGTCTTTCATATTGTCTAACTGTGAATACAAATTAAATGTTTCCTTCTCCCAACACTATACACCAGCTTTAACAAAAGGGGCGTGGAGGATCCCCCCCCCCCCCCCCCCCCCCCCCCCCACCTCCGAGGTAAATTGACCATGAGTCTAGTCCACAAACACAAATTTAGTCAAAATAATGCATACACACATAAATGTGCAGATTACCCTTTTTTTATTATTCTCATAACTTCTCTCCATTCCCATACAAGGATTAATATAATTGATTCAGAACATGGTAGCAGGACATTTGTTATAGAATTAAAGTTATGAAAATTTGTGATTATTTTTATAGTTGGAGGTGAACGATAGTAAACCTGACAATCCACATACATTTGTTAAAACTGTATAAAATGTCTGTGATTTGATTTTTATATCATTTTAATTGGCTGGCCTACAATATGTTACTATATATATATATATTACTATATATATTAATATCCTCTATTGTCGATTCAAGTATAACTCAATCAATCCTTGTTTTATCTCTACAGCATGTTCCAGAATCTGTGCAGAAGCAGTAGGTCTACCAGCAGAATGCCTGTCTCTCTGTCCGAGTGGAGGGTACGGATAGGTACCTATGTCCCATGTATGCTGCAGTACCATAACATTGTCAGATACCTGAAACAATTACTGTTTCTAGCTCTACTCAAGACTCTAGCTGATGGAGAGAGCAATGGAGATCCATCTGAGAGGCAAGAAATGGGTTCTACATCAGATCACCAATCACCAACAGATAAGACATCTTCTAAAGCTGAGAAGGATGACAGCTCTTCTAGAGGCTGTGATGAACAAGAGACCTCAACATCAGACAACACTAAAGCCATGCCCTGTAAAACATCAAAGAAAAGGAAACGTCACAGCCAAAAGGTATTGTATTACACATAATCAAATAAAAATACAAATGTAGATTGTGTATTCTGTTTAGATGGTAATGCTATTCTTCAATTCATATTTTGAATTCAACTTAACATAATAATAACACATTTTCAAACAATACTAGATGGCAACCTCTGATGATACCTTGCCACTATGTCCAATGCCATTTCGTATAATAGCCATGTCGTCTAATGCCAATCGGTCAAATGGCATTTGGTCCAAAAGCCATTTGGTCCAATAGCCATTTAGTCCAATAGACATTTGGTCCAATAGCCATTTGGTCCAATTACCAGTTAGTCCAATTGCCAGTTGGTCCAATAGCCACTTGGTCCAATTGCCACTTGGTCCAATAGCCATTTTGTCCAATAGCCAGTTCATCTAACTTCATTGCCATTTGGTCCAACGAGGCGGGGGGGGGGGGGGAAAGTAGCGGACGGGGGTGGGCGGGGGGGGGGGGGGGCAAGTGCCTATTGGATCCACGCCTGCTCCCCACACTGTCATTGGAACAAATGGGGTGGGTCCAAGCGCCTCTTGGATCCACGCCTGCCCCCCACAGTAAGGTTATTGGACGCAAATGGGCATGGTGGAT
>CALNVZ010000080.1:10613-42443 GCA_940671915.1 Paracentrotus lividus
ACTCCAATTGCCATTTGTCCAATTCAGTTCACTTCGTCTAATACGGGGGGGGGGGGGGGGGGGCGGGCAAGTGCCTATTGGATCCACGCCTGCTCCCCACACTGTCATTGGAACAAATGGGGTGGGTCCAAGCGCCTCTTGGATCCACGCCTGCCCCCCACAGAGTAACGGTTATTGGACCAAATGGGCATTGGACCAAATGGCAATGAAGTTAGATGAACTGGCTATTGGACAAAATGGCTATTGACCAAGTGCAATTGGACCAAGTGGCTATTGGACCAACTGGCAATTGGACTAACTGGTAATTGGACCAAATGGCTATTGGACCAAATGTCTATTGGACTAAATGGCTATTGGACCAAATGGCTTTTGGACCAAATGCCATTTGACCGATTGGCATTAGACGACATGGGCTATTATACGAAAATGGCATTGGACATAGTGGCAAGGTATCATCAGCGAGGTTGCCATCTAGTATTGTTTGAAATGTGTTATTATTATGTTAAGTTGAATTCAAAATATGAATTGAAGAATAGCATTACCAATCTAAACAGAATACACAATCTACATTTGTATTTTTATTTGATTATGTGTAATACAATACCTTTGGCTGTGACGTTTCCTTTTCTTTGATGTTTTACAGGGCATGGCTTTAGTGTTGTCTGATGTTGAGGTCTCTTGTTCATCACAGCCTCTAGAAGAGCTGTCATCCTTCTCAGCTTAAGAAGATGTACTTATCTGTTGGTGATTGGTGATCTGATGTAGAACCCATTTCTTGCCTCTCAGATGGATCTCCATTGCTCTCTCCATCAGCTAGAGTCTTGAGTAGAGCTAGAAACAGTAATTGTTTCAGGTATCTGACAATGTTATGGTACTGCCAGCATACATGGGACATAGGTACCTATCCGCTACCCTCCACTCGGACAGAGAGACAGGCATTCTGCTGGTAGACCTACTGCTTCTGCACAGATTCTGGAACATGCTGTAGAGATAAAACAAGGATTGATTGAGTTATACTTGAATCGACAATAGAGGATATTATATATAAGTATAATATAATATATATAGTAACATATTGTAGGCCATCCAATTAAATGATATAAAAATCAAATCACAGACATTTTATACAGTTTTAACAATGTATGTGGATTGTCAGGTTTACTACTCGCTTCACCTCCAACTATAAAAAATAATCACAAATTTTCATAACTTTAATTCTATAACAAATGTCCTGCTACCATGTTCTCGAATCAATTATATTAATCCTTGTATGGAATGGAGAGAAGTTATGAGAATAATAAAAAAAGGGTAATCTGCACATTTATGTGTGTATGCATTATTTTGACTAAATTTGTGTTTGTGGACTAGACTCATGGTCAATTTACCTCGGAGGTGGGGGGGGGGGGGATCCTCCACGCCCCTTTTGTTAAAGCTGGTGTATAGTGTTGGGAGAAGGAAACATTTAATTTGTATTCACAGTTAGACAATATGAAAGACTGAATCCTATAACTATAATAAAGAAAATTATATTACATGAAATCTCATTTTAGTGTCTTTATTATTAATATCATATATAGTATAAAAAAGATAAGTCGGGGATCCGTCTCATCTCAGTGTGCACTAGGCGTTCACATGGGAAAAAATGGAATGGATCTCTTGTGTGGGCGAATACACACAGATCACTACGCTCCATTCATGCGGAAAGCTCGGGGGACTGACGACACCCAGCAAAGGTTCTCAAAAAACCATTAATTATGTTTGGTTCAAACATTTCACTGAAATTCACCAGAAATCGTGAAAGGAATATCAACAAATCTCTCACACAATACAATGTATCTTTTAGTGCAAGGGTGAAAAAAATGAGACTATATGTGATACGTCTTGTCGAAATGAGAGAGAAGTCGCAGATCAAAGATCCGAGGTAAATCGACAAACTAATAATAAAAAGTCAAAATTTTGAGGAAATTTTTTTTGTTGATTTCTGGTTCTACCATGCTTCATCTTTGCTCAGTTAAAAACATGAGTGAAATAGGTAACGGGAAAGTGGTAAAAAAGCAGTTTTTCGGCGAGTGTTTTTTCGGTCATAATTTTTTTTTTCTGGACATACAAGCGAACGTGCACGCTCATTTCCCCTTTCCGTTTAGCTCGCCCTTAGCAACGCATGGCTTTGTCATGTGCTGTGTGGTTTCAACTGGATTTTTGTTTCCGTTTTTTGTATGGAAGCTTCAAAGTGCCACCGAGATGTTGAGATAATTATCTTGGGAAGTCGACATCATGATAGCAAAAAGATCAGATGACGAGATCCCGGATCTCATCATGTCGACATCTTTTAGAGAGATGATCAGATGACAAGATCCCGATCTCGTCATATCGGACATCTTGTAGAAGAAATGATCAGATGACAAGATCCCGGATCTCGTCATGTCGACATCTTGTAGAAGAGATGATCAGATGACAAGATCCCGGATCTCGTCATGTGACATCTTGTAGAAGATGATCAGATGACAAGATCCCGATCTCATTTCATGTCGACATCTTGTAGAAGAGATGATCAGATGACAAGATCTTGGATTCATGATCATGTCATCTGATCATCTCTTCTAAAAGATGTAGACATGATGAGTTACGAGATCATGACACTCTAATCATCTCTTCCACTGGATGTAGACATGACGAGATAAAAGATCTTGTCATCTGATCATCTCTTCTACAAGATGTTGACATGGCGAATTCCGGGATCTTGTCATCTGATCATCTCTTCTACAAGATCTTCGACGTGACGAGATCGAGATCTTGTCATCTGATCATCTCTTCTAAAAGATGTTGACATGATGAGATCCGGGATCTCGTCATCTGATCTTTTGCTATCATTGATGTCGACTTCCCAAGATAATTATCTCAACATCTCGGTGGCATTTTAAGCTTCCATATTTTTGGAGCGAATAGCGAACTAAACTCTCTTTAGCTGCACTCAGAAATTTTGCGTGCGATGCCACAACCTGCTATTGCTGTGAATCATAAAAATTACAATCTAATTTATTATTTACGATATAGGAAATATACATTTGCCTACATTGCTATTCGACCTCGAATCGCCCCAAACCGAAATTTACACCGAAATTTTTGCCCTATCATTTGCCTATTTACCCCCCCCCCCCACCCCCCATTGAAATAGCGCCCTCCATTGACGAGGATGCGGCCGAAAGCGATCCTATACTCTTCCTCTAACTCTATCGCCCCAAAAAACTTCCGTATGTTGCAACGGAAAGGGGGACGGCAGGGAGGGAATGTAGGCAAATGTATATTTCTATATCGTAAATAATAAAATTAGATTGTAATTTTACGATTTACTTCAATAGAACATACATTTGCCTACCATTGCTAACGACCAGCACCGACAAAAAATCGGAGGGGCAACCATAACGGTTAAGAAGCTATGGAGGAGCCGCTGCTTTGAGAGGTGCGGTGGAGAAAACACCCTCACTAGCAGCGACTTCTCTCAGGTAAAAGGAGGTGAAAGAATTTGCCAGAACGCCAAAAAGGCCGCCTTGCAAAATCTTTCTAACCCCTACCCTTGTAAATAGGGCCCAAGAGGAGCTGATGCTCCTGGTCTGAAGGGCCTTGGGAGTAGGGTCCCTCTTCAAGGGCCTCACTCCCGCAGCCTTGATTGCAGAGACTATCCACAGGGATAACGTATCTCTAGAAACCCCTTTATGGGGTTACGGGAAGTAACAAATAACTGTGAAGATGTGCGAAGATTCTCAGTCTACTTGAAGAACCATAAGAGGGCCTGACGGGGCACTAGAAAATGTCTTTTCTGAAAGATGAGAACCCCGTCAGAGGACGAATGAAGATCTCGATAGAGTCTCGACGAGGCTGTTTGGTTCTAAGCCAATGAAGGATGTGAAAGGAATCAGACGAACCACATATCTCTCCCAACGAATATGACCAAGGTGATATGAGAGGAAAAATCTCCTCTCTCAATTGGATCAAATGGCAATTGGACCAAATGGCTATTGGACCAAATGGCTATTGGACCAACTGGCAATTGGACCAAATGGCTATTGGACCAAATGGCTATTGGACCAACTGGCAATTGGACCAAATGGCTATTGGACCAAATTGTTATTGGACCAAATGGCTATTGGACCAAATGGTATTGGACCAATTGGCCTTAGACGACATGGCTAATGGACGTAATGGCATTGGACGTAGTGGGTGTAAACCCCTCTGATCAAGGAGGCCAAAGGGACCTCCATTTTCCTTCAATGTAAACAGACTGGGAAATACATGTATGGAGGAGAAAGAAAGTAAAAGAGGGGTACGAGAAGAGGAAAAATATTCAATATAGGCCTAAAGAGAGAAATGTAACAGTCTGAGAAACTGAAATATACATTTGAGTAAAATTTGAGTTAATTTGATTAAAAATTCAGTAATCAGAAGACTTCCAACCTTCTTTTTGATTGTGGAACAGTTTTTCTTTTCTTTTATGTGCCATGACACCAACCAAAATTTCCCCAGGTATCGTAATTATGAAAGTACATGTAGAAGGAAGACGGCGACATAAAGAGAAGAGGGGAAAAAGGGTGAAACTTATTGGATTGATTTGATTGATTACAACAACAACAACAACATAATTCACAATCAAAATTATGATGTTTTGTTTCTTTCCACTGCAGACTGTAGTAGAAAATACAATGTATACACAACAAAAAAAGTAAGTCCCCCCTTAATCAAAATGATGTAACTTTTGATCCAAGAGAATTTTTACGAATTTTATTACATGTGCTTGTAGGTAATTTTATCAGCTTCCATTTTAGTGAATTTTACTGAAATTCGTTAAGTTATGCTTCAATGAGCACAGTTAAAAGGCAAAAATGTCACTTTTCGAAAGTCACATGGTTAGTTTCATAACTTTAATTCAATAATATTGGAACAAATTGAAGCTTTTTAACAAAAGATTTGTTCAGAAGGGTTTTTGCACTTAATTTCTAACACACTAAATGACTTTTGCATTACATTTCACGGTTGGATGAACGTAAGGTAAAATTTGTAAAAACTGCATTTTTTACAAATTTTTATTTTTAAAAATGATTGATTATGAAGGAACATGCAATCTGGAAGAGTATTTTAAACAATATCCATCAATTCACGGTTGAATGAACACTGAATAAGAACAAAAAAGGATATTTTCAAATTTCTGAGGTAAGTATTGTTCCGTTTTGTGTAATAAAATCATTTTATCAACATTTTTTTTGGTGATATGTGTGTCAAATAATTTTTTTTCAAATGATGCTATGGCATTTTATTAAAAATTCACGCTTCAATGAACACGTGATACGTGAAAAGCCATTTTTTCGTTTGCGGACTAAAATTCAATCGCTTACTTTCGATAATTGTCACAGACCCTCTTGGATAGTTCATTTGATTTGAGTTTCACGAAAATTCCAGTGTTTTATGCTTCAGTGAGCAGAAGTTATTAGAAAAATATGAAAATAAGAAAGAATTTCAGAGCTTTGCCCCACCCCGTGCCTTATCAGATTCTCAATTTAGCGTTAGTTCCTGTTAGTAAACACCACCCTGAAGTTGTGTGCCAACTTTCGTGAAAAAACTCCCAGTAGAATTAACAAAAATCATCAATGAAATTAAGCTGAATTTCAATTTTGTTAAAATTTTGATTTCCTCTCCATTGACATTGTGTACAATCTCGAAGAAAAAAACAAGCCCCAAATCAACATGCTGGAACTTTTTAACAAAAAGGTGTTGAGTAATATTGTTTGGCGGTTATGTTTATAAACTCATCGACTAACGTATGTGCGAAAATGAGATAAAACCTTTGTGTCATGCATGAATAAAGATACGTTAAAGGCAAAATTGTCTTTACAAAAGTCACAAAAGTCACCTTTAAAGTGTGCTCACTCGTCCATGACACGACGAATAGTGCTCATTTTCTCACAAAATGTGTTGATGATGTTGATCATAATATCTGATGTCAATTCTTTGAATAGAATTATTGGATTTTACCATTTTTGGAGGCCTGATCATTATTCTTAAAATTGTGCTCACTCATCCATGAAAAATAGTGAAAAGTATCGGGATTGGTGTTATATGATCAAATTTTCCATGATAAATCCACCAAAACAATTAAAAGACAAGGTAAAAAGAAAATTTACAAAATTGTTATTTTTACAGCCTCCAAAATGACCCTTGTGACTTTTAAAAATGTCCATTTTTGTTTTAAACGTTGATCACTCATGCGTATCTCAAGGGATCTATGTCATTTTTTCAAAGAAGGTACTCAATAAATGAATAAAACTTCCCTCCAAATTATTGCACTCAAAACAAGCTCGTTCAAAAGTTACATCGTTTTGATTAGGGGGGGACTTACTTTTTTTGTTGTGTATAGTATGAACCTACCATATGCCTTGTTCTTAATGTTCTTGCTTCTTTTTCATTGCTGTAGGGAACTGCATCTCGCCGTTCTTCCGGGGCATTTATGTCCTTTCGCTGTTTCATGAAAACTGGTGCAAGTCCTCTTCTTCGGTTCATGCTCCTTGTGTTTACAGCCATTCTACTTGTAAGATCTGGAGATGTAGAGGTCAATCCTGGTCCTAATGAAAAGTAAGTCTGAAAGAAAGCTACAGTCCACCCCCATTATAATAGGATGCTTAGAACCAATCCAACGCTGAACAATGACACACACAAATTTACACAAGTTTGGATATGGAAAATTGTGCTTGTTATAGTGAAATCTCTTGTTATAATGGGAGTGGACTGCATCTCCTTGGTTGTTTTTTTTAGCTCAAAATTTGAAATAGGAATAACTATCTTCCACTACTCTCCATCAAATACTTTCTATTTGCTTGATACATACACTGCAACTTTTATCTTGTCAATAAAAACTGTTCTTCCTTAGCTGATGAAATTATAAGTAATGAGAATAACCAGAAATTAAAAAACATGAATGAAATAAGTTATAGCATGCACAAAATGTTGGTGATTTTTATCTAAAATGTTCTTTGTTTTAAAGTTCTCAACACCTTGCTCATATTCCGAACAAATCATTGACCTTATAACCACTTGGCTGCGGACCACGTAAAATTACGTCCTTGGTGTTTGTACACTGTGCGCGGACTACGTAATATTACATGATCATGCTATTGTCTCAGCTTTGTCTGTTTTGATGCACCAATGCCACGATGGTCATACCCGTAGGGCCCACTGTGCAATTAGCATCATGCAGCAGTCAAGTGGTTAATATTGATCACCATTTAACCATCAATAACACATTTTGAGTAACTTTTCCCATTTTAATTTTTTTTTATCATAACAAAAAGTATAATTTAAGACATTTCAGGCATAATTTGTCTTGTCTCTGTATCAATTTGTAGTTCTTCAGGCCTAGCACAAGAGAGAATTATGTAAATGAGTACTTTATAGCCATAACCTAAATTCTTATCTTATTTTCCAATCTTTCTTCCATGTTTTTCCCCGATCAGCTCACCTTTGGGTATCGACTCTCTTACTATTCTCAACATAGCTGGGGCAATACCAGATGAAACCAAAATTTCATTGTTAGGATATCACCTTGGAACTGCATCAGCCAGTATCCAGATGTATCTTGCAACGAATAGAATAGATGGTAGAGTAACATCAAATGGAACAAGGTATATGATTGAGGAATGGCAAGAACGTACACGAGGAGATGAACAACATAGCCAGCTGAGAAGAGCGCTGGAGAAGTCTCACCTGAGAAATGTAGCAGATAGGTTTTTACAAGCAGGTAATGTCAATCAATGATAACAAATGTTGATTTACTTTTTATTCATAAAACAGTTTCTGTGAAGATACATTTATTGAAATAATTTTTGATAATTATGAAGACAATAGCTTTTGTCAAAAGCTTTTGTTTGTCATTGACCTAGTATCAGGAACTATTGAATATGAAAATGCAAGTTAGCTTTGTGAAAAAAATAATGAGCCCTCATTAAACACTGTACTTATACATGTAGAATTTCATCTATTAAAGAATCAAGAGACAACCCCAATATAAGTATTAACTTACAAACAGATTTGCCAATAATTAAGCTCTATTGAGGGTAGAGATGATTTAGTCAAAAAAGATTTCAAAATGAAATATGGGTTGACCATTCATTACAATATACACTGCCCTCCAAAAGTTTGGGTACACCTGATGTCAGGTCTGTTTTGGATCATTTTGAGGCATTTTATGTCTAGTATTTCAGTCCAAATGATGTTTAAGTACAAAAAATACATTACGCAGCCAATATACTTAACGATTACCACGCCAAGTCTCCTTGGAATTTAGAAATTACTCAAAAATATGCAAAAAGTGCCAAAACGTGATTTTGCACTAATTTATTCAAATATTGAAAAAAAAAAGATATCTCGGCTAATAATGGTCCGATCAATGTAAAATTTTGTATTGATGTTGAGGCATATGTAAAATACAACCCTGTACTGTTTGTTTCTATTTTGAGACAACACTTTATTAATTATGCAAATTTATGCAAATTAAAGGTCTTTTTTTAGAAATTTATCAATATTTTGTTTTAAAAATTGCTATGAAGCCTAAATTTTTGTTAAAAGTTGCTGAGTATAATACTCGATAACAATTATGATTAAAAAGTTGGACTTTCTCATGAATTTCTTTGTATTCTTTTGTTTTATTACTTCCTATTGTATTCGATTGTTTTTATTTTTATGTATTTCGCAATGTTTTTGGCTCTTTTATGTTTCTGAAATGTACCTTGATTGATTTCAAGGTACAATATGATGCTTAAAGCCTTGTAGATACAATTAAGAGTGTTGTAGAGCAATTAAGGTGAATGGTGCATTTAGTACACAAATGGGTAATAATTGAATTTTTCGATATTTTAAAACTTTCCTAATTACACGTCAAAACAATGGTTCCTACTTAACAACTTTTTATATAAAGACTGAATTATGACTGTTCTGACTGGGGGAGGGGTCTCGGCCAATTTAACCAACTTTAAAACGTCCATGACTGCTGCGCAACCGCTGCCAACCCCAAATATGCCTTTGGGTGACTTTTTCCTTTAAAGCGTAGTGCAACTATTGTTCTAAGAACACTGCCCATTGTGTTGTTAGGTGATACAACATTTCATTATTGCATATCAGATCTAAATAGAATGTAAGATAACATTTTACTTTCATTTCAGAAACAGAAATGACCCAAAAACATAAAGAAATACATAAAATAAAAATAATCGAAGACAATAGAAAGTGATAAAACAAAAGAATACAAAGCAAGTCATGAGAAAGTCCAACTTTTTAATCTTAATTTTATTGAGTATTATACTCAGCAACTTTTAACAAAAATTTGGGCTTCATGGCAATTTTTAAAACAAAATATTGATAAATTTCTAAAAATAGACCTTTAATTTGCATAAATTTGCATAATTGATAAAGTGTTATCTCAAAATAGAAACAAACAGTACAGGGTTGTATTTTACATATGCCTCAACATCCATACAAAATTTTACATTGATCGGACCATTATTAGCCCAGATATCTTCTTTTTTCAATATTTCAATAAATAAGTGCAAAATCACGTTTTTGCACTTTTTGCATATTTTGAGTAATTTCTAAATTCCAAGGAGACTTGGCATGGTAATCGTGAAGTATATTGGTTGCATAGTGTATTTTTTGTACTTAAACATCATTTGGACTGAAATACTGGATATAAAATGCCTCAAAATGATCCAAAACAGACCTGACCTTAGGTGTACCCAAACTTTTGGAGGGCAGTGTATGTGATTAAAATCCCAACTACTAATGGAAAGATTAATATTTGCATGGCGAATTAATCTGCTATTCTAAAGCTGCAGATTTTGTATTGAAGCAAGTATGTACCTCTGTTCTTTGAAAGTGCCATTTAGTAAAACTCCAACAGTTTGTGGCAATAACTTCAGTCATTCTTGCATATATTTTAACATAATCATTCCATCCCTGTATGTTCCTTTGACTTATATTAGATTCATCTGTTATTGCTGCAAGTCAAGGAATTTCAACGGAAATGCCCATCAGTACGCCAATAATTCCTCCACAGTCGCAACCAATGGATTACTCAAACCAACCACCTTACCCTATCCATATACATTATCAGCCATCCCATAACACAGCCTCTCATCAATATGCTGCATCAAGTTCCAGTCAAGATCATTTACCAACCAGATATCAAGGAATACATCACCCATACATGACCCCATTTCCAGTTGTACCTCCAGCATTTGGAACTCAACAGGATTTTACCCCCTCGCACCAAGTGGGCCCAAAAGGATCACAGTTCCAGACTCAAAGATTTCAACCCAATCATCCATCATCATCATATGGACAATTTGCACCACATGTTATGATTTCTGATCAACCTATGGCTCCTGCACAACAAACTATGCACTCTGGTGCTTGTCATCATGGGGAGCTGAATACCAACCCAAACACACAACGGTATAATCCAACTGTGTCCTCCCAATCACAAAATGCTATGTCTGACCATCATCTACCCCAATCAGATACATGGGAAACTCTTGGACAAAGCATGTTAAGCACTCCAAGCAATTCCCAATCTAGGCAGCTGGCATCTTCTCAGTTGTATACACATTGTGATGCCGGCATATTGACAAATATGGAACAGCTAGAAAGAATGCGTAATGTCTCATCACATATGAATGTGCAAGGATCTATGTCTATCTCTAATCTACCTCAGGAATTCCCAGCTCCGAACTTGTCAAGAACTCCCTGTGTTAATCCAACATCACAACACAGTGTATCTTGTAGACCTACATCACAACAGCCTCATTCAACAGTGTCTGTTGACCCTTCCCAATTGAGAACACAGTCAGGAATACTACACTCTGCAGCTTCAACATTGTCAGCAGACCAAGCTCATCAGAATCCTTCTTCCCATCCAATAATGTCAGATCTACATGGAGGTTACACATATGGAACATCAATATCCAACCCTTCTCTCAAGAAGAGGACCATTTCAGATGCACCTGTACAACCAATACGTAGGCCTACCTCTGATGCAGCCTTCGACTCATGTAGTGCATATACCAATATGTCATCAACATCAGTGCACACTTCTACATATGTCCCACAGAGTCCATCTGTACAATCAACCAACTGCAAAAATAACCCAATACCAGAATCGGAGTTAGAGAAGTGTGTAGCTGATATCAAAGATTCTTACAGGGTCAATCTGTGTCAGGTACCTACAAGTCCACTTGATTCAAATTCTATTGTTGAATTACAATGTATCTTTACAAACCTCTTCTTGATGACAGAAGATAGAAACACAAAGAAGAAGGTGCCGCTAAAATATGAAGACCTGCTCAATGTTGATATAAATGGTAGACCAGCTAAACGTATCATGATCCAAGGAGAGGCAGGAGTTGGGAAGACAACATTCTGCGCAAAGATTGCATGGGACTGGGTTACAGGTGACCACTACCAAGATTACACTCTTGTAGCTGTTGTACCACTTCGTGAAGCAAAGGATGGTAAAACAGTGGGCCAGGTACTGAAGACTTATTTGCCTGACGACAATGAAGTTACTTCAGAGCAACTTGATGTGTACATTAAAAATAATCAACATAAAGTCCTCACAGTGTTTGATGGTTTTGATGAGTTTGGTGTGGAAATGTTACATGGAGAAAATGATATTGTACAAATCCTGCAAGGTGTAAAACACACATCTGGGAGAGTCATTGTCACCACAAGGCCATGGAAGGCTGATGAAATAGCAAATGGAATGAACCTGAAGAAACAATATGCCTTTGTTAGAATAGAAGGATTTAAGCCAAAGGATGTAAAAACATATGTCAAAAAGTTTTATCAAGATGACAAATCCTCTGCAGATACACTACTAGAATTCATGGAAGAGGGAAGCTTGGTAACTGAATCGATGGCCCCATTTCCAATATTTTGCTCTATGCTATGCCACATGTGGAAGGAAGTAAAAAGACGTGAAGTTATTCGAAAACTCCAGACATTCTCTCAGCTATTTCGAGAAATGATTGTACACCTGAAAGAGCACTACATCTCCAAAGCGGCTACAATATTTGAAAATAGTTTATTCCAAGACAGGAATGAAAAAATTGACGGTCATTTTAAGAAGATTGGTGAAATTGCATTTAATGGACTTCTTAATGATATACTTGCCTTCCCTGAACAGGAATTTGAATCATGTGTTGAAGACTTACTTGTTGCTTGTAAAGTCGGAGTGGTAACAAGAGAGAAAACATTGTCTAAACGAACCCATGAAGCTGTTAGAAAGATCGCTAAATTAGATATGACATACTCATTCCCTCATAAACTCTTTCAGGAATACACAGCTGCAGTCTATCTACATCATCTATTCAACTCAGATCCTGACAAATTTAAAGAAATTATGGAAGACAATATTCGACGTAAAGCTACTCATTTCAAGTTTCTTTTATACTTCACTGGGTCCTTTGACAAAATAATTGCTAATGACATATTGACAAGACTAATAGAATGGAACATTGATAAGGAGTTAATTGTGACAGTTGCATTTGAAGGATACACTGAAGAAGCTGCACATATAATTGAAGAAAAGTGTCAAAATATTCATCATTCACTGACAATAAAGAAAGATACTTCCTTGCATGTGATTGCTAGTTACATGTTTGCTCTTAAACGTTTGGTAAGATAGCATTTTTATTGCACTTGACAAGTCTGATAAATAAAAAGCAAAGAAAAATAAGTAGTTATCGTATACAAGTACAGTAGGGTAGGAATAATGTAGGAAAACATATTTCCCGATACCTGTTTCAATTATTCCTTTTTGAATATTACCTTCAGTACATTGTGTACATTATTTCTAGGGAAAAGATTAATACATAGGCCTACTAAGCATGGGACCCTTTGCAGAATTGAGTTAAGGGAAACCAATACCCAAGGAAATAATTGCTTTCATAGGAAAGAGAATAATGAGAGGAGCAATTTAAAAAAAGTTTCATCAAAATCGGATATAAAATAAGAGAGTTATGGAAGTTTGAAAAGTCTCGTTTTACCTTCTATGGGATCCTCAAATTGGCAACATCACTTCAAAATGGCCGATTTTATGGACAACTCTCCATTGGTTTTGTACACAAATTTTCAGATTTTCCCCGTTTTCTTTCAAAATATGTCTTATTTACTTCTGAGCTCAAAATATGTCATGGGAAAATATATTTCACACAACATATGTTGAGCTCAGAAAATTATGAACATTGTTTTTATGATATCAAGCATATGATATTGATTACTTTTAAATGGACCAGGAAAGAATGTCAAATACATGTATAGCTTGGGCCAAAATTGTTCGACCAAGTTGCTTTTCTGTTATAAGATGGTCATTTGCATTAATTAGATACCCAATCTGTACTCACATGTCAGTGATATAATTGCTGAAGAATTTGTAGAACTAAAGGTTAGTTTGTATTTAATGTTTTCTTACCAAACAAAGCGAGAAACACACACACTGAAACCCTTATGAAAAAGAGCTTGGCTTAATATTTTTTTCTAAAGCTGTATGTTAATCATGATTGGAAAAATAAAACATTTTATAGCTTGAAATAATCTAGTCTTTAATGCTTTAATGTTTAGACAAAAGTATCTGTTGTGTAAAAAATTTATTAGGTTAAAATTTCCTTTTAGAAAATCATTACGTATCATACAGTAACCGCCTCATAATCGGGAGGTATTGGGTTAGGTCCCCAGCTGTATCATACCAATAGACATTAAAAACTGGCAGTTCTGCTTCCATGTTTGGCATTCAACAGTTAAGAAGGATATAGATACATAGAGCAATACAACGTCCATCTCGCGCTGCTCAGCGGTTGTTTCGGACTATAAAATTTGGAGCATAAAAAAAAATATGGCCTTCTTCTTTATATATCCATTAAGTATTTAACCACATGCTATTAAATGTATAGTCAACAGGATAAGCAGTTGATATCATTTAAACTGTTTATTTCCAATCAGGAAGCACATTTCACAAATACATTTTCAATTTACATAATCAGTGAAGAGGAAATAAAACAGCAACCGTACAATATTTATCTCCACGTTTGTATCAGTTGATCATGTTAAACCTTTAAAAACAAACATGCATATATATTTCTCTTTACAGGTTGAATCTCTTATAATAGATGCCTCTGGTATCAGCGAGTCCGCATCACAGAACCTCTTTACCAGTATCTGTGCCATGCCATGCCTCAAGGATGTCAAACTATCAGGGAATGTATCAGATGGATTCTACTGTGCACTAAAAGAAAGAGCTTCGTCATTGAAAGTAGCAAGATAAAGAATCCCTATAAAACATTGAAACACATATATGCTGACTATTTCAAATTTAGATACCAAAGAGACATATTCAGGTGTTTTCATGTGAAGTTTGTCAATATTTTTTTAAGGGAGCTTCATTATCAACTCTTAAGGGGATCCAAGTTATTATGTCTCTGTATTGTCAACATAATTATTTTGGCTTGAAATAATACACAGAGTAACCATAGAATAATCTTATTTCTATAAGAAGAGTACATAATGCTAAATTATCATACAAAGAGTAACAATGTTTGTTTTAAAATTCATGAAGAAAGAAACAATATTTACAATACACTCATGGTCTTCTTCATTATGATTGCTTGAGAAGATCACAAAATGCACTTTTAAACCATGCTATTGATTAAAATAATTTATTTGCGGCTGTTCATCTGTTAAATACTAGGTAGTCTATGTATCATTTGATCAGTAGACTATGTCATTATTTTTCTACATGTAGCTTTAAAAGAACAGAAATAAGACTACATTATAATCATGTTGCTCTCATTTATTCTTCTTGACAGGTTGAATCTCTTCGAATAGATACTGAAGGTATTCGTGAGTCTGCATCGCAAATTCTCGGTGCTTGTATCTGTACCGGTACCATGACATACCTCAAGGATGTCAAACTAAGAGGGCAACTGTCTGATGAATTCTACGATGCACTCAGGGAAGGAGCTTCATCACTGAAGGTAGGTAGATACACCACCCATTTCACCCCTTTTTAATTCAAATACCTGGTTGTGATTTTCTTCCACATGGTGTTTTTTACGTATTTTTAAATGTGATTCACCATAATCAAAATGACACGCAAGTCCCCAGGAAAACTCAGCAGAGGGTCAATGAAAGTGGCAAAATATTTTTTTTTAAATGCCAAATTATGGGGGGAAATATTTTTTTATTTTTTGAAGCGTGAATGTTTCATGTGTGATCTGTAAAAAAAAATCAAGTAAAAATAATGATTCCATGACATTTGCTCCCGCGACAATTGCTCCGCTATAAATTCCATACACTAATCGAATGACTAACTTCAACCAGGGACTTTACACTATACCCTACCCTAAACCTAACCCTAAACCTAATATAAATCCCTATTACAACCCTAACCCTATATCTTAGACGAAATAAAGCCCGGAGCAATTGTCGCAGGAGCAAATGTCGTGTCACCAAAATAATAGGGAAAAGGATTTAACCCTTCCGCTGCGGGGCGGTATTTGCGAATTCACTCCCCTGTGACGGAGCCATTTCTCAGCTTGGATAGTTCGGCCGAAATTTGGGGGTAGTTTCACTTCAAAATGCTTTTATCTCTCTTTTAAATTTGAATCATAAAAAAGTTTAAACACAAAACTTATAAAGCTAAGTTTCTTCTTTCACTTGCTGAAATATGGTCTAGAATCGTGGAGAATAAAGATGTAAATTTTTAACATGAAAATATAACCTCTTTTACGGCTTTTCGATGTGTAGACTTTCCTATTATGTTTGTGTACAAACCAGCTATTATTGATCGCACGCACGACAGCACGCACGGCTTGACACTCGCAATTGTATGAACTTCCGGCTATTCCTCTCCAAGTACAATGCGTCGTCTGCTATAAAGTTTGTAAGAAAACTCTCAGAGTAGCAGGAGTTCTATAGCATGTTATATAACGGGTCCCTTTGTCATGCTAGTCATTCTTTGAAAAGAGGAAATTCAAAAAGGGTGATGTTAGTATGATTGCACACCAATAATCCATACATATCCTGCTGTGTACTATTCAAGCCTGAATTACTGTTTTTATATCGTGTTAAAACACGTTTGAAATGGGACAAAAAATAAAAAATAAAACAAAAATGTTGTATCAAGAATCCATCTCTCTCTTGTTCTATCTATCTCTGTCTTCTTCTCTTTATCTGTCTTCTCCCATACTCTCTGCTTCTGCCTCTCTATGTGCGTCATAGGAACATAATAACACATAATTATGCTTGGTATAGGATGAATGACCATACTCGCATTATTTTCGTAATGTACTGCACTTCATGGAATCACTATTTTTTGCTGAGCTCAGTTATAGAAAAGTCTGATATTTACGGTAATTCGCAATGAATAAGTACATAAAAATTATTAACAAACAAACATGGGGAAAATGTCTTCAAAAGAAAAATAAGGTCAAAATTGGGAGGAAGAAAAGTGAAGACGGAAGGAAACTTAGTAAAACTGATAAAAATGTATATAAATTGGAGTCAAACACCCATCCCCCTCGCCCCCTAAAAAAAATTACATTGGCTACATTATTCATACATCTAAACAAATTTTGTTGTATGTATGGATATTTCTTGCCACCTAAAAGAAAAAACCAGCGACATAATACAGAAGATATTTATATATATTATTTTGCTTTCTTAACTCTTAACGTGCCGGAGGCCCATAAATGGGCCCATAGCCCTGGCGTGCCGGAGGCCCCATTTAGGCCCAAAAAAAGTTTCAAAAGTTGTTTCCCTTTTGCCCCAAAAGGACATCGAAATTTACTTTTGAGCTATAATTTTGACATGTTTGTTTAGAGTGAATAATATGACTTTCTTCCATAAAAAAACGTATGTCATAGTGGAGTTTTTTGTCAGAAAGAAGACATTTTATATTGAAGTATGATAATTGATTCCACGACAAAGATTTCGAAGCGTCGAGTATGGTTGAGGTTGTTTAGGTACCGGATGTCTATTCAGTTGCGTGCTGTCTTGCGTGTGTGTCTCATTACACGTGAATCAATGGGGAAAGAAAACGGATGAACAATGTGTACTAACCTAGCTGTTACACGGCAATTAATACATTTCAAATGAACAGTAAGGCAGATTATGTCATGCTTCATTTTTAGTCAATATGTAAGGGATGTAAATGTCCAAACTAATTTGTAAGACCTAATATTAGTTTTTTTCTTACGCCTACTCCTTTGTTCATTGTTGTTTATTGATGGTCGTATTTACAGATACCATATTCATAAGCTACTGTTATGGTCTGTTTGTTGGATCTTTATTTACTCCACTAGGGAACAGTTGTTGTACTGAACCAGGCATCGTCGATGCGAGTTCACGGAGCAAAATGAAATAGCAGAAGTTCTTATTATAAAGAATAGAAGGAATTATCATTATCAATTCCTCAAAAAGGCAAAATGCTACTTTTTGTCTTTTGCATAAAATATGTATTTTTTTTGTAAAATCGTTTTTTTTTCTTCCCACAATAACAAAATCTTGATAATAAACATCTAGAAATTCTTCTACAAAATCGATATAATTCGCTTTTGGTGGTGTAGATCGAGTTATCCTTGTGTGCTTGTCCATTTTGCTATATATAAGCATTATTTCCTACAACTGAAATTTCCCTTATCGATTTTTGTTTTATTATTATTATAAATGTCTAATGTATTGTGCAAATACTTGTTTCATAAAGAACTCTCAAACTGTCCTGTCACTGAACTCTTATATTTGCAATCATCTATTCAGCTTATATGGGGCGATGGAAAGTGCGTCAACCTGTTTGACAATCAACAATTAAATCATACGGCTTTGTCATTATAGTGAACAATAGATGTATCCTCCATTGAGCGTCTTGAGTTTTACCCGCGGTGTGTTTTGAAATCTTTTCAAAATGTTCAATCTCCGGACTCTCTCATTAACGGGGTATTACGGGGCACGTAGCTGTTGAAGAACAGTCGTTTATGTATATTTCATATGAACATCACAGCACAAAATTGTCCAGAACGGCTGTTTTCACCTCGCCGGCCCCATCAGGATATGTGAATAAGGCATACGGTCTGATTAATATAAGTTGAAATTCATAATTCAATATAACAAAGTAAATGGTTCAATTAATCTCGAGATCTTCTTGAAGATCTGCTAAAAGTAACGAAATATTTCCGATTGAAATGTCTTCCCGCTGACCACCCCACCCCTCCCCTCCACAATTTCCATGCCTTTCGAAATTTAGAAACTTGTAAATTCAGTTTTTAGCGATATATGTATCCTGTCTCTCCTCTCTCTCTCTTATTGCGAATAGATATGTATACCTTTGCACAAAACATGCAAGTATACTATTTTTTATTTTATAATTACAAGATGATAGAGAGGGCGATTTCTATGCATCGAAATGAAATAGAATGTTTTTTTTAATTGTTATCGTTGGGATTCAGATCAGAAAAAATAACTGATTTGAAAGGCTTCCTGATTGTAGCACAGTTTATTGCAATAACATGAACCATAATTGAAACTTGCATATATTACTTCTTGATATTTTTGCACATTATATAGAGATGAAGAAACCAAATTGCGGTCAATTTTAGTTTGTATTTCAAATTGTTTACACTTTTCGAACTAAAGTGTTGTAAACTCTTGTACTGCAGAATGTTGTGCTTATTGACAGGTAAATGAAAGTGCGTTGCCCTGCTGACAATAGGCATAAATCATACGGCTTTTCATTATAGTGAACAATAGATGTTTACATCGATGTCTTCGAGCGATCTTTTCAAATGTTCAATCCCGGACCTCTTCATTACGGGTGATACGGGGCACGTAGCTGTGAAGAACAGTCGTTTATGTATATTTCATATGAACATCACAGCACAAAATGTTCCAGAACGTGCTGTTTCACCTCGCCGGTCCGGCCCATCGGGATATGTGAATAAGGCTGAATTGATAAGTTGAGATCATATTTTTCAGCAGATGTGTAACATGATAAGTAAATGGTTTCAATTAATCTCAAGATCGCCTGAAGATATTCCTAAAAGTAACTAATATTTTATGATGGATGTCTTTTTGGCCGACGCCCCCCCCCCCTCCCCCATCAATATCCATGCCATCCGAATTTAGAACTTGCAATGAAGGTAAGCGGAACGAAAAATATGTGTAATTTGAACGAGAGAGAGAAGAGAGGGAGGTAATATATTCATTAATAATCATTTTTTTTTTTTGCTCAGAGTACATGTCAACGTGTGATTTGTGTACTTAAATTAGTAAATAGAATAATTTACCAGTTATGAATTGGTTGAGAGAAGAGAGAGATATCATGTTTTCCTGACATTTCCTGTAATGATATGTTTCCTAATTTTATATTGTATTGATAGAGAGACGAGAGAGAGATAATATATTCATTAATAATCATTGTTTTCTCAGAGTACATGTCAAATGTGTGATTTATGTACTTTAATTAGTAAGTAGAATAATATACAGCATTACGGAATGGTTTAGAGAAAGAGAGAGAGTGAGCGATATTATTATTATTGATAAACAAATATAATGTAATGATGTTTTTTTCTATTTTCTATTGCATTGAGAGAGACAGATATCATTGTTTTTCTGAACAAATATGAATTTAATGATATGATTCCTAATTTCATATATTTTGTATTGAGAGTGATAGAAGGAAGGAGCGATTAGTATTATGATTGCCATGAACAAATGTAAATGTGATTTACTTCCTAATTTTATATATTTCATATTGAGAGTGAGAGAGAGAGAGAGAGAGAGAGAGAGAATAGACAGAGATATTATTGTTTTCCTGAACAAATATAAATGTAATGATATTATTCTTAAGTGAATATAGTTTGTATTGAGAGTGAGAGAAGGAGCGATTATTATGTTATTGACATGAAGAAATATAAATGTAATTTGTTCCTAGCTTATTATATATTTCGTATTGAGAGAGAGAGAGAGAGAGAGGAGAGAAATAGAGAGATATAATCGTAATAATAAATTTAATGATATGTTCCTAATTTCATATATTTTATATGAGAGAGAAAGAGACGAGAGAGAGAGAGAGAGAGAGAAGAGAGAAAGAGAGATTATTGTAGTCATGCATAATTCTTGATTGAATGTGTTTTGCTCAGATTATATAAACACTCTTGAGTCCTGTTTTCATACGCATTTTATTTATCGATTGCGTAGTTAGGGTGAGAGAAAGGGGTAATGACTATTATTGATAATAATCGAGATCAGTACATGGCGTTATGTATTGTCATGTTGACATAGACGTTCATCTCACATTGAATTACACGCAGAGAGAGAGAGAGATAGAGAGAAAAAAAGACAGAGAAAGACAGAGAAGGAAATAATAGTTAGAACAAGACTAAGGAATAAGGAATAAAAACTAATACTCTACTTGCGATATGAAAACTTATTTATTAGCTCGATAATGTTCAAGCATGTGGTTAGTGCGATGCAATGCAGTATACAACGTAGCGTACTATTTTATATGTATGTCGCAGTGACTCATTCTGAATAGGAACAACAACAAAAATCGATAGCGGCAATAAACCACAACTTTAGACTTCTGTCTGTATTCTGCTCGCGTCCGGTTGGTAAGCCTAATCCGTGGATTAGCATTATCGATTTCTTGGGCTTGACCTATGGCGGTTGCAAAACAGCCAACAATGTAAGAAAAAATCAGAAAAAATAACAAACCGGATATTTCGTAAGAAATGCTTTTCTGGAAGGGATGGTCGCTTTTAGACTTTTCTTATAAAATTGCAACCAGACCATCATTTGCAACAAATTTGGTATTTTTGGAAAGGCAATGAACCAGGCTATAACGTCATTTAGTGAACATAATTTATGACTATTTTTTAGCAAACCATGGTGTCCGAAAGTCGATACAGAAGATTATTTACTCTGCTGTAAAAAAACATGTTTCCTCTTTTCCGGAAAAAAGTATTTTGATAAATTTTTCAAAACAAAAAATATTGATAAGAAGCAGAGAGAAAATTTCCTACAACTTACTCATTTACTTTTTTTCATACGACCAGTCAGTGCGGAGATATCACTGTTGATATATTGGATAGCAGTTAGGTTTTGATATCAATGGCGTTTGCGCTGAATACCCGGCACGCCAGGGGTTCGCCGCCGGCACGTTAAGAGTTAACACAATCTCTTTCTGAACGCTATAGGATTAAATCATTTCATCTTTTTCAATGTGATTGAATTTAAGTGTCGCAAAAATAAGATGTTTTAGGAGAGAGGGGGAGGAGGAGAGAGAGAGAGGGGGGGGGCTAAAATAGGAAAAGAATGAAATGAAAAGCCGTGCCCCAGCATTCTTCCCATTTAGCTGATATATTCAATAATTTTAGGACAACGAATAATTAATGACATATTTCTATAAAGACATTTCAAAATAACATAAATGGATGGATGCGATCCTTTCTCTCTATCTCGCTTTATCCTTCCTTATCATCCTCATCCTAGTGAAACACGCAATTTTACTCTTGTCATCTCTTTCTCTTTCTATCTCTCTCTCTCTCTCTCCGTGAAAACACCCTTATGAAACCCTTGCGCGATAAAAACTAAAGAAACAACAACAGATATTTAAAAAAAAATAAAAACGATAAAAAGAAGAAAAAGAAATGGAGAGGAGAAACATGGTGTTTACTGAAAAAAAAGTGATCCATCTAGAAAGATTGGCATGGAACGTCACAATCGGCCATATCCACAAAGTTTGATACATTTTATTATTGAAACATAACAATATTGTATGTATAAAGAATTTACTTTTTATCAATATAATTATATTGGCACACATGTATTTGTAGATCGAAAAGGTCGAGAAAAAAAATAGGGAAGAATTCAATATTACATGAAATTATGTGTCAATTTATCTGCCTGTATTACAATTTTCACAGTCCCTTCATCAGTAGAATTTGGGCTAAGTTGACAGTGATAACTTTGTGGGATAATCACAAGCAAAGCTATTACTAATTAACAGCTTGTGATACCCGGATGTTGGGTGCCATGACTACGCCTTGGAGATGCCTTGGAGACACAATAGTGAGAAGGTATACTCCGGGCTCCGCAAAGAATAGTTATTGATTATCGGGATGGAGACAATAGACATAATATGGACTACCCTGCAATGTTCATACCCTTTTTGTTACCATCTCCTATGAAAGCAGATCTACTTTTCTTTACATGTAAGCTTTGTATCATCAAGCACATATATAGTCTCCTATAATAAGCCTACATAATATCCTTACATGCTTAGATAAACATTCTAAAATGGGTTCAAATAAACTTTTTACAAGTTTTTTTTCAAGAAAATAATAATAGAGTGCAAATCAGTGGTTGTAATTTAGCGAGTTAAAAAAAAAGTTCAATGCAATCGTTAATTTGACTTGGTATAAAAGTACATGGATTTGATCAACTGTGATATTCCAAGAAACTACCCGTTTAGCAATGTATTGCTCCTGTTGCGTACTAGTAATTAAATTATTTCCCAAACAAAATTTATTTTATTTTGAAAACAGTTCTTCAACGGGGGATAAAATGCTCAGCCCTTTTTGACTCGGTATTTCTTTTGATTCACTTCACGAAAATCGCGCTTTTCGTCTTTACTCCTTTCGCTTTTACACTATTTCATGTCCGTCTTTCCAATGTGTAATTCACTCCCCCCCCCCCCTAATATAACGAAAAGAACGCCCAACCCGATGGTATCACGCAAAGGATTGTGGGATAACTGGCGCGCGCGTACGGCTGTACGAGTCCGCTTCTATCACCCGTTTGTTTATGTACAAAAAGATCGTTTGCGAAAAAGCAGACAAGAGGAGATCCGTGGTTGTTACAAAATCACATTTTTCTTGGAAATTTCAAATTGAAAGGGTATGATTTTTTAACAGGATAGTAATAGTTGGTGTTCTTAGAAGGGATTTCATTACATTTTTACTTCTTATTCTTTCTAAATAGCGGGTAAATATTGCTCTGAAAATAAATCTATTTTGTGGGCCATATATGGGCCTGCCGTCTCAGCGAGTAACCTCTCAGTGGGCCATATATGGGCTTGCCGCAGCGGAAGGGTTAAACAATGTCATATTTTTCACCTAATTTTATGTCTGTTGACTGTTGACATGTATAGCATATAAATTATATATCCACTAGACTATTTGATTTTGTTCTTCACTTGGCATTTCAAAAAAGGACTATATTGCAATCACTTTTTATTTATTTCTTCACGGGTAGACCCTATTCAAATAGATGGCACTTATATCAATGAGTCTGCATCACAAACACTAGTTTCCCATGTTATACATGTAAATGTTTGTAATGTATTATACTGTTAGAAACACTAAGCAAGTAGTAATACAGCGCGTCCCCCAAAAAAATGTCCCTCTGATTGGGCGCTTAATAACTTCAATAAAATTAACAAAGAATTATTGCCAATTCCATGTGCATAATTTGAAAGCCCACATAATACTTCGATTCTTGTGAAAATTTCAAACGTTCCATTTCATTGGTTTTGAATGCACAGGCTCTTTTGTACGAGTAGTCATTTTTGGCCCATTCCAAGTTTGATGAAAAGGAATACATTACAAAAGTGCCATTCATTATTCTGTGCTTCACTTTTATTTCAGTTTAATAACTCTGATGTTCATGCTTTTGTTTTCCAGGAGCAATGCTATATCTTATTGGCCATGAGTCTAGACTAGTTCGCGATTTGAGTCTCGAGAGTCGTGGAGATGTCTCCTGAGTCTCCGGAGAAGTGTGTGGAAATTGAAATAAAAGTCTAACAAAATTAGTTTTTGCAGTCGTATCTGCAGTCAACCTGACAAAATTCAATTAAAAGATTGTGAAAAAATGCCAGACACATTTTTTCCACTTTTTTATCACAAGTAAGCAAGGCTTTTTTCAAGGTCTTTTGATGGATTTTTGTGGCGACTCCCGGGAGACCCAGACGACATTGCGGCGACATCTTCAAGACTGCAGAGACTGGAGTCGCAAACTAGTCGAGACAAATTTTGTGTATCACTAGTAGACAAAAGAGTATCAGCGATGTCAGGTTGACTGCAGCTACGACTGGGAAAAACTAATTTTTAAAACTTTTATTTCAATTTCGACACACTTCTCCGGAGACTCACGAGATATCTCCACGACCCTTGAGACTCAAATCGCGAACTAGTCTAGATTCATGGCCAATAAGATATGGCATTGCTCCTTGAAAACAAAAGCATGAACATCATAGATGTTAAACTGAAATAAAAGTGAAGCACAGAATAATGAATGGCATTTTTGTAATGTATTCCTTTTCATCAAACTTGGAATGGGCCAAAAATGACTACTCTTACAAAAGAGCCTGTGCATTCAAAACCAATGAAGCGGAACGTTTGAAATTTTCACAAGAATCGCAGTATTATGTGGGCTTTCAAAATATGCATATGGAATTGGCAATAATTCTTTGTTATAAAAGTTATTAAATGCCCAATCAGAGGGACATTTTTTTTGGGACGCGCTATATTAGGCAAATAATGATTATTGATCTAGTAAAATACTATGCTTTACATTCATATTTTATTCTTAACAGGTTGAATCTTTTCAAATAGATGACAATGATATCAGTGAGTCTGCATCACAAACACTAGGTGCTAGTATCTGTGCCATGCCATGCCTCAATGATGTCAAACTAAGAGGAAAACTTTCAGATGGATTCTACAATGAACTCAGGGAAGGAGCTTCGTCATTCAAGGTACATGTAGCAAGATCATAAAAGAAGTACATGTATATGCAAATTTTGTAAACATAGAAATGCCTAGCAAACATTCATGCATGTACATGTATATACCAACCTGATGATGTAAGACCCAATCAAAATTTTCAAGCATATATGTTAGAAATATCAGCATTAATTTAATAACCTCATTTATTTTTTGTTTCTCTCCAGAAGAAACTCCTCAGACCTTCATGGACATGATACATGTACACATGTATACAGTGCATCCCAGAAAGAAAATTAACCCAAATTTGAGAGCCTCATATTAAAATGTTATAGCTCGTTTCACATTGAAATTTAGTTCATGATAAAGAGTAATTCATATTCTGTTCGATGATACCAAACTTATGTATACCTGTGTAACGTTGTGACAGATGACTAAGCAGTTGGACTTTAAAAAAAAAAACAAGTGTAAAATCTGCATTGTACGAGTTTGGGCTAAAACAGCCCTTGCATTTCAATAGTCCAAGTAATCCTTTATCCTGGACTAAGGAAGGATGACCTCAAACAATTAATGAATGATCAGAAAGCCAGTGCTGCTTCTGCGAAAACTTGGTACAAATTGTTTTTGAGCAAAACTCAAGTGCTCAGTCATCCATTGAAGCACAGGTATAATTTTGGTATCACTGGATAGAATAATATTTTTCTCTTTGTCATGATATGAAAATCAATGACACATATGATGTACACTTTCAATATGAGGCTCTCAAAGTTGGGTTTACTTTTATCTGGGATGCACTGTATGGTAATTTACACCAACTGTTTGATAATACTCCATTTTGCAAACACATCTCACAGTATTTTTATTGTTTTGCATTCCAGTTTGGGAAAGAGATGATTTCTTGTGAAACTTGCATATAACCTTTTTTTCCCCCCATTTTCGGGACAGAGTGATTTTCACAATTCTTGCATGAAGGCCTAGATGTTATCAGTGGACATGCATTACCGACTCAGGCGCTGACAGTAGAGCAAAGGTAACCATCTGCAAATATTCTTTATTTTCTAGACATCACTTTCTTGCCAACTTTCTTTTCCACTCTTTCTTCCAGAAGAAGGTGATCAGGGACATTTTTTGTTTGTTTATATAACAAATATGTGATAAAGCATAATTATACAATTAAACAGAACAAAGAGAGAAAGGACTCGAAGAGAAGAAGATGTAGTGACCAGAAAAGAAGAATACTCTTTCGTGTATCCTAATTTTGGGATTTATTATGATCCTGATAAACAATTCAATTTATTCAAACTTTTCTCCCAAACATAGGTGTATTTTACTGTAGTATTAAATAATTCCTAATTTCTGATGTTATTTGTGCGTAACTGAGTTTTAAAATCCAGAGCGTTGATACAGATGAACTTTGTATTGATGTTTAGATTACACTGAGAAAGAAGTCAGGAGGATCATCATCATCATCAGAGGTTATCTCATCATCCTGTCAGATCAACATCAAACTGGATGTAGAGCTGATCATTGCCTTTGTATTTTCACTCTCTTCATCACAGACATCATCTGTACAAGTAATTTCCCTTATTATATCTGATTGAAAGCAGGAAAGTGTGAGGCATATTTGATATGTCATAGTGTACATTAAGTTTTTATTTTCCCCTCTGAGCAGAGAGATTACAAAAGCTTCAACCTACTTTCATAAGAGAGAAATGTGGAGTCGACAAGATATGAAATCATTTTTATTTTGAATATTCCTTAATGATATATTACAAGTAGTCTTTGAAAGTCTTAAATTGCAATGTAAATATACTCACAGACATAGTTAATGCTACGTACAAAAAGCTTTGTGGTATAAAGTGTAAATGATAAACATTGTTGATTATGAATTGAGATACAATAATAAAATATCAAAGAATAAGATGTGTCTTATTACAGCTTCATGAGAGATAATTTCTAAAAGAAAACACAATTAATTTGATAGTTATTTGTTGACTCTTTGGCATTTTTTTATTATCACAGACAGAAGCTCATACACCGATTTTATTTTTATATAATACAGAATGAACAAAATATCTCTTTCATAGAATTTAGATCACCCAAAAAATATTATTTCCTAATCATGCATAACATGGTACAACACATTTCAAGGGCATATCAAATTAAAATGATTATTTTTTGGAAATTTGATCACATCAATCTTCATGTATCCATGATACTTTTTTTTTTTTTTAAATATAGGCCTACTGTAGGCCTACATGTTATAAATTGTACTGATAGTGATACTCTGATTCTTGCTGGAATGGTAAACTGTAACAAATATCACATTATACATCTTCACACATCTTGATTTCCCCCTTTTTGTGCATTATTCTTCTCTAGATAAGGCAAATGCATTTCATGGGAGCTTATCTAGACAGTTATCATCTGTCAACAGTTGCCCTACTGCCAGACTTGAAATCTCTCACACTGTTTGTCATTAAGATCAATGACAGGAATCATTCTGAGGTACTGGAATAACTTTTAAATGTATTTCAAATAACAGTACATGACAAGTATAGTTGTGTGATGTATAGGCCTATACATTCAATATCTCTTTGGTATTATTGCATGGGGCAAGCCATCTAAAGTGAAATCTTCTGTACCATGCAGTCTGTACAAGGAATATTTTTCGTCTCAATTTGCTCCTTGGATTAACCCTGAAATTAACGCAGTACTATGAAGGTGCCCCACTTGATGTTATGTGCAATATTAAAGCATGTGGATACCACCTCACTATATTTCCATTGAAAGTCAGCAACTTTTTTTTCAATCAAATTTGAGACATACATGTAGGCTACAGGAATAGCATTGGAATGCCACATGACTTTTTTATGAGACACTGTCAGGCTAAAATGGCTTGTATTTGATAAATGTGTACAAAATCAATAGAAATTGACTTGAATTATAAAATTTATAGACCTAACCATTTTCCATTCTAATTCTTCTTTAATGAATATGTATTTAATTTGGGATAAATGTTCTCTAATCAAGGAAAAAAAACCTGTTTTTTTAAACAATGATTGCCTAAGTACAATTTGTTGATTTTTCTTGTCATGAATATTTACAAAGAAAAGGATTTCTTTGAACAATTATAAACTTCCACCACTTACACCACTAACATGATCCATAGTCCATCTAGGTATATTAATGTTATTGGTCATACTATATTTACCATTTTTACAATATATAGCTGTATGTACACAGATGATAACTCAATCGCCAATGTCCGGCAGATGAACGATATTTCATAATTTGAAGAGTTTGTTTCCAAAAGGGACTAAATCCACTTTTGCAACTTCAGAGTAAATGGCTTTTCTTTGCCGGATTTTGTACAGACGTCTATGGAAAATTGAAATTAAAAGTTGCAATTTCTGGAAGTTGCAATCAAAATTTAGGTAATTTATTTTGCTCACAGATGGGTACGTACCTGAACAATGTCCTGATATCAATAACTCAATTTTCATCAAAAGTGGATTTAGTCCCTTTTGGAAACAAGCTCTTCATTTATACATTAATCACAAGTAAATATATGTCACTATAATGGTTACAGTGTACATGCATTAGTTTAACCCCAACACTTTTTTTTTTACTTGAATGGCCTAACAGTAAGCATTCATGTTTTGTTTCATTCTTTGATGTCGTCAAAGTTGAGCAATTCCTCTGTGACATACATGTACTTCCGTGTACTGATATCCTATGTGATATCATTTTGTGAATGTCAATAATTATAGAGAAAGACCTCTAAATAAACAGATATCATTATGTCTCATTTCACAGATGGATGGCAGTGATCCACCCTCCATACATTCAAGTACCTTATTGACTGAGCTGAATGTGGATCATGACACCTTTAAATCATTGTATAGGATTGGTCTTCTGAACAGGATTCCTGGTATACAGAAGATGACTCTTGTATTCCATGATGAACAGACTCCATTTCTACAAGAGCTGCTTCACCATGTGACTATGTCTAGTGTGACTGACCTTTCTGTGCATGGTTATTGGAGGGGAATTTTGTTTGCTGCTAGAATTGACATGTTATCATTAGAACCTTTCCCAAATCTCATCAAACTCAGCCTGATGAACATCTCCATTGGGACTGCTAAGTGCACCACTATCCTGGATTCCTTGAGGAACAATAAGACACTCAAGACCATTACGTAAGGTTTTATACTTATAATACATGCATGTGAATTTTAAAACGGAGATCACATTGTGGTGATTCAGAGCAAAGTAGGGATAGTGATATTTATGTAAAGGTTGTTATTAATAGTAGTAGATTAATTTTACTCACAATTTTCCTCCTTTAATGCATACATGCATACAATCTTATTGTATGCATACATACAGCTGGTGCACAAATGTATACATTAAAGTGATAAACCAATATGATGGCCTATCAACATGACAAATACACGAAATAATTTTTTTTTCAAAGTCAATACATAATATTTAACAAGCCTTCATTAAAAATGTGAACATATTAATTAAAAGGGCGATTCTTTGAAATGAACCTTTTTTGGAAAAAATAAAGTTTTTTTTTTTTTTTTTTAAGCTGCACATTCATATAGAGCATTGTCTGAAGTTTCATGAAATGCATTTTTTATCTTAATTTTACAAATTTTTCATGCTCATTTGCATAAATTAACAGGCAAAAAATTTGAATAGAAAAATGGTACGTAAAATATCGTTTGTTTTGACCCTGACTTAATTGTATATGCTGGTCTCCTTACTTTGATTATTGTCATTAGACCCTTTTTTAACTTCATTCCTTTAAATTTAACTGAAAAATAATGGTGTTGAATGGATTGTTTTAAGATAATTAACTAAAGAAATTAATTGATATCAAATGTCACACATGTGACCCCAAAACACGAAAAGGTAACACCCCCCGAAAACCATAGTTCTATTATTATTACAATTTTTTCTCCAAAGCTAGATATAAGGTGCCTTGCATTTCACCAAATATGAAGCCATGATAGCTTTTAATTTAGTTATTAATTAACTTTGAAATTGGTGACACATGTGACCCACGGGTCACGTGTGTGACCAACTATGGTCATGCCTTAAAAAAAGGGACCAGGCTATTCGGCCATTCTTTGACAAGTGAACCTATTGGGGACAAAATAAATTTTTGCTTTTTGATTTTAAGCTGTATATTCAAGTAGAGCAATGTCTGAAGTTTCATGAACTGATGTTTTTTCGTGATTTTTGCAGTTGTTCATGCTCATTTGCATAAATTAACATAAATGATGATTAAATGGAAAAAACGGTAAATAAAATATCATTTTTTTAACCCTGACTGGAATGGATATTCTGGCTTCCTTACTTGGATTACTGTCATTATATTATTATTCACCTCTATTCCTTTTAATCTAACCCAAAAAATAATGTTGTTAAATTGATTATATTAAGAAAATCAACCCTGGAAATTAATTGCCCTCAAAATGACACACAAAATCATATCGTTCTGTGAAGTCACACACGTGACCCACTTCTTTTGACCTCTGACCTTGAACATGCATATTGTAAATATCAAAATATATTTCCAAATGATAGCCAACAAAATATATTAGCATGATATAAACATTAAATCAGTATATCTTTGAAATTGTTAGAGTTATAGCCAATTAAAGTCAAGATTTTGCATAATTTCGGTCACACACGTGACCAAGAATGGTCCAAAAAGCATGTACCTATTAAGTTTTAACAGAACAATTTAAAGTACATGTATTGCAATCCAGGATTGAAACATAGAATGAGTATGTTGATAATCATTGTAGAAATGCTTGTCACATGCAAGTTAATTTGTTTCATCATGGAAAATATCAAATTGAATTATGTGTAAGATTTTTTTCTACATTACTTTTGCTTCTATCATTAACAGAACTTGACAGGTGACAGGGTTGATAAATCATTTATTCTGTAATTTTTGTTTGATAAATCTTTTTTTCTTCTTTACTTGATTTCTCTCAAGCATTAAGGACTGTGACACTGATACAGGTTTAGATCCACTGGTTAATGAGATCAATGCTGAAGGGAAGATGATGGTGATTGTACAGCATGGACAAGACAAAGTAAGATTAGCACTAATACTCCTTTGTTTATATTCCACACTTTATATCACGTATTCATTGTGTCTATCTTCAAAAGGGGCATTGGCATTATATAATTCATATGTAGTCTTGTTATTTAGATGGATGAGAAAAAACTACAGAAGCTATTAATAATCTTCTTTTGGGCAAATGCTTCTTGTACATTATTTTAGAAAAAACAAACTAGATGTATTTAATCTATTATATCTAAAAATATATCAATTAAATATATCTATTTTATTTTTTTGATATTGATACATGAATGTGCATGTGATTCAACCTTTGACTATTGTAATGCACTGTATAATTTTATAATATCTTCTAAATCTATTCATCCTAAGTAACAAGTCTGCTTCATGTTCACACATTTTTTTTAAGTGAAAACTCCTATATCTAATCAGACTTGACCCATGATAAGAGTTATGATATCTGAAGTGACTTTAAGAAAAAAAAGAAAAAAAAAAGGTATTTGTTCCCTACTGTGTAGGCATTAACATTTCATACTTACAGTAGTAAAACCATCAATACAATGTACATGTACATTGTAGTTTAGGGGTTTATTATACGACACTGTATTCCTCTCGTCTTACTATTTCAGATTTCCATGTTGTTCACTTAATAAAACTCAGATGTTATTGAAATCAAACTTCTTTATGTTTTGAGTTCAAATCATTTATAAAAAGTGTAATAATGAATACATTTCACATTGCAGAATTTGCTCCAAGTGTTTATAATGTATTCATTTGTTCTTATTATATTGCCAGATGCTGTTTCTTGAAGATATTTTCAATAAGCTGTAAGCAGAACAGCTCTACATGGAAACAAGAAGACATCTACTATTTTATAGGAAGTGGCATTCCAGGAAGGTAACAAGAAATCGGACC
>CALNVZ010000080.1:75721-101713 GCA_940671915.1 Paracentrotus lividus
AATACTTATGCCTTCAGTTTACGTTATCGAAGGCACCTATCCCCATATTAGCACCTGGATCGGTGCCCCTGATAGGCCAAAAAAAAATTGTTTGGTTGTCGCTCGACCAGACCGACCCTCTGAAAACGGCCCGACCCGACCAACCTCTTTTATTTTTTTTTTTTTTTTTTTCACCAAACCGCCGGAAAATACACAGCCTCATATTATTTGTATTATTTTCATAACACGTATTAAATGTAGTTTTTCCATGCAGTCCATTTTACATAACTCAATAAAACGTTAAATGTGATCTCAATGTAATAAGTCTTCGTTTCTTTGTTTTCTTGTTTTTCAGATGGGAGTGAAAAAAAAAAAAAAAAAAAAAAAAAAACCCGACCGACGCGACCGATTTTTGAAAAAAGATTCATTGACAACAAACAATTTTGTTTTTTGGCCTATCTATTTGATTAGATGATGTTTTTTTTTCTGTTTTTGTTTTCACTGTGGAATATGAATAGTAAAACATCAGCGCTTCAATTATCTATACGGTGTATTGTGTACTACATGATTACTAAAGTATATCAGGCACATACGAGGAAAATTGACGAAAGAGTGAGAAAATTTTGGATTTTTGAATGTTAGAAATATGCATTTTAGACTGCAAAATAATATAATAATGTCATGAAGTGTTTTGAATGATAACGAATTTGTAATGGGTAGATTTATATACATATAATAATATATTTTTATTCTTGATATCAAATATTGGGGGGGGGGGTGATTTACACCACCCCACTCACCGAAATTATTGGGGGGATGCATCCCCCCCATCCCCCCACAATCGACACCCATGGTCGCGACCCCAGGTGTGAACCCCCTTCAGACCTAAAAAAAGGGGGATTCTTGATGGTTGACTGACCTGCTTGACATACTGAACTCTATAATGGTCTTCTAGCTCTTAATGACCTACCTTACCTCCTTTTTATGTACATTTTTACTTGCCCATCGGGTGCAACGGGAAAGAAATTAATGTACAAAAATCTGAAGTTCCAATTTGCGCACTTCCCTTGAAAAAAGCTGGTGACGCCCATGAAATGCCCAACTCGACAAAACTCACACCTTCTATCCTTGTAAAGCCTTCATCAATAATAAAAATGGTACAAGTGGGATTTTTTTTTTTCTCCGTTTTAGTATGACGATTTATCATAACTAGCCTTATTGACTTTCATCTGTCGTTTTTTAAAACTCATGTGGATCTGTACTAGATGAGATATGATTAAGTTTCATATTGTCTATGGCATTGTATAGGTTTCATCCCAGTGCATCCACGGTAAAATCAACGATTCGTGAAATTAAAATTTAATGTTTCCTCAGCTGGCACGAAATTAAGCTTTAATTTTTGTTTCACAAAAGTTGCAAGTAATACCCAATGTATCAGCATTTATTTTTTATTTATTTTATTTACAACACACACACACACATACACACATATCGTTGAAGAAGATTTCACACCTCAATTATTTTTCCTCCTCATGTTCCATTTTTATTGATACAGACTGCATTCATCCCTATATTCATATTACATGCTATTAACTGCATTGTCAGTTCTGTCTATTTGGTTTTATATCCAATTGGTCTAACAGCAGTTGGTCTAATTCTCTGTTTGTCTAATACCATATGGGCTAAACCCATTCGGTCTACCAACAGTTTGGTCTAACTTTGTTTTAATATATTTACTTGATTGAATTCTAATTAGTCTAATGACCAATTTATCTAATAGCCAAATGGTCTAATTGCAGTTTTGTCTATTTCCGAACTTAATATACATTTGGTCTATTACCAGTTCGTTACTGAAATCGACCAATTGGTGATAGACCAAATGGACATTAGGCGAACTGAACATTAGACGAAATGGGAATTAGACAAAATAGGAAATAGGCAAAGTGGTACTTCGACCAAAAGGTAATTAGACGAACTGGTTATAGATGAAATGAAATTAGACCATGTGGGATGAGACCTAACGGATATTATTCAAAGTTGGTTTAGACTAAATGACAATTTACCATTTATTTGACAAATCCCAAGAACAAGAACGACGTTATTCAAGTACTCTAACACAGAGCTAACGACTTTCTGGTTCTAAGGAGATCCTTTTGACAATTATTTCATGCTAAAAGATCAATTGCCAATTGGTCTAAACCCACTTTGACTAATTCCCGTTTAGTCTCATCCCACACTGCCTAATTCCATTTCCATTTCATCCACAACTAGTTCGTATAATTACCCTTTAGTCTAATTGCCACTTCACATTTTTATCAATTTGTCTAATTCCCATTTCGTCTAATGTTCATTTTGGAATTAGACCTAAATGCAATTAGACAATTTGGCTATTACATGATTGGCAATTAGACCAAATAATCATTAGACCAAGGAAAACCAAATTGTCAGTACATCAAGTGGGTTTAGGTCATTCATGTTTGATTAGACAAAAAGATAATTGGACCAGCTGCTGTGAGAACAAGTGGATATAAACCGTTATAAAGCAGTCTGACAAGTCAATGTTAAAAAACATATGTACATGTATATAGGATCATGTGTTTTAATTTGACAATGTCGAGTCTCATAGCCACTGGCTGAGTCCCGCACCCCCACCCCCCCCCCCCCCCCCCCCCCCCCCCAAAAAAAATCCAGTCTGTTGGGTGATAAAAAATTTACACCTGTGCTAGCTACTATGGATGACAAAGGAAGATGATTAAAAACAAACCTTGTACACCAACTTGGGTCATAGCCAACCAATGACTCTCTGAACATGTACATAAACCTTCAATCACGTTCTTGAACTATTGAAATACAAGAAATGCCTTTGACTCTAGTCAATTTCAACTCAGAATTTTCAAAGATCCAAGATCTCGGTCATCAGAGATATAAGTAGGAACTTGGTATCACTGGACAGAATATAGATTATTCTTTAACAAGAAACAAATATTAAGGGCACATTATACACTACAAGGCTCTGAAAGTGGAGTCTTAATCTTTCTTGGATGTCATTCCCTGTATACATGAGAGATTTCAACATACATATAGAACAGTTGTATATTCATTACATAGCTATTGCTCAAACTCAACATGTCAATAAGAAAATAACTGAACAAAGATCACATGTTTATAAATTTCAACATTTTAATAACAAATAAGGCATATTAGTTCACAAGAAGGCCTACATATTACACTCCGTTTGTTGGAACACATTGACTATACACACATGATACACAATTGAATAACAAAGAAACATAGTTTAGACTGATAGATCCATGCAAGGCACAAATATTTCAGACACCCTTTACACACTGCTTATTAAGAGATAGAATACATGTATACTTCCATTTGAAAGAAAAATATCAACATGTTACTTCAAATAAAACAGTTGAAAATAAATCAACAAAGATCATCTGTTTATTTCATATTTTATTTAACTCATAAATACGAAATAATTGATATCGTTTCTCATTTAAATAATAAGAAAAGTTCTGGCTTTGATAATATTAATAACGTTATTGTTAAGGGATAATACCTGTCATTGTAGATCCATTGTCCATATTTTTACTTAATCTTTTTTGAATGGAGAAGTACAAATGTATGAAAATTGCAAAGGTCATTCCATTATTTAAAAAAGGTGAATTCAAGATGTAAATATTATCGCCGATTTCTTTATTCATCTCTTTCAAAAGTTTAGAAAAACTCATACATAAAAGAACGTTAAACTTTTTGAAAGATCAAAATATTTTATGTGATTTCCAATTTGGATTTAGAGATAATCATAGTACAAGTCATGCATTATTATCACTTGTGAAAAGTAGCTCATGCTCTTGACTCTCTAGTCATATGGTTGGAATACTCCTGGACTTCTCCAAGGCCTTCGACACGATTAACCACGATATTTTATCATAAACTCTCCAATTATGGTATACGTGGGAAGGCCTTGGGGTGGTTAGGAGTTACCTTTCTGATAGGAAACAGTTTGTATTTATTGATGGTCACACTTCTGAATTACAACATGTTAATTGTGGGTTCCTCAAGGCAGTTTGCTGGCCCGCTTTTGTTTATCATTATATAAATGATTTTTATAGATCATCTGATTATAGCGTCTTTATACTATTTGCTGATGATACAAATCTATCTTTCTCATTCAAATCCAAATACACTTGTTGAAGTTGTAAATTCTGAATTCAAAAGTATTCAATGGATTCGAGCAAATAGACTGTTCTTTAAATTTACAAAAGACAAAAATATATTCTTTTTAGTAATTTCAATCGATTCTTGCCAACTGATTTAGTTTTTGACGATGTTCTTTGGAAAAGGTTTCCCATTCTAAATTTCTAGGTTTATAATTGATATAAACTTTCATGGAAGCTCATATTGACAACATTGCGAACAAATTTTCGAGGAATATCGGATATACTTAATCGACTTAAAACTCAACTCCCATCTACAGCATTATTAACTTTTATTCTTCCTTGACATTACCTTATCTGAATTATGGTTTCTCGCTTGGGGTAACGCTCATCAGACCAGTCTTGATAAAATATTATTGTTACAAAAGAGAGCAGTTAGAATTATTTGTCAGGCAAATTTCCTCGCCCATACTAATCCATTATTCTTTGAGGAAAAATATTTTGAAAGTAAAAGATTTGTATTGGCTTCAGCTAGGTCAATTCATGTATAATATAATAATGACTTACTGCCAATACTTTTAAGAATTTGTTTTCCAAAAATCACTCTTTCATCAACATTCAACCAGACAATCAGAAGAATATCATTTGCCTTTACTTTCGAAATCCTTTCCTAAAACACTTTTATCTGATGATGGTCCAAAATTGTGGAATTCATTTACCGATTCTTAAAAATGCCCTTCCTTAAATACATTAAAAAAGACTTTAAAACATTTTTGTTCAATAAATATAAACATGACATAGGACATCTTTGATTTGGTCATTCTGGAAGAGAATATGCGTATACTTTTTTCGTTACTTTTTTCTATATTTTTCAATTTAACAATAAATAGTCTTATATGCAGATATTCAATTTCAGGTCTTATGTTTATCTACTCAAATAGGATTTGTTTTGTTTTACCCACGTCTGTGTTGTATTTCGTTTTGCTCCTTTGTTTGTTTATTTTGTTTCTTTTTCTTACTGTTCTTCGCAGGCTATAGCAGTCCTCTATTTTTCTACTTGTTTATATATATATTTAAAAAAAAAAAAAACCTACGAATTCAAGAAAATTGTGACTTTTTCAAAGCCGTTTTTTTAAATGTTACTGTGTTATTTTGAGGGCCATATTCTACAAGTACTCACTTTTTAATGGGTCCCCCATTTCCATAGGAAATATAAAAAACTAAAAACAAAAACAGAATTTTGTATCCTATCTCAAATTATATTATAAAAAAGTATTTATATATGTAGTTATATAATTATTTGTAATTTTGTAATTATATTATTATATATATGAGTTAACTTGCACAATTCTATTTTGTTCAAATGTAAATATGATTTCTGTGGAAATGAAAAATAAAGTTGAATTGAATTGAATTGAATAGATGTTTAATGGAATTTGATTAATAATACTGAATCATAAAAAGGCACTAAGATTTTTACTCTTGCTTAAAGATAATTACTCAAATTATTAAGGACTCTACACAAATATGTAAAGAAACATAAGTTTTTAGAAAAAATCATGAATGGTCCAGAAAAATTAGACACAAGTTCCATCAAAACAAAACACTCAATGTAATTTTTTTTCTTCATATTTATAAGAAATATTATGTACAGCGAGGAAACTTAAAATCAGTGCATAATATACAATACACATCATACAATTTGATGATCCTGTACACATTCAAATCAAATATTTAAAATGCTGGATAATATGTTGCTCATGTTGAAAGATAAACTATTGATCTGTACAAGTCTTATTTAATTTTTACATCACGCAGATGACAGCACACATTTTAAAGATGTATTTATAATGTACAGCCACGATTTAAAGAGCAGTCATCTATATTGTATGGAATCTAAAACAGAGCAATTATTACGAATATAATCTTCACAACAAAGGAAGAAATGTTATCAATAAAAAGAAAAATGACATATTTTCAACCCACTAAAATTGATGCCAATGTTATTAAAATTCAAGAAAATATATCAGTATTTATTCAGTGCAAAAAAAAAACATCTGAGGTATAACAAGATTTGAAAATACATTAACATCTTAATTCATCCAATTAAGTTTCATTGAAAGCAAGCAATTAAAGTAATATGAAGTGCATCATTTAAAAGATCCAAACTTCTCCTTTCATTTCACCACCAATGCAATTCAAAAGAGCCATACTTAAACGTTTAACATTTTAAAATTTCAGTTTAAAACTTCATTACAAAAATTACATTGTGCAGAATGAGAGGGTTGGATTCGAAAAGATTCAAAACCTTGCTTTAGAAAGGGATGGTTCATTAGCATTCCATTCGTGTTCTTTACTATATAGGTAAGGTAAGTTTTGTTCATAAAAAAAAAATTCTAAAAACCAGTGAAAACAAATTTAAACCCCAAAAAGTTGTTCTCATGCTGCAGGAAACCAGTGTAGTTTCCATTGCTTCGATCAGCACAATTTTTTTTGACATTTGAATTTTAAAGTTTTCTTGTTCCTCAGTGGTTCTTTTGTATGGTATTATTACATGTATGTGTCAAAGGAAAGAGGAACAAACTTTAATATGATGCCCTTAATATTTCATAAATTCCTTTATTTCCTTGAGAAAAATGACTAACCACAACTATTCCACCTTTCCTGGGACTCACTGTATATAGGGGATGTAGTGAACATGTCATATCTGCATTTTATTGCAGTAATTATGTTCAAACATGATGGGAATGGTTAATTCCAATATTCTATTCCAAATGATGGAAAACACAATCACATATAGTACATTCAGACAATCACCATTTTCTGCGCCGTAGGACAAGTTGAAGTTGGGGTATAGTTTTGGTAAATCTCATAATATAAACTTTGAAATTTTCAGTTTACTTTGAGATAGAAAGAAACATAATATGATATAACACATATCACTTGAAAAATGATATCCCAAAATCATTATAAATTTGTATTCGATAGATAAAAAAAGAGCTTGGGTCCTGGCACATTACATTAGGAATATTTCCCTTTTTAACATGTTTAACCCTAATAAGACTGGGTTTTTTTGGGGGGTAGCCCCCCCCCCCCCCCCCCCCCCTTAGATCTTGGCCGGCGATCGCGCGACCACGCCAACAATTAGCAAGATGGTAGTGTGCAATGTAGTCTACAAGACTGCGCTGTTATTTTTTCTGCAATAATATTGATTTATTTTATATGAATTAATTATGCCAATTTATGCATGAAATCATATTTTTTGCTCTAATTGAAAAAATAAAGCTCCTAGAATGCTAATTTTGTGTATTATTCCTTATAGCATTCCGAGCAATTGTACAAGAAAAAAATTCACGTATCGCAAATTAATTTCTTATGTATTTTATTGCTTTATTAATTTCTTATGTATTTCTTTGGTTTTTTTACCTTTTGCTTTACTTCGGTTTTTCACAAAACTTATTGAAAAACCATTTTGAAGCATAATAATACTAAAATAAATTGATTTCAGGCAATGAAAGTGAAAATAATCATATCTTTATGAATAAGGTGAGAAAAATTCATTTGCATTGACTTTGTACACAAAATCATGTTTTTGAGCCGTTTTCGGTCTGATGGATAAATTTGAAAATCATGCAGCAGCATTGTAACAGTAAGACCGATTTTTGCGAAAATGGTCTCAAAAGATGTGCAAGACTTGAAAGTATAAAGTCAGCAAGTGGCGCCATCAAGTAATTTTGTGTGGCGGAATGCTCGCGAAAAATGTCGAGGGGGGGGGGGCTGTAATATAAATTTAATTCTTTGACATAGATTAGCTTAATCTATGAAATAAGCATATTGAAGGGAAATGAAATCAATGCAAGAACAGAGCGCTATATCTGCTCTAATGGTGACATTTATATTTAAAAAAAAATCAACTTTTAAAAAATTAATGTGATGGTCACTTAAGATGTCTTATATTCAAAATGTATCAAAAGAGACATACCATTGCTATTGTTCAATATTACCAAAACTATGAACCCAACTTTAAGGGGCTGAATACTAGTAATTACTAGTACCCATAATCACATATAATAAATTCAAACAATAATTACAGTGTAAAATGAAAAGTGACCCTATGTTGCCCTTTTTTAATATGTTCTATATATTTTGGTAAAATTTGTTTTACACATAAAATTCTTTCTAATTTAAAACATATTGATGAACATCATGTTTTTTTACTTCCTCCAAACGTAAATATCGGTGACTGTCTAGTAATACGGTCTACCTATTATAAAGTATGTATCAAGTGCATATATGTATCATATATATATAAAACAAACACCATGTTACGACAGTATGACAGCCACAGATTCAAGGGGGGCAAACAGACCTTCACCCAAAGCAAAATTTAGCAGGAGCCAAAAATGGCCAAATTGGTCGCTGCACCCCCTTAAAAAAGCAACAAAAAACATGAAAACAAAATAGCCCCCAATGGGCACTAAGGAGACCTTCATCTGTCCAGATTACATCAATTGAGGTGTAGGCCTACCACAATATCATAATATATGCCCCCCCCCCCCCCCCCCCAATGAAATCTTGGATCTGGCCTGATACAAGCTAGAACACATGTAATTACCAAACTCTTAAAATGTAATATGTACTTACATAACACCATGCAGCATAATTACTGGTGCCTACAGCAGCATTTAATACAGTATACACCATAAGTATTGATACAAATAGATTTCAATTTCAAGTCAACTCTCCTGGTCCCAAAGATGGAATTATAAACTTTTAACAAGGTTTCATTGCCTTTATTCTAAAATCATTGCTATACAGTGTGTTTCAAATAAAAGTCAATCCATTTTTGGAGGGGTCATATTACCAGCTAATCCATTTTGGATATTTATTTCTATCATATAATTAAATACGAACTCTTCACCTTTACAATAACCTTTCTTTAATCATAAATCCAATGCATAGTTGAATCAATTGCAAATGAAGGTGTCAGGTACAAAATCACATTTTCCCGTGTTTTTTCTCAAAGGATGAAAGACTGAGTGGATGCTTTCAAAGGAGTCACACATCAATGCACGTAATCCTGTTCAATCAATCTGGGACAGCAGGAGCAGCATTCACTCAGTCTTCTTTCATTTTCTTAAAACTTGGAAAATGGACTCTGTACCTATCAATCTCATTTGCAATTTATTCAATTATGCGTTAGATTTATGATTCAAGATAGGTATCATTGCAAATGTGAAGAGTTCATCTTTAATAATATAATAGAAATAAATATCAAAAATGGATGAGATGGGAATATGGCCCCTCCAAAAATGGATTACCTTTTATTTGAAACACACTGTAATAGAGTGGATTTGATAGCATTTCAACTTGAATAAACATAATCAAGAACTATTCCACTCTAACAAGTGAAGATACAAATATTGCACAGTAAAGCGATGAATAAAAGGTGTACAAAATATGCTCAGTTTTTATTGAAGGATATCTGGGTACCTGATAACTTATTTGGTTTTGCGGCCAATATTCTTGATGATTAATATCTCACAGATAAGATTGTGTTTTGAGCTTACAATTACAGCTGCAGGTTATTTATATTCATGTTAATACATTCCAAACATGGAGGGACATTGTGAATCTATGAAAGGGAATACTATATTTACAGGGAAAACAAGTTTATCTGGCCAGACAGATATTGCTAAATGTATTTGTCCTATTTCAATTTCCAAGGCTTTTTGAATTAAATCAATGTAAATGGGCAAAAAAAAACAACAACACACAAATAAAACAAAAAACAATCTGCTTTTCAGAAATAGAAGATCACACAACCATGAATGAAATCAAGTCAGAGTTAAGTGCAAAGCTGTGCATTTTGGCCACTGTGTGCACTATCATTGGCTATGTTCAGATTATATTAGCTTTCCTAATAAACTGAAACTAAATCAAAATGTTTATTTTCAGTCACTGTTACATGTTTCTTCCACGTTGGCTATATACAGATTGGGAAATTATTATTGGACCAAATCATATGATTTGGTGTATTATCTACTTCCCAAGGTGATAAGACTTGTCTTAATGTAAATAAATCAGATGTGTAGATCCTATACTACGGCCTATTAACTTAAGTTTGAATATGATATATATGCAATTATAATTTTTATGAGCGAATTTGAAAATTGAGAAAGGAAATTGAATTTGTCAAATGACAATTAGTCTACACGTTGCTTATCTCATTCCTTTATTACAGTATTTTACTTGTTAAAACATGTTTTCAAATTCTTTCTGATTGATCTGATTTCTTGTTACGTTCTTGGAATGCCACTTCCTAACTAGTAGATGTCTTCTTGTTTCCATGTAGAGCTGTTCTGCTTACAGCTTATTGAAAATATCTTTCAATTTCGGCAACTGGCAATATAATAAGAAACAATTAACATAATGAATACATTATAAACACTTGGTGCACATTCTGCAATGTGGAAGGCATTTTTTATTACACTTTTTATAAATGATTTGAACCCAAACCATAAAGAAGTTTGATTTCAATAACATTGTTTTTCTATTGACTGAACAACATGGAAATCTGAAATAGTAAGACGAGAGGAATACAATGTCGTATAATAAACCCATAAACTACATGTACATTGTATTGATGGTTTTACTACTGTAAGTATGAAATGTAAATGCCTACACAGTAGGGAACAAATACCTTCTTTTTTTTCTTTTTTTTCTTCTTTTTTTTTTAAAATTAACTTCAGAGATCATAACTCTTATCATGGGTCAAGTCTGATTAGATATAGGAGTTTTCACTTTAAAAAAATGTGTGAACATGAAGCAGACTTGTTACTTAGGATGAATAGATTTAGAAGATATTATAAAATTATACAGTGCATTACAATAGTCAAAGGTTGAATCACATGCACATTCATGTATCAATATCAAAAAAGTAAAATAGATATATTTAATTGATATATTTTTAGATATAATATATTAAATACATCTAGTTTGTTTTTTCTAAAATAATATACAAGAAGCATTTGCCCAAAAGAAGATTATTAATAGCTTCTGTAGTTTTGTTTTCACTCATCCATCTAAATAAGAAGACTACAAATGAATTACATAATGCCAATGCTCCTTTTGAAGTTTTAAAATGAGCCAATAGACACAAAGAATACATGATATCAAGTGTAGACTACCATCATTTGCAAAAGTTTAAGACCACCCTAAATTTTTGGGGTATTATGTTCAATGAGCATTATTCTTTTGTTCCATTGAAATATTATGTAACATGTTTTCCTGTCATGGTTCATGGGATGAGATTAATGGTTTAAGCTCATTTCCATGAATGTCTTTGCCTCAGAAGGTCCTCATCTGGCACTTTGTCTCTTATCCAGGATGGGAAAAAAAACAGAGTCTAAGTCAGGTTCAGAGGGTTAAAATAGTAACCCTTTTCCAAGAAGGCTACTCTGAACGCAAGATTAGTGAGAAGACTGGGTGTAGCAAGACTGTCGTCCACAATGCCATTCATAAATTTCGAAACGATGGCTCATTTTCCGACCGGAAGAGGAGTGGTCGTCCAAGAAAAACAATGCGTTGCGAGGACAACATGATGAAGAGGATTGTTGGAAGAGATTGTTCCATTTCCTGTCGTGACATCAAGGCCGAGCTGCAGTTTACTGGTATTACAGTCAGTAAGAGTACCATTTCTCGCCGTTTGAGCAAGGAATTTGGGCTAAAAGAATAATGCTCATTGAACATAATACCCCAAAAATTTAGGGTGGTCTTAAACTTTTGCAAATGATGGTATAAACAAAGGAGTATTAATGCTAATCTTACTCTGCTTATTCCATGCTCTACAGTCACCATCATCTTCCCTTCAGCATTGATCTCATTAACCAGTGGATCTAAACTTGCATGAGTGTCACAGTCCTTAATGCTGGATATAAATCAAGAAAGAAGAAACAAAGATTTATCAAACAAAAATTTCAGAATGATATGATTCATCAGCCCTGTCACCTGTCAGGTTCTGTTAATGATAGAATAAAATAATAATGAAGAAACAGTTGTAAAATAATTTAATTTGATATCATTCATGATGAAATAAATCAACTTGCATGTGACAAGCATTTCCACAATGATTATCAGCATAATCATTATATGTTTAAATTTTGGGTTTAAATACTTTAAATTATTCTACTAAACTTAGGTACATAATTTTTAATTAATATGTTCACATTTTATTTCGAGCTTGTTACCTTGGAAAAATAAAAATATTTCATGTATATGTCCTGTTGCTAGGCCATCATATTCGTTTATCATTTTAATGCACACATTTGTGCACCAGCTGTATTTATGCATGTGCATGTACAGGAGTAAAATTGTCAGCAAAATAAATCGACTTCTATTAATAACAAAATCTCTATCCCTACTATGCCCTTAATGACCACAATGTGATCTAAGTCTTAAAATTCACATGCATGTATTATGTATCTAACCTTACCTAATGGTCTTGAGTGTCTTATTGTTCCTCAAGGAATCCAGGATAGTGGTGCAATTAGCATTCCTAATGTAGATGTTCATAAGACTGAGTTTGGTGATATTTGGGAAAGGTTCTAATGATAAAGTGTCAATTTTTGCATATCCACCCCTATAAACACCATGCAGAGACAGATCAGTCACATCAGGCATAGTCACATGGTGAGTCAGATCTTGTGGAAATGGAGTCTGCCTCCCATGGAATTCAAGAGTCATCTTCTGTATACAAGGAAACCTCTTCAGAAGACCAATCCTTTGCAATGAGATGAAGGAGTCATGATCCACATTCAGCTCAGTCAATGAGGTACTTGAATGTATGAAGAGTGAATCACTGCCATCCATCTGTAAAATGAGACACAATCCTATTTGTTTATTTAGAGATATTTCTCTTTAATTATTGACATTCACTAAATGATATCATATAGGATATAAGTACTCGGAAGTATGTCACAGAGGAATTACTCAACTGAGAGAATATCAAACAATGAAACAAAACTTGAATGTTGTACTGTTAAGTCATTCCAGTAAAGACAAAGCTTGTGGGGTTAAATTAATGCATGTAACCATTGCAATGACAAATTCTACTTTTTTTTTTTTAATCACTGGGATTTGACTAATGTATGAATTATGCACCTTCATAGACCCATCATTTCATAAATTTTTTTTTTTTTAAGTTGAGACAAAAAAATATTTCTTTTACGGACTGCATTGGTAAAGAAGGTATTCACTGACATGGATTGCCCCATGTAATAATATCAAAGGAGAATGAACTGATAGGCCTACAACATGTATACTTTGCATTACAGATATTACATGTAATTAATCTATTAGTCCCAGCGGGCATAATGGCCCGAATCTTACATTTTGTGTATGTGTACTTCAAGCTACACCAAATTCTTATCAATGAAGGGGCATGCTCACAGGAGGGGGGATGGTTTAGTAGATATTTTTCCAGTTTTATACTTATTTTAGAATAAAGACACTAAAACGAGATTCAAGTACTATAATTTGTTTTATTATTAGTTATTGGGATTCACACTCTTTTCATCTTATCTAAATGTGAAACCAATAAGTCTCTTTCCTTCTCGCCTAACATACCACCAGCTTAAATATTTGAAGTGCATTTCAATGCATCCTGTAACCTCACTATGATTCCTGTCATCGCACTTTCGCACTGTGTCAACCAGATGGAGTGATTTTAAGTCAGCGCAGGAGCGCAATTGTGAATGATGACAACTGTCTATAGAGTAGCTCCCATTAAACATTGCTTCATTCTGTACCAGAATAATACATAAAAGTTCAAAAGAAAAAATGAATAAATTGGTAAACGGAATATTTAAGGTAAAAAATATAACATGTACATTATGTGTTAAAAAAAGAGTATGATATGTGGAAGATTCACATGATTAGTTCAATAAAAAATAATAATTTGTTTCCCCTGAAATGGTTGCAGCTGTAATCTCATTCTATGAAAGATACATTTGTTGCATATAATACCTTTAGTGATTGAAGCCTTTCTCTGAATTCATTGTAGAATCCATCAGATAGGATTCCCCCTAAATTGACATCCCGAAGGCATGGCAAGCACAGATACTGGCACCTAGTGTTTGGTGAATGTAGACTCACTTGATACCACGTTGTATTTTGGAAAGATCAACCTACAAGAAAATAGAAAAAAATATGAATGTTAAGCAAGTCTTTACTAGGTATAATCTATATTGTTAATTCAAACTATATTGTACTATAGTACTATTATTATTTCTAACAGGACAAAGTTATTAAGACCACTTTCGCTACAAGCTCCACATGTTGGTTGATTAGTTATCCAAAAGAATTACATTGTGTAAGAAAGGAATTTTTAATAATAATTGTATATGTCAGGATGTTTTGGTCTTTGTGCAACAAACCTCCTGTCTCTGATAATTTGACATACCTAGAGCATGCATGGGTCAGATACTGAGTTTTGTGATTCGACTCACACTGATATCAATTTGTCATCTATTCACCAATATTGTACCCCTTCAAAATATAGATTATTTGACCCTCTGTGTATCACAATCAAATCCCCAATTATTTCTTGTTGAGATACATAACTTGCATACAAATTTGATTTACCACCCTCCCCCTCCCCCCTCCCCCCCCCCCCCCTCAACCAAAAATATATCACATCAAAGGAGTTTATAAATGCTCTTAAACAAGAAAGGGGAAAAGAAGGTACAAGTACATGAGTACTGTAGATGACAAATCCTAACCCATAACTTACAGAAAAGTTGTTGGTTTCTTCATCAGTTACATGTATAACTCTTTCTAACCTTTAGTGATAGAAGCTCCTTCACTGAGCTGCACTGAGAATCCATCTGAAGTTTCCCTATATGTTTGACATCCTTGAGGTATTGCATGGACACAGATAACAGACTCTAGTGTTTGTGATGCAGACCACTGATAGCACAGTCATTTATTGAAAAGATCAACCTGTTTAGAAACAGAATATGAATGTATAGAATAAGTATTTAACTAGGTCCATATCATTAATGTGAATTATATTAACTTGCTTATGTTCTAATGGGAATGATACATTACATTACAAGCTTGAGATAGATATTAGACCACATTCTTCCAAAGCCTCCATCAATGATTTGGTCACTTGTAAATTTTCCCAGGCTGCCGACACATACATTAGAAATTTCAAAATAATCAATGCTAAGATCACAAGTTGAACGTTTGTTGTATATCACTACCTATTTAGTGATGAAGCTTCCTTCTTTGGTACATTGTAGAATCCATACTGATAGTTTTCCCTTGATAATTTGACATCCTTGAGGTATTGGCCAGGTTACAGATACTATGTTTGTCATGCAGCCTCACTGATTATCATTGTATCTATTCACAACTGATCAAAATTCTGTTTTTGTACCCTTTCGAAATTATATTTATTGACCCTACTGTGTACAATCAATCCAATTATTTTCTGTTGATGATACATAACTTGCATACAAATGTGATTATTGCCCCCGCCTCACCCCCACACCCCCCCCACAAAAATATGATCACCATCAAAAGGATTTATAACTGCTCTTAAAAAAAAGTAAAGGAAAAACGAGTGTACTGTACATTGTACGAGTCTTGTATTGAACAACCTAACCCATAACATTACAGGAATTGTTCTTGGGTACTTCAATTCAGTTACATGTTATAATCTTTCTACTTTAGTGATGAAGCTTCTTCACTGGATGTACTGTAGAATCCATTGATGTCTCCCTATTTAGTTTTTGACATCACTTGAGGGTATTGCATGGCACAGATCTTACAGCGACTAGTGTTGTGAGTGACAGACTCACTGAATACCATAAGTCCATCTAATTATGAAGAGATTTCACCTGTAAGAACAGAATATAAGTATAGCATGGATTTACTAGGTCAATTCACTATATTTGATATTATTACTTGCATAGGTGTTTCTAATGGGATGACACATTACATTAAAGCTTGAAATATGATTATTAGACACATTCTTCAAAGCCTCCATATGATTTGGTCTTGTAATTATTTCCCAGGCTGGACACATAAAAATTAGGAAATTTCAAATAATCAAATTGTACAGTACATGTTGGACATTTGTTTGCATTATCACTACCTTTAGTGATTGAAGCATCCTCTCTGGTCTTTTGTAGGAATCCATCTGATAGGTTTCCCTGATAATTTTACATGCTGAAGGTATGGCATATGCACAGATCTAGCACTAGTGTTTGTGATGCAGATTCACTGATATCACAAGCATCTATTTGAAGAGATTCAACCTGATAAGAAGTTAGAAAGAATAAATATTATATGCGCGGATCTCAGAATTCATTACAGGGAATTTTTCAGAGTTTAACATTGTAAGTCAATTATTGTTTTTTAAATTATAACTGTTTGTATTTACAGTATTACAATTCTTCTTTAGTAAATCTTCTTCATGATTTAGCATAAACATTCATTTCCATAATTTGTGAGCACCATATTTTACTAATTTCATAGTAGGTCTTGGCATTAACAATCTCTCAGTTCAGAGAGAAAAAAAAGGTCTTTGATATTCCAACTTAATGTACAGTATAAAAGAGTATACATTTAGATCAACAAGACAAATCAAACATGCCTTACAATATCCTGCTAATAATCAGATTATAAATGGAAAGTTACTTGTACAGATGATGTCTGTGATGAAGAGAGTGAAGATACAAAGGCAATGACCTGCTCTCCATCCATACTAAAGTTGATCTGACAGGATGATGAGTTAACGTCTGATGATGATGATCTTCCTACATGTAAATTCTTTCTCAGTGTAATCTATAAACATCAAAGCAGAATTAATCTGCAGCAATGTCTCTAAATTTTCAAACTCAAATACACTTGATTAATACATCTATAACACTGTAGACACATTTAGTACATTACACCTGTGTTTGAAAAAAATTATAATATTCTAATATAAATCTTTACATAATTTACATGTTTTGGATATATTTCTTTTATATTTGTGACTATCTGAAGCCGGGAGATTGCACATCTAAAGTATAACACACAATTGCCCCTCCAATCTTTATTGTCCCCGCAGAGCCTTCCCTTGCCTCTGCACATAAATCAACTTGGAAAACGATTATAGACATACATTTACGTATGAATTAGGTCTGCCATATACATCTACTTTTTATTCCTTGGGGTTGCTTCATTGCTGCATTAGTACATGCAAGCTTGTAAATTAAGGAATAATTTTGCTTGTTACTTATGAAATGTTCCTCAGGCATACCTGTAATGAATTTAAGGCGCCTTCTCCATTCAAAAGATGTCAGTTTCCCACATCTTTTGTTCCAAAAGCCGACTTAACAGGTTTTCAATAGAGCACTTTAAAAGCTGAAAGCCGGGTCGGAACAGGAAACCACAGGAAACTGACACCTTTTAAATGGAGAAGACGATTAAGGCCTTTCCCCCTCCCTATGGACCAATGAAAACACCTGGGGTGCACAAAAATTTTAGGCTGGTGTGTCCTCAGCACTGATAGGAGTTTTAGGATGAAGTATTTAAGGCTTTGATCTGCAGAATGCTACCTTTGCTACTGCTCCAACAGAAGGTGATTGTATCTTCACACTCCTGAGACATGGCATAGAACATATACTGGCACACAGGCTTTTTTGTCCAAGCATATTAATATCCTGTAACCTTAGTTCTAGAGATTCAACCTGTTACAAAAATAAAAGCAAATATGTTACACAAAACGTGACAAGTTGGTTTAAAATATTAGACATTGCTCTATCATATTTAAGGTGGAAGTATATACATCTAAGACATCTCCTGATATGTTGTACCCATGCTGTAAACATGTTAAAAGATAAATCTGTAATATGAGGACGCATTATGTAGTCTCATTCTCTTTTAACAGTATGAAACATGTGGTCTATGTCTAAAAGAGTGGTCATTGGACACATCACTCGTATGAAACCATTTTGGTTGAAATTAAGATATAGTGTACAATAACTCAAGTCAATTATTACGTATGTGATATATAGAGCATGAAATAGATACGCACTTGAGATTCATCATTATTAAAAACGCACAAAATCGGCAAAATGTAAGGACTTTTTACAGGAGCACACATATGACCATTTCAGTTTCAGATTCAGAAAATGAAACAAATATTTTCGGTCTATAATTTGGATTTTTAATTATTTTGTCCATATTCCTTGACGGCTGAGTTTTCTCTCAGGACTTGGTGTCATTTTGATATGCTGAATCACATTTGGAGATTACGTAAAAAAAACACTATGTTGAAGAAAATCACAACTGGTATTTAAAATCAAATGACCTGCATATATTTTTGTCAGGGGTGGTGACCTTCAGTGAAAAGCTCTTCTGAGTGCATTGTAGATTCATCAGATAGTGCCCTCTTAGTTTGATATCCTTGAGGTATGTCATGGTACGGTACAGATACAAGCACCAAGAATGTGGGATGAAGACTCACTAATACTTCGGTACTATTATCGAAAGAGTCAACGTTCAAGAACAATAAATGAGAGCAAAGTGATCACAATGATGTTTATTATTTTTCATTTTTATGCTGAATATAGAATAATAATCAGATAGATCTACTGCTCAGATGAACATAGATTGTCTTCTATTAAAATATTTCACTGGTATGTAATAACAGATAAACAGCTGCAGATAAATAAATATGATCATATAATTAATAGCATGATTAGAAGTGCACTTTGTGATCTTCTCAAGCAATACTAATGAAGAAGATCATTAGTGTATGTAAATATTTTCTTTTGGAACAACTAATTGTTACTCTGTGTAAGATAAGATTGGTAATTTGTTTACTCTTCACTATAGGATATTAAAATTATTTAGTTAGTCTGTGGTACATTTCAAGCAAAATGATTATGTGACAATTAAAGTATAAAATAATTTGGATCTCCCATTCAGTTCACAATAAAGCATCTTGTCAACCAACTGCTTTAAAATAATATTGGCAAACTATACATCAAAACACTGATGTGTCTCTTTGGTATTTAAATTTGAAATAACAGCATATAGTATGTTTCAATGTTTTATAGGGATTCTTTATCTTTGCTACTTTCATGACGAAGCTCTTTTCTTTTAGTGCACAGTAGAATCCATCTGATACATTCCTGATAGTTTGACATCTCTTGAGCATGGCATGCACAGATACTGGTAAAGAGGTTCTTAGATGCGGACTCGCTGATACCAGAGGCGATCTATTCATAGGATTCAACCTGTAAAGAGAAATATTAAATGCATGTTTTAAAGATTTAACATGATCAACTGAAGACTTAATTAAGATATATGAACATGAAGACGCTTGATATGTCCTGACTTTTTAAAAAGATGTTTAACCTAAAAATGTTTTACACAATAGAGTATTTTTGTCTTGAAATTAGAGCATTAAAGAGTGTACATTATTTCAGGCTTTAAGTTGTTTTATTTTTCCAATCATGATTAAATTACAGCTAAAAAAAAATGATATCAGGCCAAGTTCTTTTTTCATAAGGGTATCAGTGTGTGTTTCTGCTTTCTATAGTATGGAAACATTTTAAACACAAACTAACTCTACACACTTCAGCAATTATATCACTGACATGTGAGTATACATGTAACTGGGTATATATGGACCTTTGTTACTACATGAAATGCAAATGCATAAACAAAAAAGCAACTTGGTCCATATTTTGGCCCAAGCTGTACATGTACTTGGTATTCTTTCCTGGTCACTTTAGAAATATAAGCTAATGATTATATGAAACATGTTGTTACTTCTACAAAATTTATCCCACCCACTTTGCACATGATACAACAGCTACTTGCTGTTCCGTCTGCATAGCCAAACTGAAACGATCCCAAAAACCTGATGATTTGCTTTGTATGTGCAGTTTTCCTCAGCTGAGCAGGAAAACTAATGAATTTTGCCAAACTAATGGCACTATTTTTTGTTGCGACACTTCAGTGAGATGAAGTCTCTACCTTTTTTAGAAAGGAATTGGGAAAAGTAATATTGTTAAAAAAAAAAGAAACTCTGTTCATTACAATTTTAATCAGTGTCCATATAGCTATTACCTTTGCACTCTTTTTTTAATTTCTATCAACAAGCTGAAGCCCTATTAAGTACATGTAAATGACTAATTGAACAATACCTTGTTTTTTTGTTTTTTTTTACAAGAATCATAATATCCCAACTACCCAACTCATCATTATTAAATTGACCCAAGCTCACTTAGAGAGATGAATTTGTCATTAAAAAATTAGCGAAGATAGATTTTTGTATAACCTTTAATTTTTACCTAGAGATCAGTTTTACACAAATTTAAATATTAGTTTCATGTGCAGATTTGACTTTAATAGTGCACTCATCAATATGATGAATGACATAATCTACCCAATTTTAACATACAATATTAATACATACATAACATCTGCACAGTGTCGATGAAAGAAATCTCACTAAATGAAACTGGTACATTACAGCAACCACTCAGCTTTGTCAGTGAGATGAAGGGAGCACACCTTCTCTGCCAGGTTCTTTGATAATATCTTACTTGAGGTATTCTTTCGATGCAAAGTGACCCCTGCATAGGATGAAACACCATTGTGAACAGAAAGGACAATCCAAAAATAACCATCATCATGATCATCTCTCATTCAAACATACAAAGCTCACTCCAAATTGTTTTGCCCCTTTTTTCATAAGACCGGCAGCACTACAGCAGTGCAGATGAATGTTTGCTCTATCAGATCATGTATATGCCAAACAGAGTAGCATGCAACTACCATTTTACATCTTTTTGTATGATGTGACTGCCAGGGAATCAACCATAACCTCCCAATTATGTAGATGCTCTATCCACTAAGCCAACACATCAGATATAACAATGTTTATCATGTAACCTATTCATGAAATGGTTTCCTCCCATTGCAATTATACACGTAGATTTTTAAAAGTCATCATTTATTAGGTCAGACAGAATTGCATTGAACAGGATCTACCCAAAGGCAAAGCTTAAAAATGAACTGAAGTTCTGGTATGAAATGAATTGCTGTATGATGCAAGGTTGTGAATAAACAAAATAGTAAGAAATTAATCAATTCTGCAAAGGGTCCCATGCTTAGTAGGCCTACATTATGTAATTCTTTCCCTAGAAATACTGTACACAATGTACTGAAAGGTATATTAATTGAAACAGGTATCAGAGAATAGGTTTTCCTACATTATCCTACCCTACTGTACTTGTATACGATAACTACTTATTTTTTTTGCTCTTTATTATCAGAATTGTAAAGTGCAATAAAAATGCTATCTTACCAAACGTTAAGAGCAAACATGTTAACTAGCAATCACATGCAAGGAAGAGTCTTTCTGTTTGTCAAGAATGATGAATATACTGAACACTTTCCTCAAATATGTGCACTTTTCGGTGTATCCTTCAAATGCAACTGTCACATAACTCCTTATCAACGTTCCATTCTATTAGTCTTGTCAATATGTCATTAGCAATTATTTTTGTCAAAGGATCCAGTGAAGTATAAAAGAAACTGAAATGAGAAGCTTTAGGTTGAATATTGCCTTCCATAATTCCTTTAAATTGTTCAAGGATCTGAGTTGAATAGATGAATGTAGATAGACGCAGCTGTGTATTCCTGGAGAGTTTATGAGGGAATGAAAAAGTGGACTCTTGTCTAGAAACCTTCCTAACGTCTCTCGAGCTCTTTTGGAAACTGTTATCTCACGTGTTAATAGTCCACCCACAGGCAACATGTAAGTCTTCAGTACATGATTCAAATTCCTGTTCAAGGAAACCAAGTTTGTCATTAAGAAGACCATTGAATGAAATTTCACCTATCTTCTCAAAATGACCATTAATATTTTCATTGCATCTTGGACTAAACTATTTTTCAAATGTTCTAAAATCTTTAGAGATGTAGTGTCTTTCAGATGTACAATCATCTCCTGAATAGCTGGAGAGAACGTCTGAAGTTTTCTAATCGCTTAGTCTTTCCACCTCCTTCCACATGTGGCATAGCATAAGAACAAAAATTGGATATGGGGCATCTTTCAGTTATCAAGCTGCCTCTTCCATGAATTCTAATAGGCTATCTGCGAGGTTTTGTCATCTTGATAAAACTTGTGACATATGTTTTAACATCCTTTACGCTTAAATCCCTCTATTTTAACAAAGGCATATTTTTCTTTATTTCACTCCATTTGCTATTTCATGTGCCTTCCATGGCCTTGTGTGTGACAACGACTTCTCCAGATGTGTGTTTTCACCTTGCAGGATTTGTACAATATCAATTTTCTCCATGTAACATTCTACACCAAACTCATCAAAACCGTCAAATACAGTTAGGACCTTATCCTGGTTGTCCGATGTACTCATCAAGTTGCTCTGAAGTCACATCATTGTCATCAGATAAATAAGTCTTCAAGACCTGTCAACTGTTTTCCCATTCTTGGCTTCACGGAGAGGTACAACAGCTACAAGAGTGTAATCTTGATATAGGTCACCTGTTACCCAGTCCCAAGCAATCTTTGCACAAAATGTTGTCTTCCCAACTCCTGCCTCTCCTTGGATCATGATACGTTTAGCTGGTCTACCATTTATATCAACATTGAGCAGTTCTTCATATTTTAGAGGGACCTTCTTTTTTGTGTTCCTATCTTCTTTCAGCAAGAATAGGTTTGTAAAGATACATCGTAATTCAACAATAGAATCAGGGTCAAGTGGACTTGTAGGTATCTGACACAGATTGTCACTGTAAGAATATTTGATATCAGCTACACACTTCGCTAGCTCTGATTCTGTTATTGGGTTATTGTTGCCATTGGTTGATTGTACAGATGGACTCTGTGAGACATATGTAGAAGTGTGCACTGATGTTGATGACATAGTGGTAGATGCACTACATGAGTCGAAGGCAGCATCAGAGGTACATGTAGGCCTACGTATTTGTTGTACAGGTGCATCTGAAATGGTCCTCTTCTTGAGAGGAGGATTAGATCTTGATGTTCCATATGAGTACCCTCCATGTACATCTGAAGCTATTGGATGGGAAGAAGGATTCTGATTAGTGTGGTCTGCTGACATTGTCGAAGCTGCAGTGTGTAGTGTTCCTAACTGTGTTCCCAATTGGGAAGGGTTAACAAACATTGTTGAATGAGGCTGTTGTGGTGTAGGTCTACAAGATACAACTTGTTGTGGTGTTGTATTAACAAGAGGAGTTCTAGACAAGTTTAGAGCTGGGAATTCCTGTGGTAGATTAGAGATAGACATAGATCCTTGCACATTCATATGTGAAGAGACATCATGCTGTTCCAATATTTGGCAATATGCCTGCGTCGGAATCGTATACAACTGAGAATATGCCAGCTGCAGATTGGAATTGCTTTAACATGCTTTGCCCATGAGTTTCCCATGTATCTAGTTGAGGTGGGTGGTAAGACCCAGTATTTTGTGATTGGGATATCACAGTTGGATTATAGTATTGTGTGTTTGGGTAGGTACGTGGTGTATTCCGCTCTCCATGTTGTCCTGTGAGCAATGGATCAGCACCAGTGTTCATATCTTGTTGTGCAGAAGCCATACCATGTTGAGCAGGAACAATATCATGTGATGCAAACTGTCCATTTGACGATGATGGATGATTGTCTTGTAATCTTTGATTCTGGAACTGTGATCCCTCAGGCCACACTTGGTATAAGGGAGTAAAATCCACTTGAGTTCCGAATGCTGGAGGTACAACTGGAAATGGGGTCATGTAGGGGTGATGAATCCCTTGATATCTGGTTGGTAATGGATCTTGAATGGAACTTGATGCAGCATATTGATGAGAGGCTGTGTTATGTGATGGATTATAATGCACATGGCTAGTGTAAGGCTGTTTGTTTGAGTAATCTATTGGTTGCGATTGTGGAGGAATGATCATTGCAACGTTAGGTATTTCCAGTGAGCTTCTTGGTATTGCAGCCATACCGGATCTAGACGGTGGATCTAATTTGTGTAAAAGAAATAAGGGATATAATGATATGTTCAAACAGTGGAACTATGTTTTCAAAGAAAATAGATACATAGGTATGTGTTCCAATACAAATCTACACATACAGATTTGCAGATAATGTTCATGGTCATAATATTTATTACATTAATATTTAGCAGGGACCTTACAACAATATACTGTGATCAATGGCCCAAGTTTTTTATTTCAAACCAATCCGCAGCCCTAATGCTAATGAGCTAAAAGAGAGAATTTACTTCCCACAAACTAGTGCAGACCTAGAAATGACTTCTCTAACCCCGCAGGAAGATGTGTCTTGAATCTGTAATTTCATCGCCTATAGGCTAAAGGGCAAAATATCAAACTCACTTTTTGGATCTTACCAGCAAACTATCTAAATCTTGTGATAATTTTAAATGCAGAAAAATACATAAAATTACTTGATCAATGCCTTTTAATGAAACATTATCATTGGAATGAAAATACATGTCGGCCTATGATAAGTGATACACGCTGAGTTTATTCATGATGGCGACCCCTAAAATGGCAGTGCCAATGAATATAAGTCACACTAAAAATCAATTCAATTTATTAAAGTTTCAACATTTCCTTAAGTTTCAACGTCTCCTTCAGTTTTTCAGAAAAAAAAAAGTTAACTTGCAGACGGGTTAAAGGTAGCGTCATTCTTTTGCAGGCGAAAAAAAAATTAATTTCTAGTTTTTGAGAGGATATAGTAGTATACCAATGGCTATATCTTCCCACAACATGATTAAGCTCAAATGTGTATGTTTGTCATTATATTGCGATTATCAAAATTCATTCCTATTTTTTCGAACCTCAAAAAATATACGTACTGTGCGAACCGCTGACCGTTAGCGTAGAGAATAATGCACGCTGATGCGCCGTACGTATATTGCTGTGTGTGGTCGATGCTGCACGCGCTGTAATATCAACGATGTTGATGGAGAGCTGGTCAAGATTGATAGTCAGATTTTCGTTTCATATTACTGATCTAGGCAACCTATGACAGTAAGATTGAATATACAGTATAGGTTGATCATATTCTAAAGTTATGCCAAGTTGCATTAGTTTTCGCAATTTGTGAAAAAGGAAGACACTACCTTTAATATACAACTAGTAGCTCTACAAAAATTTAAAAAACAACAAAAATTATTGTCTATGAAGATGAACCAGCTTGGATCAAAAGCTCTAGCTAATTTCTACTCAATTTGAGACTTGTGGTAAAAACAAAAGAAAAATGGGAAATCTTTGACAATGTACCTTCTGGCAAGTACTGCTGAGCAATAGCTTGTAGTGAAGACCTAACCAGTGCATTCCTCAGTAACTCCTCTTGCTGATGAATTGATGTGTTGTCTCTCCATTCTATAAGCATGTTAAGCGTACCTTTCCAATTTGCTGCTCCACCCATTGTATTAGTTGTGCAATGCATGCTCAGTGTACTAAAATCCAGTCCTAACTTGGTTCCAACAAGATACAGTTTGTCGTGTGGTATCCTCATGGCAATGTCAAGAAGAGTAGCATCTGGTATTGGATTGGGTATACTATTGATAAAATACAAGTTCAACATACGTGTAGTTACACAGGCATTATAAATGTAAAATCTCATAAATACAATTTCAAACACCTTTAATACCACAGAGTAATGAACATTTTAATAGACAAGTGCAAGGTTGAATGAAATAAGTATGAGGAAGAATTGTCATAATATGTTCTTGCAATTTTTAAAGTAATATGTTATGATGTCCTTATA
>CALNVZ010000080.1:122291-146344 GCA_940671915.1 Paracentrotus lividus
GCTCCCCCTCCTTCCACTCCTACATGCTTTCAAGAAAAGTGACTCGTGAAATAATAAAAGCATATAACAAATATAATGAAAGTTAGTATTTTGGAACTAATCAAAGATTATTCCATTTTCTTCATTACATCATTATTACATGCATACAATATTATATATTTTTATATCTCTTTCTGTTTTACACACCTCTCCAATTCCTTTTGATCATATTTTGTCCATGATTCTTCTCATTCTTTCCTCGTACGATATAGGCCTACCTTATCTAATTGTAAATAACAAAATAAATTGCACATATCAAGTGAGCTGCATTTTATTTCGTATTATATTATGATTTTTCGTTTTCTCAAAGATTGTGAGCGGGGGGGTCTACAAGCTTTGATCTGTATAAGAATAGGGCCTAATATGCCTAGTCTGTATCCACATATTCCTGGCATCGAGTTTATAATTCCAGACATTCATTGATTGCAAGATTATTGTATTATCAAAATTAATTAACTTCCTAAAGTTATTTTCAATCGGCTGATGAATAAGACCTCAGTTAATCGGATTTCCCCTTAAATAAACAAATAAATACTATAAAAGGGATCAATCCCAAATAATAGGCAAGTCATCAATAATCTAGCATACAAATAAGTATTGAAAATGAATTATAAAAAACAAATAAAACAGAGTATTACCGATGTTTATAGTACAGAGATAAATTATCATGCACACTATTATACACGGAGCACATCGCTCCCGACGGCATGCGCAGTATGGGGAGGGGGTCTTGAAGCTGTCAGTTCTGCGCACTCCCCACTATTTTTTGTCAGCTAATATATTTTTGCAATAATCATACTAATTCCACTGACAAATTTGGTCCATGGGGAAGATGGGTAATAAATTCCCAAAACGGGTTTTTTGAGTGGGTCTGGGGGCCGAGTCCCCCACTGTCGCAGCGCTGACATCGATTTCCTCGATCCTCTGTACTGAACTACATCACTTCAGGGTCAACCTTTTAGGAAATTGGGTAAAATAAATTGTAGCTGGCTCCTAGCTATTATTATATCAATGGTCCGAGTCCAAAAATGTCACTTTGTCGATAAGAGCCGAAATACGTGTTACAGACTTTTCAATTCATTATTTACTTTATTCAAAACCATCGTGGATTTTTGAGGGATACTTATGCCTTCAGTTTTACTTATCGAGGCACCTATCCCTATGCACCCTGGTCGGTGCCCTGATTATCATTGATTAGAATGTTGTTTTTTTTTCTGTTTTTTTTTTCAACTGTGAATAGTAAAACATCAGCGCTTCAATTATCTATTACGGTTGTATTGTGTACTACATGATACTAAAGTATATCAGGCACATACGAGGAAATTGACGAAAGAGTGAGAAAATTTTGGATTTTTGAATGTTAGAAATATGCATTTTAGACTGCAAAATATATTATAATGTCATGAATGTTTTGAAATGATAACGAATTTGTAATGGGTAGATATTATACATATAATAATATATTTTATTTCTTGATATCAAAATATTGGGGGTGATTGTACACACATCCCCCTCACCGAAATTATTGGGGGATGCATCCCCCATCCCCCACAATCGACACATGGGTCGCGATCCCAGGTGTGAACCCCTTCAGACCTAAAAAAAAGGGGGATTCTTGATGGTTGACTGACCTGCTTGACATACTGAACTCTACTTTATAATGGTCTTCTAGCTCTTAATGACCTACTCTTACCTCCTTTTTATTTTACATTTACTTGCCCATCGGGTGCCGACGAAAGAATTAATGTACAAAAATCTGAAGTTCCAATTTGCGCACTTCCTTGAAAAAGCTGGTGACGCCATGAAATGCCCAACTCGACAAAACTCACACCTTCATTCCTTGTAAAGCCTTCATCATAATAAAAATGGTACAAGTGATTTTTTTTTCTCCGTTTTAGTATGACGATTTATCATAACTAGCCTTATTGACTTTCATCTGTTGTTTTTTAAACTCATGTGGATCTTACTAGATGAGATATGATAAGTTTCTATTTTCTATGGCATTGTATAGGTTTCATCCCAGTGCATCCACGGTTAAAATCAACGATTCGTGAAATTAAATTTAATGTTTCATCAGCTGCACAAAATTAAGCTTTAATTTTTGTTTCACAAAAGTGCAAGTAATACCAATGTATCAGCATTTATTTTTATTTGTTTATTTTATTTACAACACACCACACACATACACACATCGTTGAAGAAGATTTCACACCTCAATTATTTTTCCTCCTCATGTTCCATTTTAATGGATACAGATTGCATTCATCTTATGCTATATTCATATTATATGCTATTAACTGCATTGTCACTTCTGTCTATTTGGTTTATATCCATTCTAATCTAATTCTCTGTTTGTCTAATACATATGGCTAAACCATTTGGTCTACCAACAGTTTGGTCTAACTTTGTCAATATATTACTTTCATTTAATTCTCATTTTAGCTCTAATGACCAATTCGTCTAATGACCACATTCGTCTAATAGCCAAATGGTCTAATATGCAGTTTTTAGTCTATTGCCGAACTTAATATAATATTTGGTCTATTACCAGTTTGTTACTGAATCGACCAAATGGTGATAGACGCAAATGGACCATTAGGGCAACTGAACATTAGACGAAATGAATTAGACCATGTGGGATGAGACCAAAATGGATATTAGTCAAAGTTGTTTAGACTAAATGGCAAATTACCAATTTTTATCATTACCCATCCCAAGCTACCATGGGCGAGCCAAGAAACGACGTTATATCAAGTACTCTAACCAGTGGCGGATCCAGGAATTCATAACAGGGGGGGGGCCACAATCGAGAAATTTCAGATTTTGGCACACCCAAAATTTTTTCCCGTTACACACGGACGAACAAAAAGGTATACACTCAATTTTTTCACGTCACGCTGGCGGAGCGATAAGCGACGGGGGGCGGGGGGCGTTGTCTTACAAAGAGGTCATCTAGTTATCAGCATATAGGGGTAGGGATTAACACAGCACAGCTAATGACTTTCTGGTTCTAAGGAGTTCCTCTTTGACAATTATTTCATGTTAAAAGGTAAATTGCAATTGGTCCACAACCCACTACTTGACTAATATCCTGTTTAGTACTCCATCCCACCCGGTCTATTCCATCTCCATTTATCACAACTAGTTTGTAAATATACCCTTTAGCTACTAATTGCAACTTTGCATTCTTTACAATTATGTACTCAATTCCACATTTCATCTAATGTTCATTTCGTGAATAGTAAACCTACAATGCAATTAGACTAAATTGCACTTCACCCTGTCCGGCTCTAGACCAAATTAATCCAAGCATAGTCCCACTATTCATCATAATGTCATTGTGAATACGACCATTAGATACATAATCAATGGTATATAGGCAATAGACATAACTGTCATTGCAATATATAAAACAAACCAATGTAGTAGATCATGGTTACTCTATTAGACAAAGATTGGACAGTCTGTAGAGAACAAGTGGATAATAAAAACCGTTATGAAGCAGTCCAACAAACCTCAATGATTCCAAAAATTATATATATAGGAATCATGTGTTTTAATTGAACAATTGTGAGATACTCGTAGCCACGGGACTGACGATACCGACCACCCCCCCCCCCCCCCACCCCACCAAAAAATAAATAAAATCTAATGATAGGAATGTTCGAAAAAATGGTGATAACAAAAATTTAAATCACCTGTCATAGCTACTATGGACCGACTAAGAAACGCAAACGACATACAGCTCACGACATATCTAATAATAAACCTTATAATCATGTTTTGAACTATTGAATGCAAGGAATTATTGTTATTTTGCCAACAAAGGCAATTAATTGACTCTGAGAATTTTTTAACAGAGCCCAAGATCCATGTCATCCGAAGAATATAAAGTACTTTGTTCCACTGGACAAAATATGCTAAATTCATTTACACAATGAAAACAAATACTACATCACTACAGTGGTGGCCAAAATATTCAAACAACCAAGCATATCCTTCAAATAGCATTACAATAATTTCCTTCCAGTGACCATTTAAAATACCCTATACTCAAACGGCTGGAACTGTCTCCGCACAACTATCATCACTTATGACTTAAAAACCCTAAAAAACAAAGCAATAGCTGTGATACCCATCGCCCAATACCCTCTTATTTAACACCCACCAATAGAAAAATTTTAAAAAATCTTGCCCTTTCAGGAACAACAAAGTGTCATAATGTTACAACATTATTAAGCCTCTCCCTACAAAGTATATATACATGTATTATGAACGAAATTTCCTGAGGATGTCAAAAAATGGCATTCATAACAAACACAGGGTAGATGAAGTTACTATCTATAGTCGGGATTTTTAAATTAATTCTTCAAGGCCCCAAATTTTTTAATTCAGTGCCCCTATTTAAGTCAATTGTTCCAAATGACCCCTTAATATTTCAATATATTTGAATTACTCGTGAAATTCCTTTTAAAAAATACATTTACAAGAGTTCTTCATTAAATTAAAAAAAAATAGTCTCAACCTTCAATGGGCATGGTTATTTTGGTCATCTCACCACCAAGGGTGGGGCGAATTCAACACATTCCCATTGACCAAAAATTTGCTGAAACTTAGAATGTTTTTGAAGTATATTAGAATAATAAGCCTGCTAATTTATATTTCATATCTACTACCTCAAAATACTTTTTGAAGCAATCGGCATATGTAATTGCATTTTATTTTTTTTAAAATTTGGAACTAATAGTTTTACCTACACAAGTCTATGGGAAACCAAAAGCGACATTAGACACCAACTTTTTAATCCTGTGCCATTACCAGAATGGTCGAAACAATAATATAAATTCGGTATCAACATACACGTAAGACCTTATGTAAAAGGCCATGAAAGCTCATGGCACAACAAAAGATATCTCTAATAATTGATTCGGACATGAATAGGCAATGATAATCCCATAGACTTTGTGTAGGTTTCAGGTGTTACTAAATAATTTGGACCACACTGTATATAAACATATACACTACGAGCTCCTGAAAGTGGAGTCCTCATATCTTTCCTAAATATAACAGTCAAAATAATAATATCATTACATAAAATAGCTATTGCTAAACAAAACTATATATCGTATAATAAGAAAAATAACTGAACAAAAGATCATATTATATTTCAAACATTTTAATAACAAAATAAATGCATAGTTGTTCACATCTAGGCTTACATATTCAAAGGTAGCCGCTTATATCACACTACCCATTGTTAAAAACATTTGCATTTTGACATATACACATGATACACATAAGCGAACAAAAGAACAAAATTACTTGTTGTATTAAACATCCCAACGGGTAAAATCCTTCTACATTTGATTTTCTGTATATGGATAGTTTGAACCTAATAAACACTACGGGCACTCCGTTGGTCTAGCAGGTTATGAGGCTGGTCTGGAATCCAGACGTCGTGGGTTCGATCCCGCCCGGGCAGCCTTAATATATTTTTTTCAATGCTGTCTGTTTCAAAATTTATCACCACAGCAGTTGCATGTGTTTCTACCAACATGCATGGTTCTACATTGGAAGACAAAATGAATAAATTACTTGTCTAATAAGAACATAAGTTTAGAACAGATACGTGAATGGCACAGATATTTCAGCACCCTTTACACACTGCTATTAAGAGATAAATATACTTCCCATTTGAAAATTCAAAATATCAACATGATATTGCTAATAAAACAGTTAGAAATATGATACAATCATTAGAGATATATTGTTTCATTTTCTATCCCAAGTTTTAATACAATTACTTAAACCACTATATAAATGCACTTTCGCTCACAGCACCCTCCACTATTAAAAAATGCTCTGCTGCCCCTGAGACTGATACGTGAATGGCGCAGATACTTCAGGCACACTTTACACACTTGACTTATAAGAGATGAAATACACTAATTTGAAATAAAATAAATCAACATGTTACTTCTAATGAAACAGTTTGGAATGAAACGGTTTGATAAAACGAAAAATTAACAAAGATCAACCGTTCATATTCCAGTTTAATGTTTGAGGCACTATTGATTAATAGCTATGAATCATAAAAAAAGGCACTTAGAGTCAGTACATTGTCAAACCAACATACTTATTTCCATATCTTGAAACTGTAATATATATATATAATATATAATAAATATAAACTATATATATACACACACAGAAATAAAAAAAGAAAAAAATATATAATGCATGAATGGTGCAGGAAATAGAGCACAAAAAGTGTTTACCAACAAAAATAACACTAAATGTTATGTTGCTATTATTACATTATACGAGACAAGGAAACTTTACCAAGTAAGTAGCATGCCATCTCATATCATCAATTCTTATTTTCTTAATTATTCCAGTTCAAACGGTATATGAAATGAAGAAACACATATTATGGAGCGAAATTTCAAAATTGAACTTACTTAAACTTAAATTATTTGTACACAATAGGCTACCCTATACATGTCGCACATACACACATTGAATAACAATCTTCTGCATTTCCAATTAATGATTATAATTTAATTCATTCGACCTTCAGATCTATGGTTAAAACGCATTATGGCTCATCTGAAATAACCATATTCGCGAACACATTGAGACGAAAAAAAAGACTGTAGAAGTACCGCTACTCAATCATAGCCATCAAAGTTGGAAGTGTATTTCACAGACAAATTTGTTTCACAATACATAAAACAACATGTCTTCTTACATCTCTACTGCAGAAAACATTAAACAAGCTTGTTAAATTACATCAATATGTTTCACTAATATCATAAAATATATGGTCAGTCCAACTGCATATTTTAACATACACTAATCTTTCTTCTGTACATATATAAACTTACTGAAAATCTGAACTATAATTAACCTCAAAATGTGGATAATCCCCCTCATGGCTCATAATCATCATTAGACATTCGCAGCAACATACAATAAATTAACACAGAGCAAGGTGAACCATAGAAACACATTAAAACTTTTCACGCATCGAGCATCGACATGCGGCACACACACCCAAACAATACCCTTTCCTAATTACTATGTAAAAAGTATGCCGATATAACTATTATTATAGCTAATTATAAGCTTACTTACTTTTAATGATATTTTTAGATTACATTATGGCCAGAAGTATCCGGACCATTTTTTGCATATCTGAATGAGATGGAAATCTGTACTTTCGTCACATAGAGAGAAGACAGCTTATATCTTAGTAATTAACAGAGTCTATGTAAATGCTACATCTACAGCATATATACCAATAATGTAATAATAGTAACTAGCATTGGTCAAGATTTAATAAAACAAAAATATTATACATGATACTGAATGTTTGTAAAATACAACACTTTACAATAATTTACAATATGAAACTGATGAAATTATGATTAAATCATACTGTCTTCTTGATCTCAGCAATGCCAGCCCCAAACATTAGGATGAATGATAATATTCTTAATTATAACAAAATATTAAGATGATTGCTCCTAAAGATTGCATAAAGTCTTTCATTCTTGATAAAAAATTCAACCACAATTAGCTATCGTTCGTAAAAACTTTATGAATCAAATCTCTTCAAACAACAATATCATATTAACAAATCATACCACACATACAAATCATTAGCCTACAGGCCACTAATAACAAACCTATAACTTTAATTGAACGTTTTCAATTTCACACATTGCAATTTCCAGGACCATGTATGCAAAGTAGTCGACTTCATAGTATAACCAGTTGTTATTGTACAGAGGATAGTAAAAGTGCAGACGTTAAAGGGCGCTTAGATTAAAACAGCCATCAACACAACCACAGTCAGTAGATGCTTACCTCAACTTCATCTCAACCACTAATCTGAAACATGTTAATCGTAAAAGACTACAAAACAAAAGAAATATGATAAAAAAGTTCAATTGTAATAACAAGAAAAAAAATTGAAACTAATTATCCATTAAAATACTTATATACAAGATTTGTAAGGTAAATATAGTAAAATGGCAAAGCGAAGGTAAAAATGCAGAGGTGTAAAATGGTAGGCACAGGCAGAGGTCAAAAAGGCAGAGTAAACCCTCGTACAATAATGGTCAATGGTACAAAGAGAGTCAAATAATGGCAGCAAGAGTTAAAAATGGGAACGGAAATCAGAGGTTAAAATGCACCATGGCAGAAGAGTACAAAATGGCGACGTGAAGGGCGACGTAAGAATCAAGAAAAATGCCAGGATTCAAGAAGTGAGAAAATGGAATGTCTTTCGCAATCCATTGTCATACAAAGCCTCAAAATGACTCCATAATATGGCAAATATCCCTTATAGAGAAAGGGGGCTAACACATTTTCTCATAAATAAAGGGAAAACCTGAAAGGAATGGGATTTCAAAATTCAAATGCTGAACACTGCCTGGAGTGTTCCTTATCTATTAGAATTTGAACTGACTACCATTTAGGATTACTAAATCTGGCTATCTGAAGAAGATATTGCTATACCAATATGATCACGGATTGTTTTATTTACAATTTTTACACTTTTAACATGATACAATGTAATATAACAATTATGAAAACATTACGAACGTCAGTGTGGAAAATGACCATTCTTAAAATAGGTGTAACACGATTTTTTGTTCTAACGGACAAACAACAACATGTCTTAACAAAATAATTCTTTATCTATTTTTACCTCAAATGAGCAGAACAAATAAAATAAAAATTATCTAATACGATTTTATGTAAACACGTGCAGAGATGACTATAACAATCGCCAAATACTTTGATATATGCAATAGCTTCATAATCAGCTAGTACCAAATGAGAAGGCAGTCAACTTTGAAAGTTAAGAACACCTTCCAACAGTGCTATTTATAAATACCCTTCTTATAAAACTAACTTTACTTGTTACACTATTACCCCGGGGGGACTCACTCACACGAATCGGCTACCGCAGTGTCCCCAAAAAGCGTCAAAAGGGTCTGTTTTCAGGCCTTTCGGCAAACCGCGTTCACGCAACTTCGTTAAAATGAGGCATGAATTTTGCCACATTTTCTAAAATAAAGTCATTATCGGATTCCTTTGACAAGCCTCAAAAGTGTTACACGATCCACTTGAGGTAATTCAGTTACACCCACTTTAGGGTATATGTTTTCACAGATCAGACGTCGAAAAGGGGTGCAAATTGACTCACATTGCAATGGAGCACTTAGGGTCCATTTTCAGAGCGGGGACACGCAAAAATGGGTAGCACTTTTTCCTTTTGAGTGCCCCACCCCCCCACCCCCCCGGAGCTATTTAACACCATTTTGGTATTCAACTATCAGCGGAGAAACCATTTGAGACGGATTTAGTCAACATGTTTGCACATATAGCTATGTTCTCTTTACTCCAATTAATTTCAGACACGTTTCTACAATGCGAGTATACAGTGATTCAGTTACGCTTTTTCCCTTCCATGGCACAGGTGACGCCAAATCGAATAATAATAATAATAATAATAATCAATATAATAGTTCTACTCTTTATTACGTCATGAAACAAAGATTCAACTCGCGGAGACGTCCTCCGCGCACAAAATCATTCCCGACGAATTAAAAAGCATATAGAAACGTACTCCGATGTCGCGGAGATGTAGTTAGAGACGTCTCCGATACATTTTCATTAAACTGTAACAAAGCAATACAAAAAAACGCCTTCTCAAAGTGACATCCGACGACTCATGAACGTCTTTAACAGGTTCAAAAAAAATTTATTTTTTTTTTTTGTTTTGTTCTAATTGACAAACTAAGCTTCTGAATGCTTATTTTGTGTATGCATGAGCACTGTTCATGAGTCCAGAAACATACTTTGAGACGGTTCTTTTCAAAGTGCTTTGTTACAGTTTTTTAAACTGTCGCGGAGACGTACGTGGAGACATCTCCGCGCACATCTCCGCGAACATCGAGACGGAACGTACAAATATTTTATTTTGTATCTTCCAGCGAAGGCGTTTCCGAGAAGTCGATCTACCACCACAAGAAGGAACATTGCCTGTTTTTCATGGGATGCTATTGAGCAATTAATTAATTCTGTAAAGACCATGACATTAATTTTACCCCTGCCATTTTACCTCTGCCATTTTTACCTCCGCCATTTTTTACCTCTGCCATTTTACCTTTGCCATTTTTTACCTCTTGCCATTTATACCTCTGCCATTCTTTACCATGCCATTTTTTGCCTCTCATTTGTCGCATTTTGCCTCTGCCTTTTTCTCACAGCTATTATCTGCCATTTTTTACCTCTACTTATTACCTCTGCCTTTTACCCCCATAATACCTTGCATATACCCTCTGCAATAATGTACCTACTGCCATAATTACTCTGCCTACCTACCATTTTCTACACCGAACCCGATATTATCTTGATTAATAAATAACCATGTCACAGAAGAGATTAATTATTGACAGCAAACGCTTGAATGTTCAAATACTTATGTTAATATAATCTTGCAGCTTGATCTAATAATACTACTAGTGCCCTACAATTAATCCGACCCACTCCTGTTTATAACAACCAGAACATCTTCCATTTCAGAGCATTCCCGATCTCAATTTATATATGCAAATTTATAGATGTGTGGATTTAAATATGATAAGATTTTCGTTTAGGCAAGATAAGGCCAACTCTCTCTTTCCAAATTATCATGCACACTATTATACACGGAGCACATCGCTCCCGACGCATGCGCAGTATGGGGAGGGGGTCTTTGAAGCTGTCAGTTCTGCGCACTCCCCCACTATTTTTTGTCAGCTAATATATTTTTGCAATGTACATTCATACTAATTCCCACTGACAAAATTTGGTCCATGGGGAAGATGGGGTAAATAAATGTCCCAAAACGGGTTTTTTGAGTGGGTCTGGGGGCCGAGTCCCCCACTGTCGCAGCAGCTGACATCGATTTCCTCGATCCTTGTACTGAACTACATCACTTTCAGGGGTCAAACCTTTTAGGGAAAATGGGGTAAATAAATTTGTAGCTGGCTCCTAGACTATATATATCAATGGTCCGAGTCCAAAAATGTCACTTTGTCGATGAAGAGCCGAAATACGTGTTACAGACTTTTCAATTCATTATTTACTTTATCAAAACCATCGTGGATTTTTGAGGGGAATACTTATGCCTTCAGTTTTACTTATCGAGGCACCTATCCCCTATGCACCCTGGGATCGGTGCCCCTGATTATCATTGATTAGAATGTTGTTTTTTTTTTCTGTTTTTTTTTTCAACTGTGAATAGTAAAACATCAGCGCTTCAATTATCTATACGGTGTATTGTGTACTACATGATTACTAAAGTATATCAGGCACATACGAGGAAAATTGACGAAAGAGTGAGAAAATTTTGGATTTTTGAATGTTAGAAATATGCATTTTAGACTGCAAAATAATATAATAATGTCATGAAGTGTTTTGAATGATAACGAATTTGTAATGGGTAGATTTATATACATATAATAATATATTTTTTATTTTCTTGATATCAAAATATTGGGGGGGGGGGTGATTGTACACACCATCCCCCTCACCGAAATTATTGGGGGGATGCATCCCCCCATCCCCCCACAATCGACACCCATGGTCGCGATCCCAGGTGTGAACCCCCTTCAGACCTAAAAAAAAAGGGGGATTCTTGATGGTTGACTGACCTGCTTGACATACTGAACTCTACTTTTATAATGGTCTTCTAGCTCTTAATGACCTACCTTACCTCCTTTTTATTTACATTTTTACTTGCCCATCGGGTGCGACGGGAAAGAAATTAATGTACAAAAATCTGAAGTTCCAATTTGCGCACTTCCCTTGAAAAAAGCTGGTGACGCCCATGAAATGCCCAACTCGACAAAACTCACACCTTCTATCCTTGTAAAGCCTTCATCAATAATAAAAATGGTACAAGTGGGATTTTTTTTTCTCCGTTTTAGTATGACGATTTATCATAACTAGCCTTATTGACTTTCATCTGTTGTTTTTTAAAACTCATGTGGATCTGTACTAGATGAGATATGATTAAGTTTCATATTGTCTATGGCATTGTATAGGTTTCATCCCAGTGCATCCACGGTAAAATCAACGATTCGTGAAATTAAAATTTAATGTTTCATCAGCTGGCACAAAATTAAGCTTTAATTTTTGTTTCACAAAAGTTGCAAGTAATACCCAATGTATCAGCATTTATTTTTATTTGTTTATTTTATTTACAACACACACACACACATACACACATCGTTGAAGAAGATTTCACACCTCAATTATTTTTCCTCCTCATGTTCCATTTTAATGGATACAGATTGCATTCATCCTTATGCCTATATTCATATTATATGCTATTAACTGCATTGTCACTTCTGTCTATTTGGTTTTATATCCAATTCTAATCTAATTCTCTGTTTGTCTAATACCATATGGGCTAAACCCATTTGGTCTACCAACAGTTTGGTCTAACTTTGTTCTAATATATTTACTTCATTTAATTCTCATTTAGTCTAATGACCAATTCGTCTAATGACCAATTCGTCTAATAGCCAAATGGTCTAATTGCAGTTTTGTCTATTGGCCGAAAACTTAAATTTTATATATTTTTGGTCTATTACCAGTTTGTTACTGAATCGACCAATTGTGATAGACCAAATGGACATTAGGCGAACTGAACATTAGACGAAATGGAATTAGACCATGTGGGATGAGACCAAAATGGATATTAGTCAAAGTTGGTTTAGACTAAATGGCAATTTACCATTTATTTTACCCATCCAAGTCACATGGGCGAGCAAGAACGACGTTATTCAAGTACTCTAACCAGTGGCGGATCCAGGATTTCATAACAGGGGGGGGGGGGGCCACAATCGGAATTTCAGATTTTGGCACACCCAAATTTTTTTCCCGTTACACCGGCCGAACAAAAAGGTACACTCAATTTTTTTCACGTCACGCTGGCGGAGCGATAAGCGGGGGGGCGGGGGGGGGGGCCGTTGTCTTACAAAGAGGTCATCTGTTATCAGCTATAGGGGTAGGGTTACACACAGAGCTAGATGACTTTCTGGTTCTAAGGAGTTCCTTTTGACAATTATTTCATGTTAAAAGGTAAATTGCCAATTGGTCCAAACCCACTTTGACTAATTCCTGTTTAGTCTCATCCCACCCGGTCTAATTCCATCTCCATTTCATCCACAACTAGTTTGTATAATTACCCTTTAGTCTAATTGCAACTTTGCATTTTTACCAATTTGTCTAATTCCCATTTCATCTAATGTTCATTTGTGAATTAGACCTAAATGCAATTAGACAATTTGGCTATTACATGATGGGCAATTAGACCAAATAATCATTAGATCAAGTATGTATTAGATAAAGGAAAACCAAATTGTTAGTAGATCAAATGGGTTTAGCTCATTCATGTTTGATTAGACAAAAAGAGAATTGGACCAGCTGCTGTGAGAACAAGTGGATATAAACCGTTATGAAGCAGTCCAACAAGTCAATGTTAAAAATATATTATATAGGATCATGTGTTTTAATTTGACAATGTTGAGTCTCGTAGCCACGGGCTGAGTCCCGCACCCCCCCCCCCCCCCCCCCCCCACCAAAAAATAAATAAAATCTGTAGTGTGTTGGGTGATAACAAATTTATACCTGTGCTAGCTACTATGGATGACTAAGGAAGATCAACACGACTCTCTGAACATTTATATAAACCTTTAATCATGTTTTTGAACTATTGAAATGCAAGAATTATTGCTTTTTTGCCACAAGGCAATTTTGACTCTGGATTTTTAAAGGCCCAAGATCTTGGTCATCCGAGATATAAGTACTTGGTATCACTGGACAAAATATGGCTTATTCTTTAACATGAAACAAATATACATACAGTGGTGGCCAAAATTATTAGAACACCAAGCATATTTAAATGATTTAAATATTTTTCATTCAGTTGACCATTTAAATACCTATAAAATGGTTGGAATGTCTCCGAATATCATCATTATGCTTTAAAAACTAAATAAACAAAGCCATGCGTTGGGAACTCGCCCCCAAATAGCCCTTTTTTATGTTACACCACCAATTGAAAATTTTAAAAAATCTTGCCCCTTTCAGGAACAAAGTGTCATAATGTTACACATTTTAAGCCTCTCCCTACAAAAGTATATATACATGTATTCTGAAAGGAAATTTCCTGAGGATGTCAAAAATGGCATTCATAACAACACAGGGTGAAGTAGTTACATCTTATGTGGGGATTTTTAAATTATTCTTCAAGGGCCCCAAATTTTTAATTCAGTGCCCCTATTTAAGTCAATTGTTCCAATGACCCTTAATATTTCAATATATTTGAATTACTCGTGAAATTTCCTTTAAAAAAAATACATTTACAAGGAGTGTCTTCATTAAATTAAAAAAAAATAGTCTCAACCTTCAATGGGCATGGTTATTTTGGTCATCTCACCACCAAGGGTGGGGGCGAATTCACCATTCCCATTTGACCAAATTTGCTGAAACTTAGAATGTTTTTGAAGTATATTAGAATAAATAAGCCTGCTAAGTTTCATATTTCTACCTCAAATACTTTTTGAGCAATCGGCATATGTAATTGGCATTTTATTTTTTTTAAATTTGGACTATATGTTTAATACACAAGTCTATGGGGAAACCAAAAGCGCATAGCACAACTTTTTTTAATCCTGTGCATTACCAGATGGTCGAAACTATATAAATTTGGTATCAACATACACGTAAGACCTTATGCTAAAAGGCCATGAAAGCTCATGGCACACAAAAGATATCTTTAATCTGATTTCGGCAAATGAACTAGGGCATTGATAATCCCATAGACTTTGTGTAGGTTCAGGTGTTCTAATAATTTTGGCCACCACTGTATATAAACATTATACACTACGAGGCTCTGAAAGTGGAGTCCTTATCTTTCTATAGAACAGTTGTATATTCATTACATATAGCTATTGCTCAAACTTAATATGTTAATAAGAAAATAACTGAACAAAGATCATATTTATTTCAAACATTTTAATAACAAATAATGCATAGTTGTTCACATCTAGGCTTACATATTCAAGGTAGCCGCTTATATCACACTCCCATTGTTAAAACACATTTGCATTGACTATACACATGATACACTAAAGCGAACAAAAAGAACAAAATTACTTGTGTATTTAACATCCCAACGGCGTAAATTCCTTTACATTTGATTTTCATGTATATGGGATAGTTTGAACCTTAATCACTACGGGCACTCCGTTGGTCTAGCGGTTATGAGGCTGGTCTGGAAATCCAGAGGTCGTGGGTTCGAATCCCGCCCGGGCAGCCTTAATTTTTTTTTTCATAGCTGTCTGGTTTCAAATTTATCACACAGCAGTTGCATGTGTTTCTACCAACATGCATGGTTCTACCATTGGAGACAAATGAATAATTACTTGTCTAATAAGAACATAGTTTAGAACGATACGTGAATGGCACAGATATTTCAGACACCCTTTACACACTGCTTATTAAGAGATAAAATATACTCCCATTTGAAATCAAAATATCAACATGATATTGCTAATAAAACAGTTAGAAATGATAACATCATTAGAGATTATCTGTTTCATTTTCTATCCCAATGTTTTAATACAATTACTTAACCACCTATTAAAATGCACTTTCGGCTCAGCCCCTCCACTTTAAAAAATGCTCTGCTGCCCCTGAGACTGATACGTGAATGGCGCAGATACTTCAGGCACACTTTACACATTGCTTATTAAGAGATGAAATACACTAATTTGAAATAAAAATATCAACATGTTACTTCTAATGAAACAGTTTGGAATGAAACGGGTTTGATAAAACGATTAAACAAAGATCAACCGTTTCATTTTCCAGTTTAAATGTTTGAGGCAATTTGATTAATAGTACTGAATCATAAAAAAGGCACTTAGAGTCATACATTGTCAAACCATACTTATTTCACTTATCTTGAACTGTATATATATATATATATATATATATATATATATATATATATACACACACAGAAATAAAAAAAAGAAAAATATATAAATGCATGAATGGTGCAGGAAATAGAGGCACAAAAAGTGTTCCAACAAAAAATAACACTAAATGTTATGTTGCTTTATTCACATTTACGACAAGGAAACTTTACAGTAATGTAGCATAGCATCTCATATCATTCAAATTCTATTTTCTTATTATGTCCAGGTTCAAAACGGTTTGAAATGAGAAAACACATATTATGGAGCGAATTTTCAAAATTGAACTTATTAAACTTAAATTATTTGTACACAATAGGCTACCCTATACATGTCGCACATACACACATTAATAACAATATTCTGATTTCATTATGATTAATTTTAAATCATTGACATTTCAGATCTATGGTTAAAAACAGCATTATGGCTCCATCTGAATAACGATATTCGGAAAATTGGAGAAAAAAAAAGATGTGGAAGTAGGCCTACTCAGTCATAGCATCAATTTGGAAGTGTATTTCACAGACAAATTTGTTCACAATACATAAAACAACATGTTTTATCACTCATTATGCAGAAACATTAAACAAGCTTGTGAAATGTACATCCTATATGTTTCACTAATATCATAAATATATGTCAGTCAATGCAATTATTTACAACATAATCTTTCTCTGTACATATCATAACTTATGAAATCTGCATTAATTACCCTCAAAATGTGGGATAATCCCCCTCATGCTCATAATATCATTATGATTGAGAAATACACATATTAACACAGAGCAAGGTAGACCATAGAACACATTAAAACTTTCAGCATGACACTGCAGGGACAAACAACATACCCTTCCTTTACTTGTAAAAAAGTATGGAAACATTATTAGCTATTTCTTTAATTAAGCTAGCCTTTTTATGTTGTTTTTAATTCATTAATGGCCAGAGTATCCGGGACCATTTTTTGCATATTCTGAATGAGGAAATCTGTCACTTTTCAGTCCTGAGAGAAGCAGCTTATATCTGTATTTACAGAGTGTTGTAAATGCTACTCTACAGTATTACCTTGTATATGGTCTGCATTGGTGATAATACTAATATTATACATGAATACTGAATGTTTGTAAATACACCACTTTACAATAATTTACAATGATTGAAACTGATGAAATTTATTGATTAATATCATGACTGTCTTTTGATAGCAATGAGCCCAACCATTGGTGAATGATATTTCTAATTATAAACAAATTTAGATTGTTGCTCCTAAAGTTGATAAAGTCTTTTCATTCTTGATAAATACAATATAGTATGTTCGTAAAAACTTTATGAATCAATCTCGTTCAAACACTATCTATACAAAATCATACCACACATACAAAATCATTAGGCCTACAGGCTAATAACAATATAATTTTAGATATTTCAATTTTCAACATTGTCAATTTCCAAGGACATGTATGCAAAAGTAGTCTGACTTCATAGATATAACAGTTGTTATTGTCAGGGATGTAAAAGTGGGTTAAGGGCTTAGATTAAACAGCCATCAACACAAACCAGTAGTAGATGCTTTTACCTCAACTTATCTCAACACATAATTGAAACATGTTATCGTAAAAGATACAATACAAAAGAATATGATAAAAAGTTCAAGAACTGAATAACAAAAAAAAAATGAAATAATTATCTATTAAAATACTTATATACAAAGTATATTTGGTGCCAGGTAAAAATGGCAGAGGTAAAAATGGCAGAGGCAAAAAAGGCAGAGGTAAAAATGGCAGAGGTAAAAATGGCAGAGGCAAAAATGGCAGAGGTAAAAATGGCAGAGGTAAAAATGGCAGAGGTAAAAATGGCAGAGGTAAAAATGGCGGAGGTAAAAATGGCAGAGGTAAAAGTGGCGGACGGTAAAAATGGCAGAGGTAAAAATGGCAGAGATAAAAATGCCAGGAGTAAAATGGAATGTCTTTCGCAATCCAATTGTCATAGCAAAGCCCATGCTCATAATTATGGCAAATTCCCTTTAGGAAAGGGGGTAAAACATTCATAAAGAAAACTGAGATGGGATTTTCAAATTCAAATGCTGGACTGCCTGGAGGGTCCTTATCTTTAGAATTGACTGACTTCCATTTGTAGGATTACTATCTGCTATGAGATATTGCTATACCAAATTGAACGATTGTTTTATTTACATTTTTACCTTTTAACTGTACATGTTATAACAAATTATAAATAAATTACGACGTCAGTGTGGAAATGCCATCTTAAAATAGGTGTACACGTTTTTGTTTAACGGACAAACAACAACATGTCTTAACAAAAGTAATTCTTTATTATTTTTACCTCATGAGAGAAAAATAAAATAAAATTACTAATACGATTTTTATGTAACACGTGCAGTAATGACTATAACAATCGCCAATACTTTGATATTGCAATAGCTCATAATCAGCTAGTCCAAATGGAAGGCAGTTAATTTGAAAGTTAAGAACACCTCCAACAGTGATATTTTATAATACCTTCTTATAACTAGCTTTCTTTGTTAACTATTTACCCCGGGGGGCTCACTCACCACGAGATGTGCTACGCAAGCGTGTCCCCAAAAAGCGTCGAAAAGGGTCTGTTTTCAGCCTTTCGGCGGCGTCAACGCTTTCGTTAAAATAGGGGTGTTTTTTCATTTCAGTCACCATTTTCATAAAAATAGGGGTGTTTTCATCAGGAATTGCCATTTTTGAGGTCACAATTTCACGGTGTTTACACCATTTAGGGTATGTTTTTCCCAGTCAGACGTCGAAAAGGGGTGCAAATTTGACTACATGCAATGAGACACTTAGGGTCCATTTTCAGGAGGCGGGGACACGCATGGGTAGCACTTTTTCCTTTGAGTGACCCCCCCCCCCCCCCCCCCCCCGGGCTATTTACCCCTTTTGGTATCTCACTTCGCGGAAACACATTTGAGACGGATTTGTCAACATGGTTTTGCCATTATAGCTTGTCTCCTCTTTCTCCTTAATTTTCAGACACGTTTCTAATGCGGGTTACAGTGATTCAGTTCGCTTTTCCCCTTCCATGGCACAGGTGACGCCAAAATGAATAATAATAATAATAATAATAATAATAATAATAGGTCCTACTCTTTATACGTGAAACAAAGGATTCCGTCGCGGAGACGTCTCCGCGACAGAATCATTTCCACGACGGATAAAAAGTATTAGAAACGTCTCCGATGTCGCGGAGATGTAGTAGAGACGTCTCCGATACATTTTTCATAAACTGTAACAAAGCAATTACAAAAAACCGTCTCAAAGTTGTATCCGCGACTCATGAAACGTTTTAAACAGGTTTTCAAAAAAAAATTTTTTTTTTTTTGTTTTGTTTTGTTCTAATTGACAAACTAAAGCTTCTGGAATGCTTATTTTGTGTTTGCATGAGACGTTTCATGAGTCGCAGAAACAACTTTGAGACGGTTCTTTCAAAGTGCTTTGTTACAGTTTTTTTAAACTGTCGCGGAGACGTCGTGGAGACATCTCCGCGACATCTCCGCAACATCGGAGACGGAGACGTAATATTTTTTTTTGTATCTGTCGCGAAGGCGTTTCCGAGAAGTGATCTACCACCCAAGGGAATTGGCCGTGTTTTATTCATGGGATTTGCTATGGCAATTTAATTAATTGCGTAAGACCTGACATTAATTTTTACCCCTGCCATTTTTACCTCTGCCATTTTTACCTCCGCCATTTTTTACCTCTGCCATTTTTACCTTTGCCATTTTTACCTCTGCCATTTTTACCTCTGCCATTTTTACCTATGCCATTTTTGCCTCTGCCATTTTTGCCTCTGCCATTTTTACCTCTGCCATTTTTACCTCCGCTATTATTACCTCTGCCTTTTTTACCTCTGCCATTATTACCTCTGCCATTTTTACCTCTGCCATTATTACATGTACCTCTGCCAATTTTACCTCTGCCATTTTTACCTCTGCCATTTTTACACCGAACCGTATATTTATCTATGATTATAAAAACATGTCACAGAGTAATAATTATTTGACAGCAAACTCTTAGAATGTATCAATACTTATGTTAATATAATCTTGCAGCTATTGAGGCTAAAATACTCTTAGTGCCTACAATTAATCCAGACCACTCCTGTTATAACAACCAAGATACATCTTTTTTCCATTTCAGAGGCATTCCCCGGATCTCAATTCTTAATATATGCAAAACTTTATAGATGTGTGTTAAATATGATAAGATTTCGTTCTGGCAAGATAATAGGCTTCATCTCATGCACATCATGGGAGTGGACTGTAAATATTATTATATTTGATTTGAGGGTTTATTGAGTAAACTTGTTTGGTGTTGGGCTTATGGCTAATATTCTTGGTGGTGCGTATCTGACATTTAAGATTTCATGTTGATGCATCGCAACAAATGAAGTGAAACTGTAAATTTACAAAAGAGAATATTGTATAGATTAAGGGGAAACGGATGTCTAAGTGGAAAGGTTAACATTGACACGCATCCAAAATTCATAAACATAAGCCCCAAAAATGTTGTTGAGATGTTGTTTTTTTTTGTGCAAAAAAAAAAAAAAAAAAATTACAATATTTACTTCGTTATTTAAAAAAAAAGGTTTAATTATGTTTTCATACAAGGAATAGTGGATAGTGGATAGTTTAGGGTTTCCCGGCGAATTTAAAAATCTACGCAATCAAATTTGTTAATGTTTATTCAATTTAAATGATACCTCTCGAAGCAGCACAAACAGCACACGATTTCGTTTTTGAACATTCAATTTTGTTTATGAGTGATCAAAACAGTTTATAACAGTTTATAAGTAATTTTGTTCGAAAAATCATTGATTCAAGATATTCAAAAACTTACACCGTTGCATATTGGGGGTGTTTCTTAATAACTTGCAAGAATAGCAGCCGATGAAATTACCTACTCACATAATTTTCAATTATTTTTTTTTTCTTTTTGTATTGTGTGTGAATCAGACGTCGATCACTTTGGCATACATGTACCTATTTCAGCTACAGTTGTGCTCATAAGTATTCATACCCCTGTCATTTTAAAGTTTTTTTGAGTCGTGTTGTTAACTGGATGTGTTTCGTCAAACTTTCAGGTGATTAGTATGTTACCAACAACTGAACAATTAGGAAAATTTGAAATTTTGATAAATTTGGTATTCCATGGGTATTCCATGGGTATTTTATTGACAGATTTACGGAAAACACCATGCTCATAAGTATTCAAACCCTAAGGTTCCTGAGTCAAGTTTATTGCTTAATAACTAGATTATAAAGTTTTTCCTCGATAAATATCCGAAAAGCATATGTCCGAAAATCAAAATAAAAGTCAAAAACCAAAGTGTGCTTTATAAAAAGGAAGTCGATTCTCGGTCACCGAAAAGTAAGACATGTAAAATTAAACGTAGATACGAATGTCAAATTAGAGGACATATTAATGCATGCAACAAACGTGTGAAAACCCTCTGAGAAAATGAATTTGGTACCATATTCCTCCATTTCAACGATCAATCACATTCATGTCAAGGACACCAGCTTGACATGTCGGCCAATATGTGAAATAAAAGTCCATCCGCTATATTAAAGTACTGAACATAAATATAACTCTAGCAAAGTATACCGTCTGCTAGTTAAACTTATAAAGCGGGCAAAAAATTTGTTCAGCACCCTACTAACAGCTAAGCGCTAACTAAGATGGTGAACCAACGGGTTATAATTAAATGCAAGCATCCAATCCCTCCTTTGCCAATGGCCCCAGAGGAAAAAGAATACGAGCGAGACCCGTCCCTAAAATGTTCACCTGAGGCAGAATATTATTTTTTCCCCCATTACTGTCCACTGGCCCTGCCTGTCGCATTCCCGCCACACTCTATCACAGAAACACTCCCTGCTTATATACACCACCTAAATCTAAAACATTTTGGTCACAGTTAGTGAAAAGTAGAAGGCTACAGGTACACCTATACTAATTTCTTCTTATTTAAAGTTTTTATTTGCATAATTACCATACATATTCATTAGCTCTCGCTCCTATGGCATACTTTCCCGCACAAATAAGATGATCTTTTGCATGCCACATACTAGATATGGCCCAGAGAAACAGTCTGCCCACAGACGTGTTTTGCGCGAGTACTAGTATGCAGCAAGTCTGCCGGAAAACTATATTTATGCAGCATACTCTTTGCCGCATACTTTAGTATGCGGCAGAGTCTGCAGCAGACATTGCGCAGACTTTTTACTTAGATTGGGAAACACCGCAGAAGTTTGATGACACCATCCGAGTTAACAACACGACTCCGAAAAATTGATAGGGGGTATGATACTTATGAGCACAACTGTTAGTTTCAGTCTTGTTTAAGAGTAAGATGAAGTTTGAGTTGGATTAATTTAATTTATTTAAATACTCAAATCAGATCATATAAAAGATCATGGGAACATGGTATATAAAAAGGTATACAAGAAAAATAGCCAATCAAATGCTAATCTAGGCGGATAACTGGTAGACATCTAACTTATATGTATTTCTGACATTCTTTTACATTAAAAATATCATTTTAAACTAGACAAAACTAAACAAACAAAAATCTAAACAAGACGTATTCTTCAGTCCGATAAAAATTCCTATCATATAGTGTGTTGTTGTCTTGTTTCATGCAAATACATCACATGTGTAGAGCATCCTATCCTGGCTTATTAAAAATGAGGTATTAGCAGTTTAGGATTAATATCATCTAGTATTAAGCAAAATTTCGAACATTGCAGAAGAAACAAATAGCATGGTCAAATGATTATATCGGTCTCATGCTCGTGAATCATGTCTCTGATATCTCAGTGTTTTACTCATTGTCAGTCTATTTTTTAATTCTTTCTTGATTTTATTCCTTGTTTATACTTTCCTGATCATAGTTGTGACAGCGGTGCCTTATATCATGGATCAAATTGTAGATGCTTCCTTTCACACTGCTAGAGTTGCTGCTCTCTTTCTCTGCTTTACAGATCTTAAATATTATTTTGATGTAAAGCCACTGACAAGGTAATAAGAACAAATATAACAACGGTAATAAACAATTACACCAGGTATCAATTACTCCATGCAAAATTATCAGATACATTTTAAATATCACCCTTAATTCACAACATAAAAAAGTTTTGATTCAAATAAAATCAACCTGAACATTTAGTCATCTGAACAGAATGAAATTTCTGCCTGGTGAGATGCATAGGAAATACAATGTCACTATATTGTTGGTGATAACTGCTGTTTTACTATTAAATGTGAATCAAGATGACAATGCAAGCTACTCAATCACCTGGACATAGCAGACATGAAATGTTTGTTAAGTTTTTGTTACAGTGTCCGCATAAAACCATATCTCTGATTCATTTGGGGTTCAATTGCTATTATAATAGCGAGGAGCATTCAATATTAACATGGGTGTTGTATATGTAGCCACACTTCCTTATTCAGGATGAAAAGATTAGAAAATATGTGTTAAATTATACAGTTTGTTGCAATAATCAAAGCTTAAAATTGATGCCCACATGTATGGTATCACAATAAAGAAAGACCAAAAAATAGATAATGTAATTAATAATACTTTTTACGATCATATAAATTGAAAATATCTAGATTATTTTTCTAAAAGATTGCACAAGAAGCATTTGCCCAAAAAGACGATTTTTAACATGGCCTTCTAACTTTTTTCACTCATCCAATCTCAATAACTAGCTCTTTTAAACTTATATTGGGTGCAGAAAGCCCCTTTTAGAAGATTTAAAATAGCCAATAGACACAATGAATACATTATGATATAAAGTGGTGGAATAACAACAAAGAGTATTAGTGCAATCTACTTTGTGTTTTTCCATGCTCTACAGTCGACCATCATTTCCCTTCAGCATTGTATCTCTCATCAAAAACCATGTCT
>CALNVZ010000080.1:174779-196395 GCA_940671915.1 Paracentrotus lividus
TTACGGATCCTTGATGGTATGTATTTCGTAAAACATTTTTAAAAAACGCCATATGTCTAAAACTCTGTAATCAATAAGAAAATTTTCAAAATTTAAACTAAGTTTAATTGCCTTTTATTAATATTTCTTCCCTCATAACTAGCTGAATATCCCTGACCATATTAAAAATCTCTCCCTATAATAAAGGGTTGTTTTGGAATTCCTCCTTTCAATCTTAATAATAGAATCCAAAAATTCAAGTTGGTCCTTTCTTTACTACTAACAGGGAAATAAACATTTCCCAATATTACTTCCTGGTTTTGCAACGACCAATAGCAAAAATTACTGCCTCCTGTATCGATGATTGTATGTTTAAAATGTGATATCAATACCTTATTAATTAATTCATACACCTTTCTGTGGTTGTACGTGGCTATAAATGCAAAACCCATCCCAACTAGAGCTCCAATTACTCACATATTCTTGAGTGCTGAAGGTTTCCTGAGGAAAAATAATATGCCCCCCTTTTTCCTTACACCATTTTAAAAAATTGTTTGCCTCTTATTTCGCTCTCGAATTCCCTTACATTTATAGATATTAAAAAACATATTGCGGACTTAGACATCGAAGTATGGACAAATGATACATATCTTGGATGAGAAGTAAGAGCGCCGCGCCTAGTTGCCTCGCTTACATTTAAAACTAGTCATAATCAAGCCACTGCCAACTGACCCTGAAACAAATAAGAAAGAAAAAACAAATCCACATAAAAGAACAAACATGAACGTGCAAGACTATCGAGCAGACCCTCCTCCGAAAGGACGTGTCTGAAAACAACAACCCTCTTTGGCATCTTAATAGATGTCTCGCCACCCCCTCCAACATCTAATTTGTTTTCAAATGCAAGTCAGAATTGAGCAAAGGAAACTAAAGGAAACCATTCATCTGGACTATACATTATCCTTAGCATACTCATGTCTATTTACATACGCATTTCACTGATCTGGAATAAAAGTTCAACGGCCATACCAAGTATAACTGGCACATCTATTATATTTTGTATTGTACTACCTTCATGAATCTTATTTTAAACATAAAAGGGTCATACAACGGAACACTGTTTAAATCGCCCCTACACACCTTTCGAATATGTACATCTTTTATACATTCACCCAATCAGTTTACCAATTCTATAGGATGCTACATGCAATTCAATAAAAGTCCAAATAATCAATCCAGTCTCTGAACTGGTGTGTGTGTCCATATACGTTCCTTTGAAAACATATCAAATGAGAACAGATAACTTAAAAGAAAGGATGCATCGCACTGTAGCAATTTACATTAACACCAGAGATTCATCCTCCTCTCCCCCCCCACTCCCATTAAAATATTTGCATTTACACCACTTATGTTGATAACATACAATAATCAAAACAAGCAATCCAGTCTCTTGAAACTGCATGGGTGGCATAGCCCCTTTGAAACATATCAATGGAGACAGGTTTTAAGGAACAGAAAGGATGTATTGTACTGTAGCAATTGACATTAACACCGTGCATAGACCCCTCCGTCTTCTTCCCTCCCCCACCTATTAAAATGTTTGCATTTACATCATTTATGTTGATTACAAAGAATAATTAAAACAAGCAATTCAGTCTCTTGAACTAGGTATGTCCATACCTCCCCTTTGAAATATCAATGAGAATGGAGTTAAGGAAAAGAAAGGATGCAGCTATCTGTAGCAATTGACATTAACATGAATGACTCCTCTTCCTCCCTCCCTCCTTCCAATTAAAATAATTGCATATTAGACCATTTACGTTGATTACATAAGAATAATAATAAAAAAAACAATTATTCAGTCTCTTGAACTGGTGGTCCCTACCTCCCTTTGAAACAATCAGTGATAACAGGGTTAAGAAAAAGAAGGATGCAATCGAACTGTAACAATCTTTTCACTCCCCATTCCCATTAAAATATTAGGCATTTTACAGCCATTCATCGTTGATAACATAGAAAATCAAAACAAGCAATCATTCAGTTTCTTGAACTGGGTGTGCCATACGCGCCCTTTGAAACATATCGAAGGACAGGTTTAAGGAAACAAAAAGGATGATCGTACTGTATAGCAATTGACATTAACACCGTGCATAGACCCCCGTCCTCTTCCTTCCCACTCCCATTAAAATAGTTTGCATTTACATCATTTATGTTGATTACAAAGAATAATTAAAATAAGCAATTCAGTCTCTTGAACTGGGTGTGTCCATACCTCCCTTTGAAACGTATCAATGAGAACAGGGTTGATTACAAGAAAGATGCATCGTACTGTAGCAATTGACATTAACACGAAATACTCCTCCTTCCTCCCCATTCCATTAAATAAATTTGCATTACAACATTTATGTTGATTACATAGAATAATTAAGACAAGCAATCCAGTCTCTTGAACTGGGTATTGTCCATACCTCCCCTTTTGAAACATATCAATGAGAATGGAGTTAAGAAAGAAAGGATGCATCGTACTGTAGCAATTGACATACATGAAAGACTCCTCCTTCCTCCCTCCTTCCAATTAAAATAAATTTGCATTTAGACCATTACATTGATTACATAGAGTAATCAAACATGCATTGTAATTATATGCAGCAAAAATCTTTCTTGAGTCATGCTCTTTATCTTCTCTCTGACATAATAGCATACAGAATTCAGTCTCTTGAATTGGGTATGTAATAGTTTCCCTGGGAAACATGTCAATGAGAAAGGTCATCGTAACCAAACTAGATGTATTTGACATATGAAAGAGTTGTTACTAAGATTTTTCAAACACACCTGCACGTATTGATCTGTTGCTTTTGTTATCAAATAATAAATAATGTGGTCCTTTAATTGCATGAAACCTGCCTTTAATTGCCGATAAAAGTGATACAATTTAGCTCAAAAATAAATAAATAAAAATACCGGTATAAATGACCGATTACCTAATTATAAATCCTTCAAATTTCAGAGATAATGTGGAAAAAGAGTTATCTTTACATATTTTATATCGTTAGTTTTCTAGTTTCCTTTAAGAGCGTGACATGACAGATTTCTATCGCTTTTTAATAATTGTTCCCCCACATTTAATTTTTTTTTTTTTTCCCCCCTCTTCTACACTTTTCTTTTCTTTCTCACCTTATCGCTCTAAAAGAGAAGAAAAAAAAAACCTAATTCCTTCACCTCGTTTTCTCTGCCACAATACAAATTTCTTCTATACCTCGAAAACGAATGAAATATTGAATTCTTATATTTTTTAAAAACCTTCAAAGTAACAACCTAGTCATTTTTAAAACAATTATGAATAAATTTTAACTTTTGATATGTTTTATATAGCTTTTAAGTTGTATAACGTCTTTTGATTACAGGTAAACTTGAAGAAAAAAAATTGATTCGATATAACTTAAATAATCTGGATTAGATATGACATAGCATTTATTTAGTTTCATAGAGTATTTAATTGCATGCATTTGTATGAAACAAAGTTAATATCTCTTATATCCTCTTGAATTTTCCTTTAAATTTGGCATGATGAGAAATGCATCCACATGCAACATTAGGAATACAACTTAAAATTATCATCACGAACATCACTTGAAAAGTTAACGTCAATATTCGTTTCTTTACTTTTTGTTGTTCTTCTATCATATCTCCATTGGGAAATATGGTACTTAGTCCCATCCCATGTTTATATAGCCAAATGTTACAGCGTCGAATTATTAACGTTAATTACTTCCTTCTGTCTTTGAAGCACTCTTCAAATTCGCTTTGTAGTTCTTCTCATTCACAAAATGACAGTATTAGTCTGTGTTCATTCATAATTCATAAGTCAACAAAAATTCACAGTTTAACTGACGAACGCTTCCTCCGTCTTTTGTTGCAAAACAATAACGATACCGATACTGGCTATCGATACTAGACCGATCTCATGAGCAGGTGGCAAACCAACCTTCGATCGATCTCGTCATGTTGGAAAGATCTCACGATCGATCCCACAACTTCCACTAGATCAATGTCAACAACATGATCATTAACGAAGTTGCCCTCCTCGATCCCTCACCAAGATCGATTTGGGTGCGTCGCTGGATAGGCCGACGATAGGCGACTGAACCCGTCCCCAGGAGTTTCACATGCGTGACTCCCACACGACGACTTTCCGGGGGCTCGCGGTACCGTAAGTTGTGGGGGGGGGGGGGTGGGGGGGGGGGGGGGGGAAGAGAGGAGGGGGACTTACCAGCTGCCACCGGCCCATACTCGCCCCCGGGCGGGGTTGTGAATCCCGACTTACTTTCGGTGAAAACAGATCTGAACAGCTTTCGTTCCACGTCTAACTGCTCCGCGGCCTCTAATAAAATATGCAGAGAATCCGGACTTCGTGCCTTCCCCGTATATGAGACTCTCCGATGAGTCGGCGATGTTTGAAGTCTCAGAGATACAAGAATGGATGATGTTCTTCTTCCCTCGGAATAAGAAAACACTCTGCAATATATGAAAAGAAAAGACACTTATACAAAGGAGATTAAACTCTGCCCTGGGACAGGAAGGGTCACAAAAGCCTCTCCCCACCCAACAAAAGGCTTCACTAAACTGAGTGAAATGAAGCGCGGTACGGGAGAACAAAGGCCCGCACTACAAGGGTGCAATATAAAAACACGCACGTAATGAATGTCAAAAAGCTGGGGAGAAGGTGCCGTAAAACCCACAGAAATACTCAAAAACGGCCCTCAAAATACTCCCAATAAATAGGAAACCACGACCTAGACATTAGCTAGGACGACTAAGAGCAAGACCCCACAAAATAGGCATCAAAAAAATTCACTAAAAAGTGAAAAACAAACCCATTTGCGGGAGCAAATTCTCGAGGTTACTCGCTCGGCGGCAGCCGATGAGAAAAGAGGAAGTTTGTTGGGAGTGTTTTGGCTGAGTGCCCTCATCGTGAGAGGGCGCCCTTCTCACAGGGGAAGGGAAGATAGGAGACAATAGAGCAAAAGTTTTCGGGGTTAAAGTATCGGTTGGTTGGGCGATTCGAGGACGAATAGCAAAGTAGGCAAATATATCATTCTTTTGAAGTAAATCATCCATATACCTATTTCATCTATATATTATATTATATGCTTATAACATTAGCATTTGTTTTTCACACAAATAATAATATTGAGAAAATATCAATTTGATTACTTGACAGGTACTGCTCAGCTACAGCTTGCAGGGAAGAGGCATTCAGGGCATTCCATAATAACTCTTCTTGCTGCTCCAATGTTGTATCATCTCTCCAGTCTACAAGCATGTCCACTGTGCCATTACAGTTAACAGTCCCACCCATTGTGTTTGATGCACGGTATCGTCTCAGAGCACTGAGATCAACCCCAAGCTTGGCTCCAAGATCATACATTTTATCCTGGGGTATCCTCTTGGCAATGTCCAGAAGAGTTCCATCAGGGACTTGACTGTTGATGACAAACAAATGTCCATTATTTTACATTGACTTTCCATTACATATTCATGAAATACAAGTTACACGTACTAGGATAGATAGGGCCTACCAGGGAAAGAAATATCTAAAATATATTCAATCTGTACATACCTATTTATGCTGTCACTTCTTGTTCCAGTGACAAAGATTTGTGATAATCAAAAAGTAAAGATGAAGAATTAAGGGTCTAGGCCTATATCATGGTAGTAAAATTCTTTTTTTTTTTTTTTAAATATCTGACACAAAAATTGCTTTTAAATTTACACCTGATACTCTTTGATGTATATTTTTAAACCTAGACTGCCGTAAGAACTTTGAACAAGACAAATGAGACCCATTTCTCTCAGATGTCTTCTTCGTTAAAGGGATGCAGTAACATTGAATGATATTCAAATCACATTTTATTTGATTTAGCTTATTTTGCCAACATAATTATAAACACTTAGGTCAGTCTGGTATCTCTTCAAAATTGCAAGCTAATTGCTTGCTTTACCTTCGAGATGATTTCATACTCAAATTTTAACCAACACCGGATGGTTTATAAAACTATGCATGTGCTTCTTCCACATGGCACCACATACACCCATTTCCTGTTGTATAGCCCCCGTCCCTAGCGGCCTAGTGAGCTGGCAGCAGAGGGTACTGGTGTTCGGCTGTATGCTTGGCATTGTCTGTTACACTGTTTTAAGGTAATAAATGACTTCCATTTGATCTGAAACTTTCAGTAGTTTGTTTTTACTGTAGGAACAATATAATTTTATCAATCTTGATCTAATTCATCTTGTTCTTGAAAGTTGCTCAATCCCTTAAAAACCAGAATTTATTCAGTTATTCACCTCTGATCTCATTACCGAAAATGATCAGGTAGTTTTTCAAAAAGATTAATGCAATCTGATTTAAAGTCAAACTTTAGGACGGACACCCTCAATATCATACATGGTGGCTCTTGTTTCAGCATCTCATGTATTTAACGGGAATCTATTTCACTGATAGACATTTCAATGCCACACATCCATTGAGCATTATCTGACCAATAAGGTGATGCAGAACATACCGCACACAAGTAACTCGGTATTTGAGTGTGACATTAAGTCGTGCATAATTCCTTGTGAAACACCCCAATATCTTATTCTTACTATTATCTCATAAAGTTCTAAACTGATTTCCAAATTGATTCTTGAGACATCGTACGTGGTAATGAGGCAAATATCTGGAATTCATAATTTCACATACAGTTGTCGGCAAAACCCCTGACATTTTTAAAGTTTTTTCAATTTTGCTTTGAAGTAAATTAGTTTCGTCAAACTTTTAGGTGATCAGTATGTTACCAACACCTGGACTATTAGGAAAGTTCGACATTTTGAGCAATTTGGTATTCCATGGGTATTTTATTGACAGATTTGCGAAAAACACTACAATGTATGTTCATAATTATTCATACCCTTGGGGTACCCAGTCCAATTTCTTATCAAATAACCACAAGTACATATTATTTTCTTCAAATAACCATCTGAAATAGTTTATGGAAGAGTTTATGGTATTTTTCATGGCTTCTGTGGGGTCTGGCCTATGCGTCCTCTGGAAAACCTCCAGGCTGAGTCAGGTTGTACAGTCCTTGAGCCATCCTCTGAGCTTTCAGCTTCTCAACCCCTGTATTATTGGTTTCTTGTCAGGACTTTGAATTCTTCACTTTGGAACATTCATATGAATGTTATTGAAATGAAATAACCGATCTACCCACACTTTTTAGTTCCCGATATAACACTCAAGTGCTTCTTTTTTCATAAGCACCAGATGTAAGACACTTTGGAAAAAGCTTCCATGGGCATGACTAAAAGTGCAAGGTGGTTCTTTGAATTGCCGAATAAGTATACAGCGAGGCCAACAACAACCCACAGATCACAACCAAAGTCGGAATGGACACCAATGACCAGCCAGAGGCGAAGGTGCAAATGAGCGAATACTGCATAGAGGAATATTATACAGACACTTCTCAATACCGACTCCAGTTTTGCAATCAGACCCACCGTAGGCCTCTGGACAGTTCCTGAGGTCATTTAAACCAGAATTCTAACTTTTGAACCTAAATCATTAAAGTTGATGAAAGAAAATTATAATTTACGAGTGATATGGACTTTCTTCAATTTGGCAAAAAAAGACGAATCCAATCTAAAGATCAGTGTCCTGATTTTAGCACATGACATTCACATAGAACTGCTATGGGGGATTATCAGTGGGGGTAGTATGGGTAATATGTTCAGAATAGAAGGCATCCCGGTGAAGACATTTTTATTTAGATCCTGGATGAAAACTTGCAAAAGTATGCTTGTTAATGTTAAAGCTGGTGTATAGTTTCGGGAGAAGGAAAAATTAATTTTGATTCACATTAAGATAAATTATGAAAGATTGGATCCAAGAACTATAATAAAGCAAATTATAGTACTTGAAATCTCGTTTTAGTGTCTTTATTTCATAATATAAGGATAAAAAAGATAAAGTCAGGGACCCGTCGCAGGTTAGCGCTCATGTGGAAAACCAATGGGGATTCTCTTGTGTGGGTGTTACACACAGATCGTTCGCACTAATTCACGCCGTAACCTTCGGCGTGCGAATCTGTCAGCAGAGGTCTAAAACGGCAGTTAATCACGCTTCATTTAAACAAATTCAATGAAATTCATCAGAAATAATGAAAGGAATGTCACAAGATCTCTCACACATATCTTTAAGTGCAATGTGTACAACATGTATCTACATTTGATCGGTTTTGTGCCAATTCCTTTTTTGCTACCAAAACTATACACCACATTTAACTGCCATTGGACATATCAACAGGACAAAGTTCAGAAGCATACGGCCATGTTAGTCAAGAAGTAGCTCAAGGACAATCATAATGAATGATCTAGAGAGGAAAATTCGATGACCTGACAAGAATCCCCGTAGAAATGGGTCTGGGAAGTTGAAGACACACAAAATGGCTCAAAGACCATGTAACCTTACACAGCCTGGACGTTTTCCAGAGGACGCAATGGTCAAAACCCACGAAAGACGTGAATGATGGTTCTGGACAATCGCAAGAACTATTTTAGGTAAAAATTTAAATAAACAATTTTAATCCAGATGAATAGATAAGAAATTAGATTTGGCATCCCTATATTGTATGAATAATTATGAACATGTCGTATTTAGTAAATCTGTCAACAAAATACACCTAGAATACCAAATTTCTCAAAATTTCGAATTTTCCTAATTGTTCAATTGTTAGTAACATACTTATCAACAGAAAGTTTAACGAAACGCATTCAGATAGGAGCACGACTAAAAAAAATTTTTTAAACTTCTGGGGTATGAACAATTTTGCGGACAACTGTATGTGCTCCTTGACCTTTTACCTAAATATTCCAAAATCTAATGAGAATATCTTCTGATAGTGATAATACTATCATTGGGTTTGACATTAATATCTCAAATGATTATTAGGATATTAATTCTGATCTGAAACATTGCAAGAGAATCTTGCAGACAAATGGCTCTTGGAATATTGTGCTAACTAAAAGCAAGACAGAAGGACGGACACTCCAAAAACATGGTGGCACTAGAACCACATTCAAAGGCAGAGGCATTAAGACCGTTTATTTGGGATAAAAACATGCAGTATTTACCTGCATCTACTCCAACAGCATGCCTGCTCTGTCTAACAAGATACCAGATAGATGGTAATTTTTTATTGGCAATATCAGTTCCTTGATTCATTAAGCCATGAGAAAATGTAACCTTTCTGTTTCGCTATATTATTACACATATATATGAACTAATTGATAGTAAGTCATCAATTTGCGTACTTTTCATTAGGACCAGGATTGACCTCTACATCTCCAGATCTGACAAGTAGAATGGCTGTAAACACAAGGAGCATGAACCGAAGAAGAGGACTTGCACCAGATTTCATGAAACAGCGAAAGGACATAAACGACCCTGAAGACCGTCCAGATGCAGTTCCCTACAAGGTTAGAAAACAAGCGAGAAAAATAAAGTAGGCATATTTTAGAATCATACTACATTGTATTTTCCAGTACAGTTTGTAGTGGGGGAAAAAATATAATTTTTTATTAGGTGGTCTGTCTTTGACAGATCACCTCTTAATTTTGTCAGAATTTTCTTTATTTATTATTATTTATTATTCGGTGGTCTGTCTGTGACAGATCACCTCTTAATTTCGTCAGAATTTTCTTTATTTATTATTATTATTTATTTATTTTTATAGCCAATATTTTGTTCCCACTCTATCTCTTAATCTATCAAATCGATTTCTTTCAATTTCATGTCATCAATGGATGTCACTATGAAGATGTGCATCGAAGTTTTTCAAGGTCATCAGGTCAACATGACGTCATCCAGGCGCCATTTTTGTAAAATTCTATTATTGCCTATAACATCGTAACCGATAATAAAAAATAACTCATATTAACATCAATGTAACTTAAGGTCAAGGGTAAAAAAGTTATAATTTCAAAATTCCTCTAAAGGTCATGACGCGCGCGTACGCGCGCGTCAAAATTGAAAAATGCTCCAAATGACCTAGTATCAAGTTTGCATACGTTTCAGGTCATTTTCAGCATTTCAAAATTTTCCGCGCGCGCGTTTTTGCGCGTAATGCCCTTACGCAACATAGAATCGCCGTTTCTTTTATGTATATGGCCGTGTGTTACAAGTTCGCCGCCTTTTGCGTTACATGCCAATTTCACTACAAATGGCACTTTTTCACTTCAAAGACCTGTATCTCGAAAAGTATACACCCTAATATATCAAAACTATACATTTTCTGAAAGGAAATTCCTCAATGAATCTAAATCTGCATTTAAAAATTAAACCAGGTGCAAGATAAAGAAGTTATTAGGAAAAAATTCAGGAAATTTAGATTTTTTAATTTTTCATTGTTTTTATCGTCAAGTCATCTATAATCACCAAAATATTAATAATATTATAATATTCTGGTAGAGAATAATAAGACCTTTCAAACAAGGTATAATTCATTATGGTTTACAATTTTAGAATGAAAAATATAACATATATATAACATATAACATATATATATATATAAATCTGAAATTTAGCCCTGAAAATATAGCTTTTTTGGATTCATGAGGGGGTTGGGTCCTGCCAAGTACTGTTGCACCATCAAACATATTGTTGAAGTGATATGATAGTATGAAGCAGTTTAAAAGCTTCAATTTGATGCTAAATTCACAATCATAGGCTAAAATTTGGCCGAGATATTGCAGTTTTCCCAACGGTACTGTACAATATCTCTAATTCCCAATGACTTTGTACAGGAGGCATTGCCTTTTTAGGTCAAATAAGGATTGTTCAGTCTTCCTGGGTACTATTGTAACATCAAACCTATTGTTCAGTGATTTCATGGTATAAAGCAGTTTATAAGCTTCAGTTTGGTACTAAATTCACAGTCAAAAGCCAAAATTTGGCAGAGAAATTCAAGTTTTCCCCAAATCAACCACAAAATGTAAAATTTCCCATTGACTTTGTACAGGCGTCTCCGCTTCCGGCGTCTCCGCTTCCAGCACCACCCCTACTTCCCCAAACTTAAACCATTGTAACTCCACCAGAATGTTACCTAGAACAATGAAACTTCACAGGGAGCTAGCACAGTATTAAACATAGCTTCAAAATGAGATCAAATTTGTTACATAAACTTTCTTACTTTGGAAAATATTGACAAATTAATGCTGCAAAATAGCAAAAAGCGTAACAGCACCACCCTATTTGGGTGGCGAGTTCATAACACATGACCATATGCATTGATAATATAATTCTGAGTAATTTGATACCTTGATCAGCTTTCTACGACTATAAATGAAGGAATGAGCGTCCATCAAAGTTTGCAGCACGCGCGCGCGCGCACTCTCACTATAGGCTAAATATGTGCAAAAACATGCCTATTGAAAATTCGCTCTAGCTCGAAAAATAGTCCGTTAACCCCCAATTTTCTTTCCATGAGCATGTAGAGTATAAAGTAGAGATAAAATTTATGTGTAACATGACCAGTAAAAAACATTATGACATCATCAAAATGGCATCAGAACTCAAAATTTCATTTTTCTTTTAATTACGTCATAAAATTTATGCAAATTTGATTCCAACTCTGTAAATATTGGTTGATTTTAGCCCAAATTTCAATATGTTGTAGCTGAGGATATACTCTTTCTGGTACGTGACCTTTATTTTTCCTTTAGACAAATGCATCATTGTCAAAAATGGCAATATATGAAGGCATGTCATTTTTGCTCATTTTGCACGCAATCTCTATTACGAAGCACTTATGGTTGAAACATAAAACTGCAAGCCCTCCTGAAATGACCATTCCCTCCGCCATTTCTGCTTCATTTTCTCTGAAATTACGATAGGTTGTAGGCAAGGAAATTCTCTTAAACATATCATACGTTTTTTCAAATCAGACTTCGGAATCATGACTTATATAACTTGCCGTACTTGAAATGTTTTTGCCGTTTGGAATTTTTCGTTTTACGTGTAATCCTTCATAGGGTAATTTTAGCTCAATCGGTAAGGCGTCTGACTCGTAATCAAAAGACCGTGGCTCGCGTGGGTTCGAGTCCGGTGTGTCTACATATTTTTTTTTTTTTTTTTTTAATGTGAATGTCTTCCTCGGTCGATTTCAACACACAAACAATAGCCAATAATGTAATAAAAATAAATTTTACTTTTTATATTAGTCAAAATGGAATTTTTAGTAGTTTATGTACACAACCCTATTGAGGATAACTATTGCTTTGTACTGAGCGCATTATATCACATCAGTGCATTTCCTCTTTGTTTCATCTTTTCTATACCATCTTTTACGTATTTCTTTGATTCTATTATTCTATCATTGATCATATTATCAATGTAAATAAATATCAATCAATATCAATCAGTATCAATACAACCCTATTGCAAATTTGACATAATTTATATGAACGTGTACTGAAGCTATACTGCAACAGCCCTATTTCTGGTCGGTTTTCACCAAGTTTCGAGTATGTTGTAGCTGACTAATTCCCTATCGTTAATGTGCTGATCAGACAGAAAGACAGACCACCTAATTCGTCCCCATGACGAATTAAAATTCTAGTATTGTGAATTATGTTTTTGTGGCCATACCAATATTCCACTAAGTTTCAACCTGTTTTTCTTCTTTCTTCTTCTTCCTTCTTCTTTGATAATTGATATACCTGGGGAACTTTTGATAGGGGTCAGGGTAAGTAAGAGAAAAAAAAGTTCCACAATCAAGAAGAAGGTTGAATGTCTCCTGATTACTGAATTTTTACTCAAATTCACGACATGTATATTCCAGCTTCTCAGACTGTTACTTTTCTCTCTCTCTATATTTTTTTTTCCTCTTCTCGTCCACCTCTTTCTTACTTTCTTTCCCCTCAATATTTCCCAGTCTGTTTCACCGAAGGAAAATGGAGGCCCCTTTGGCGTCCTTGATCAAAAATTGTCAACTTGTATTGTTTGAAAAAGTGTTTTTATGATGTTATGTTGAATTCAAAATATGAATTGAAGAATAGCATAACCATCAAAACAGGATACACAAACCATTTACCTTTTGGCTGCGACGTTTCCTTTTCTTGGATGTTTTATAGGGCATGGCTTTAGTGTTGTCTGATGTTGAGGTCTCTTGTTCATCACAGCCTCTAGAAGAGCTGTCATCCTTCTCAGCTGTAGAAGATGTCTTGTCTGTTGATGATTGGTGTTCTGATGTAGAATCCATTTCTTGCTTCTCAGATGGATCTTCATTGCTCTCTCCATCAGCTAGAGTCTCAAGGAGAGCCAGAAACAGTAATTGTTTCAGGTTTCTAACAATGTTATGCAACTGGAGCATACGTGGGACATAGGTACCTATCCGTACCCTCCACTCGGACAGAGAGACAGGCATTCTGCAGGTAGACCTACTGCTTCTGCACAGATTCTGGAACATGCTGTAGGGATAAAACAAGGATTGATTGAATTATACTTGAATTGACAATATATATATATTTAAAACAATAGTAATACAGTATAGTTATAGTAACATATTGTAGGCCATCCAATTAAATATTTCAGATATTTCACACAAACATAAAAAATTTATGTGGATAGTCAGGTTTAATATGGTTCACCTCCAACTATAAAAATAATAACAATTTTTCATAACTTTAATTCTATAACAAATGTCCTGCAACCATGTTCCATGCGCGTATTCTGGGGGGGGGGGCTTTACGGGCCCGGGCCCCCCGGGGGGCGCGCAGGGGGGCGCCGAAAAGAGGAGGAAAAAGGGAGAAAGGGAAAGAAAAAAAAGAAAGAAGAAAAAAAAAGAGGAAAAAAAGAGAAAGGGGAAAAAAAGGGGGGAGAGAAGAAGAAAAAAGTAGAAAAAAAAAAGAGATAGAGAGAAAGGGGTGCCCTTTAAAAAATTTAGGGGACGCCAAATCGAAAGTAAACTAAGGGGCGCAAAATTGACCTTAAACTTAGGGGCGCCAAAGCGACCTTGAATTTAGGGGGGGGGCGCCAAATCGACATTAAACGACGGGGGCGCCAAATTGAGCTTAAACGTAGGGGCGCCAAATTGACCCGAAACTTAGGTGGGGGCGCCAAATTTACCTGAAGCTGAGGGGGCGCCTAATTGATATTAAACTTAGGGGCACCGAATCGACCTTAAACTAATTAAGGGCGCAAATGGACCTTAAATTTAGGGGGCGCCGACTCGATCCTTACAAAAATGTCCTGTGGTAATCCTGTGGTAATGTCCTGTGGTAATCCTGTGGTAATTACCACAGGACATTTTACCACACGAATCCTGTGGTAAAATTGGGACATTTTTACCACACGAATCCTGTGGTAAAATTGGGACATTTACCACATGAATTACCACACGAATCCTGTCGTAAAATTGGGACATTTTTACCACACGAATCCTGTGGTAAAATTGGGACATTATTACATGGATTACCACACGAATCCTGTGGTAAAATTGGGACATTACCACATGATTTACCACACGAATCCTGTGGTAAAATTGGGACATTACCACACGAATTACCACACGAATCCTGTGGTAAAATTGGGACATTTACCACACGAATTACAACACGAATCCTGTGGTAAAATTGGGACATTACGACACGAATTACCACACGAATCCTGTGGTAAAATTGGGATATTACCACATGGATTACCACACGAATCCTGTGGTAAAATTGGGACATTTACCACATGAATTACCACACGAATCCTGTGGTAAACTTGGGACATTACCACATGATTTACCACACGAATCCTGTGGTAAAATTGGGACATTACCACACAAATTCGTGTGGTAAAAAAAAATTATTACCACACACCCATTACCACATAAAGTTACCACAGGATTACCACACACCGTTACCACAGGATTGCCACATAATTACCACACGCCGTTACCACAGGATTACCACACGCCGTTACCACAGGATACCACACGCCGTTACCACAGGAATACCGCACGCCGTTACCACAGGAATACCGCACACACTGAAGAATACCACACGCTGATATATATACCAACATTTTGCAAAAATATTTTGGGTCACAGTTAGTTATTTCTATATTTCTTGATGATCATAAAAATTATCACTAATTTTATTATTTACAATAAAGAATTATATATTTGCCTACTTTGCCTACTTTGCTATTCGTCCTCGAATCGCTTTGCAACCGAATATTATTACCCGAGAAAATTTTGCCCTATTGTTCCTATCCTATAACCCCCCCCCCCCCCCCGCAAATATATTGGGCGCCCTCTCCCGATAGGCTACCCGCCAGTCAATCTTACTGAAATCATCCTCTTTACTCTTTCCACCTAAACATCCATGTAACTAATGGACCGGGGGATGGAGGGAGGGATTGTAGGCAAATATATAATTCTTTATTGTAAATAATAAAATTAGTGATAATTTTTATGATTTACTTCAAAAGAATGATATATTTGCGCCTACTTTGCTATCAGACCAGCACCGATGTTGTACTGGGGAGGGACACCCTACAGCTTTAGTTGACTATGGAAGATGCTGCCGCACGAATAGGAACTATGGAAAAATTTCCTTCCACCGCGGAGACATCTTTAAGGTAGTAAGTTGTAAATGAATTGTGACTTCTCCAGTAAGCGGCTCTACATATTTCCTCAACAGAGACGCCCTGGAATAGGGCCCACGACGAGCTAATGCTCCTAGTGTCGTGCGCTCTGAGGTTTGTGTCAGGGACTCTGGCACTAGAGCCTGCAGCTTTGATGGCTGCTACTATCCATCTGGATATGGTGCTTTTTGAAGCTGGAGAGAAAGGTTCTTTAGAAATTACGAACAGTTGATCCGATTTTCGTAGATCTTTTACTTTGTCCAGGTACCACTTTAGGGCCCTCACTGGGCACCATACCTTATCCTCTCGTATTGATGAGAACTTGGTAAGGGGGCGGAGAAAAATCTCTACCGGCCCCGAAGTTTCCGATTGGTTTTTAGCGATAAACTTCGCGTTGGGGATCAAACAGACACCTCCGTTCTCCCATCTTATGTGACCTCTTGCGATGGACAGAGCATGAATAGAGCTCACTCGTTGACCTGATGCTACTGCCAAGAGAAAGCACGTCTTTATCGTCGTGTCAAGCAGAGATGCCGAATGGAGTGGTCCGAAAGGAGGCTTCGCTAGTGCTTCTAGAAACTTTGGGAGACTCCAAGATGGTACTAAAGGTCTGAAAATGGGTCTCTTGAGTGAAAGAGATCGCAATAGAGCTGCTAGTTGAGGAGCAGAAGAGACCGATGATCCATCTTTAAATCCTAGGTGAATTGCAGAGATCGCTGATCTGTAACCTCTAAGCGTAGAAAGTGACTTTCCCTTGTCAAAAAGCGCTATGATGAAGTCAGCTATAGCCGGAAGAGAGGCTTCTCTCGGAGCTATCCCTTTCTCTTCACACCATTCCATAAAGGCATCTATTCTCGAAGAGTAGACCTTTCTGGTAGAGGCTCTTCTGCTTTCGACTAGAAGTGAGGCTGCACGTTCCGAGAAGCCTGCTGCCCTGGCTGACTCGCCGATAACGGCCAGACGGTCAATCTGAGGTGCTCCGGATGTTCGTGGAGAATCTCTGACACTGGTTGGTAGACCAGATCCTTGCACCACGGAAGTTGCCAAGGTTCCTCCACTAATAGGGGAAGAAGATCTTGAAACCACGCCCGACTGGGCCAGTGCGGAGCGATGAGGATCACCGATGCTCTGTCCTCCCGAATCTTCCTGAGAACTAATGGGATGAGTTTGAAGGGAGGGAACGCATACGCCTTCAGACCTGTCCAGGGGATTGAGAACGCGTCCCACGCTGTCGCCTTCTCTTCCTTTATTTTTGAGCAAAATATCGGCAGCTTGTTGTTCATAGATGACGCGAACAGGTCTATCTGGAGGTCGTATCTCTGGCTTATCAGCGAGAAGATTCTCGGGGATAGAGTCCATTCCGACGGAAGACATCTTCCTCTCGAAAGGAAGTCCGCTATCACATTTTCCACTCCTGGAATGTGTGAGGCGATGGGAACGATGTTCTCCTGATTGCACCAGTTCCATAGCTGGAAGGTCAATTTGTTCAACGTCAGAGAGTGAGTACCTCCTTGTCGATTGATGTACGACATCACTACTGTGTTGTCCGTCAAGATAAGAACTGACCGGTTTGAGCACAGTTCTCTGAAGTGGGATAAGACTTTCCATACCGCTAGAAGTTCCAGAAAGTTTATGTGCGGTAAGGGAGTTGGAAGGTCCCATTCTCCTGAGATCATGTGACCCTGACAATGACCTCCCCAGCCTATCTGAGACGCGTCCGTGGTGACCGTGATCGACGGAAGAGGACGAGAGAACGGCTTCCCTTGTAGGATGAAATCCTCGTCTAGCCATTGATGAATCAGGACCTTCATTTCCGACGGTACAGGGATCATCTTCCGAGGCGAACTGACGTTCGGCTTGAAGTGATTCAGAAGGTGGATCTGGAAAGGTCTCATCAAAAGTCTGCAATCCGGAATTAAGTCCACTAGGCTCGCTAGGTGACCCAGCCACCTCTGCCAGGTTACCGCTTGGATCCTTCTTGCTGAAACAAAGGACCTCGCTAGGTTGCACAGAGTCTCCACTCTTTCTGGACTGGGTCTTGCCAGGCTGTTTGCTAAGTCGAGCTGAGCCCCTAAGTAAGTGGGCGTACGAGAAGGAACTAGATCCGACTTTTTCCAGTTTATGATGAAACCCAGTTCTTGGGTGGTCACGATTAGGAACTCCAATTGATTTTTGAGAAGTTCCTCCGACTTCGCTACTAATATCCAATCGTCGAGGTATGCGAAGATTCTCAGACCTCGACCCCTTAGAAAGGACATTAGAGTCCCTATAATTCTGGTAAAGACTCTGGGCGCGGGTCGGAGGCCGAAGGGGAGAGCCTTGTACCTGTATGTCTTTCCCCCGAATTGGAATCCCAGAAGATTTCTCGCAGACAGATGCATGGGAACATGGAAATAAGCGTCCTGAAGATCTATAGATACTGCCAGATCCTGATTTCCTAGGGTAGGTAGAATTGTGGATAGATTCTCCATACGGAAGTGAGATTGGGCTATGAATCTGTTTATGTGTTTCATGTTTAGGATCACCCGTAGTGATCCCCGCGCTTGGGGATCACGAAGATGGGAGACAGACACAAGTTCTTGTACAAAGTGACCTCTTCTATCGCCTCCTTTTCCAGGAGCACCGAAATCTCCTTGGAGATGTGTTCCTGGAAAAGGGGAGATAAGATAGGTTGACGGCTCCTGAGGACACCTCCGGGAAGAGGTTCCTCTAGATCGATTCTGAGTCCGTCTCTTATTACTGAAAGAATAAAGACATCGCTTGTGATTGTCTCCCATTTCGCACGGAAGTACCGAAGCCGGCCTCCTACCGGAACCCCTGAACCCCCAAGCGCCGATGGGAAGTCACCTGAGGTGCTTCCCTCCCCTCCGAAAGGGCTGAGTGGAAGAGGAAGATCCTGAGTTGTCTCTGCTGTTTCCACGACCTTTGGGTGCGCTCCGTCCCCCACGCGATCGCTGGGATTGATGTGGGGCTCCGTTCTTAGGCTCAACATACTTGGGTTGATCCTGATACGTATATTGGCGCTGCGAGTACTGAGCTTGCGAAGGCTGATGGGATCTCGAGCTCTGATCGGATTTCCGCTTCCTGGATCCAGAACCATATGACCTCAGCGGCTGCTGGAACAGTCCCGATTGGGGTTTGAAAGTAGCCGATGTCTGCTTCCTAACTTCCCTCACAGAATCTGAAAGCTCTTTAGCCTTCTTCTGAGCTTCAATCTCTTTCTTGAAGATGTCCGAGAAGTCATCTCCACAGAGAAAGGGTGAGTAAACTGGAATCCTATCCAGCATATCCGGGATCAAGGATTCCTGAATGTTGAGTCTCGACAAGATACGTTCCCTGCGTTCCCTGTCCGAAGTGTACTGGATCACAGACATTTTGGACACCATCAATGAAGACACCTCTCTAAGAGCTTCGAGGATCTCCTCTCTATCCTCCGTTGAGATGTTGAGTTCATTCGACGCCGCTATTAACTCGATAAGCATATCGTTGATTACAGAAAGTCTGACTCCCGTAGAGATCGACAGCGCCCTTTCTGCGCCCTTCTTGTCCGCGATCTGCGACTTGAAAACGTTCATTCTGGACGCGGTCTTAACGAGCTCCTCGGAAAGAGTCTTGCTCGAAAGGAAACGCTCTTCATCTTCTTTGATGAAGGAGAATTGAGAAGCTAGTCTACTTAAAGACTTTACATTTGCTTTGGAGACCTTGGCTGCCCCTTTCATTTCCTCCTTGTGAGTCTCCGGGAGCCTAAGTTTGAAGTTCTGATTTTTTTCTGAACTTCTAGCCAAGAATCCCTTCCGCCCTAGCTTCTCCTCCGGCTCGAACCCGGCTTCTGGGGCATATTTCTTAAAGAAGCCTAAGATTCTCTCCGGAAGTTTCAGCCGTGGCTGACCTTGGTCTGGGATATCTTCTCCCGAATCACAATCCTGATCTTGCGGGATTTGATCCTTTATCCATACCTCCGAATGAGGTCCGAGAGAACGATGCGAAGGATTGGGGTGATGATCCGTATAGAAGATCTCTTCCTCTCCTTCGCTAGAAGATTCTTGAAATTCTTCATGTCGGGTATCCATCAACATCTGCTCCCTGTTGGGGGCGAGCATGTTGGGCTGTGCGTCATTCACATGAGATGTCTGCGCCGGCAACTGAGAAGCTGACGAACGTTTACTTGCTTCTAATAATCTCCTGTACCACTCGAGAGCTCCCTCCGGAGGTTCTCCTAGGTCCGCTAAAATCGAAGGCTTCGAAGACACTTCCGCGACTGGGGGAGGGGCACCAAGAGCCGCTGGAGCTTTGGATTTTGTGTAAAGAGGTTTCGGTGAACTCGGTAGTAAACGAATTCCCGACCAATGAACGGGAGTGGGTTCCACTGTTTTGACTACTCCGATGTAGTTCGATGGTGAGTTAGAAGTACGTTCCAACAAACCCGATTCGGGATTAATCAGCCATTGATTTGATCCTTCAAAAGTCGAAACTAAGTTTTGACTCGGTCCAACAGATGAGGCTTTCCTGGGAGTCGAAATCATTTTGCTATTAGAAGTCGACGCGATCGATCTATTTGAGATCGAGTCCGGTGATGTAGAAACCACAGAAAACGTTCTTCCCGAAGGAATCGAACGATTGATGATCGGTTCCGCGAGAATCGAACGATTTGTGATCGATCCCGCTATCGCCGATCCATCTGGTATCGATATCGATCGATTGACGATCGGTTCCGAAAAAATCGGCCGATTATCGATCGATCCCGCTATCGCCGATCCGTTGGTTGAGTAATCGATATCGTTTTGGGAATCGATACTGGGATGATCGATTCTTTGTTGATCGATACTGCCTTGGGCGATACCTCTGTGATCGATCCCGGGGGTGTCGATCCATTAATGATCGATCCCGGGGGAATCGAATCAGGAATGATCGATCTAGGGATGATCGAATCGTCGGGAATCGTATCTTTAGCGATCGATCCCTCCGATACCGATATCTTCTGGATACCGATCGTCTCAGACGATACCGATCTGATATCGATCGATTTAAGACCTCTCTCCGGCGGCAAGGCCACCTTCGATCGATCAATCGATACCACAACTCCCACCGAGTGCCCAGGTGAACTGAGACTCATACACGGAGTTGCCGTCCCCGATCGCTGGGTCGGCCGACGATAGGCGACTGAACCTTCCCCGGGAGTTCACTGAGTGACTCCCACGACGACTTACCGGGTGGCACGCCGAACCGTGACCCTGGACTTACAGACTGCCAGCGGTCCGAACGTACGCCCGGGCGGGGTTGTGAATCCCGACTTTTACTGCTCGAAGATCTGGAACTCCGTTTTCTTTTAGCCGGCGGCTCCTTCCCACATTCGTCTAAATCTTTCTCAAAACGATGAGGAGTCTCAGAGTTATCTTCAGAGAAGACACGTCTAGTAGAAGGCTTCCTTGTCTTCTGCGACTTCGTAACTTTAAGTAAAAAGTTTTCCGCCATCCTGAAAACAGAACACAGAAAAGTTATTACACAAATGAAGAAACGACTCAAACTACTAAAGAAGAAGAGTCAGGAATGTCTAAAAGGGACGGGAGAACAATAACAAAGCCCCGCTAAGACCCAGGCACCGAATTGTAAAGGTGCGTGAATTCAAAAACAAGGAGCCCGAAACCCGCCGGTCCAATACTACACAATGTTAAGTAGAAAAAGGGGAGGCGATGTCGCCGAAATACACGTCAAAAAACACGCAATCGGCCACCAAAATAATGCAAAACACACAAATTTCACAGACAGAATAGACCTCTAGGAAATCTAAGAACAATATCACCCAAAAAACAAGCCAAAAATATCACAAATTGCAATATCAAACCCGTTTTGAGGTGGACAAAAAACTCGAGGTTGTTACTCTTACAGCAGCGAAAGAGAAAAGAGGATGATTTCAGTAAGATTGACTGGCGGGTAGCCTATCGGGAGAGGGCGCCCTATATATTTGGC
>CALNVZ010000080.1:205015-219956 GCA_940671915.1 Paracentrotus lividus
TGCCTTTGGTAATCGTTGAAAAAATCCATAGGATTATAACATGTAGGCAGTGGAGCTGCAGTATAGCAGATTGAGCTTGGTCTGATGCTGAAACTTTCCCGCCGAAACTAAAGTGCAGTCCAGTAGGCCTATGTGCATATCTTTGAAGTCAGTATGTGGGACTACAGTCACTGAAAGCTTCCAGATGAGTTCAGAGCTGATCAGAATATCACCCAGATTAACCTGATTTCCACTCAAAAATTCTTTATTCAAAATAGCTAGTAAACTACACACAATATAGGGAGGCTGCATGCAGGGAAAAATATGGGCAAATCAAGTGAAAAAGGGACCTTAAAAAGGTCAGAAAGAGCACTACATGAAAGGGATCCCCCGGATCTAACCAACCCAACAAATAAGTTGTCTGCGATTCGAGGACGAATAGCAAAGTAGGCAAAGTAGGCAAATATATCATTCTTTTGAAGTAAATAATGCAAATTTCATAATTATCGCTCTCGATGTTAATCTGTGTTTAGGAAATAAATTTCCCGAAAAGAAAATACATCAATATGCATTGAATTACTGTTTATTAAGGTAAACTTCAAAAAATACTGATTTGTGCATACCAAATCATTTTATGCAAATGAGCTAATTACCATAATACCACATGAAAATACCACAGGAATACCACACGACTTCTACACTTCAGCAGGAAACTTGCACTTGGTGTAAATCCAATTTGACTAATGCCCATTTGGTCTAATCCCTCTTGGTTGTTTGTCTATAATCAGTTGGTCAAATTACCATTTGGTCTAATTAATTCCCATTTGGTCTAATGTCCCTACCTGGAAAGCCAGTAGGCCTAACCACACGGGAAACTAAAACAAAATATTGTTTAAGAACTACTGTCACACTCATGCTCATATATCCACATAAACACACACGCACATGCACACACACACACATACACAAATTATATGATAGTTAGTGGTATTTTGATCCTGTGGTAACAAGTATGTGGTATTCCTGTGGTATTATACCACACGACTCTGGTATATTACCACATATTTCCTGTGGTATGACCACCTTTCACACACACACACACACCCACACACACACCCATACACACATACACACACACACACACCCACCTACACATATTGCGGTATATTCCTGTTATACATTCATGTTGTATCAGTATGAGGTGGGTACAGTTTGGTGATGTGTGGTACTCATGTGTGATACTGACGTGTGGCAATCTGCTCTGGTATTGTTGTTGATTAACACATGACTATATGGAATGTTACCACATATTTCTTGTGGTATGATATATATTCCTGTTGTATTTTGTGCTCTTAATTAGGTACCACAGGAATACCACAGACACCAATTTGAATTACCACATATTACCACACATTTCATGTGGTATGAGATCTTCGACCTTAAACTAAGGGGCGCCAAATTGACCTGCAACATAGGTGGGTGTGCCAAATTGACCTGAAACATAGGTGGGTCGCCAAATCGACCTTAACTTAGGGGCGCCAAATCAACCTTAGATTTAGGAGAGGGCGCAAAATCGACTTTAAACTTAGGGGCGCAAAATCGACCTTAAATTTAGGGGGCGCCAGATCGAACTTAAACTTAGAGGGGCGCCAAAATTATTCAAATCTTAGGGGGCGCTGAATTGACCTGAGACTTACACGTAGGGGCGCCGATTTGACCTGAAGTTAAGGGGGCGCCAAATCGATCTTAAATTAAAGGACGCCAGATTGAGCTCAAATGTAGGGTTGCGAAATTTATCTTTAATAAACTTAGGGGCTCCAGCTATATCCTAAACTTAGGAAGGGGTGCCGAATTTACCAGAAACTAAGAGGCCCCCCAAAACACGCCCCAAAAAACCCAGGTCTTTAAAATGGTCTCTATCTAGAAAAGCAAAGTTTTAAAATTCCATGTATCCTGGTTTGTATAATATACATAGCAAAATTTTCGCTCGCGCTTCGCGCTCGCATCATCTTTTCCCATTGAGTTATTACATTGTGTTTCTGAGGAACGCATAAAATGTCATGTTCTCTAATCATTCGAATACATCAAAATTTCTGTTATGTTTTGCCTCTTTTACCAGAATTTACATTATGGGATTCTAATCATCAAAACATTTAAATTTATTTAATTTCACGTTCCAATTTTCTTCTTCTTTTTTTTTTTTTGCATTTCAAATTGCTCTTCAACTTATTAGCTGCGCCAAATTGAGCTTACACGTACGGGCGCCAAAATGACCTGAAACTTATGGGGTGCTGAATTGAAGTTAAGGGGGCGTCAATTCGATTTTAAAATTAGGGGCGCCAAATTGAGCTTACACGTATAGGGCGCCCAAATGATCTGAAACTAAGGGGCGCCGAATTTACCTGAAACTAAGGGGGCAACAAATTGGTCTTTAAAATAATGGGCTCTATCTAGATAGAGCAAAATTTCAAAATTCATGCATCCGGGTCTGTAGGCCTATTAACATAGCAAAATTTTCACTCGCGCTTCGCGCTCGCATAATTTTTTTCAACAAATTATTACACATTGTGTTCCTGAGGAACGCATGAAATGTCCTGTTTTCTAATCATTCGAATGCATCAAAATTTCTGTTCGTGCTTCGCACTCTCCTGTGTTTTTCCTCTTACCAGAATTTACATTATGGGATTTTAACCAACAAAACAATTTATTTGATTTCCCGTTACATTTATTTTTGCATTTCATTGACCTAAAACATAGGGGGCGCCGAATCGACCTGAAGTTGAGACGGTGCCAAACTGATCTTAAACTTAGGGGCGCCAAATTAAGCTTAAACGTAGAGGCGTCAAATTGACCTGAGACTTTGGGATGCCAAATTTATCTTAAAATTAGGGGCTCCAGCTTTATCCTGAACTTGGTGAGGTGTGCCGAATTTACCTGAAACTAAGGGGCAACAACTTGGTATTTGAAATATGGTCTATAAATTTTTTAATCCCTCCTGGTCTGTTTATGCATAGCAAAATTTTAGCTCGCGCTATGCGCTCGCATCATTCCCCCCCCCCAATGAGTTATAATATTGTGTTCCTGAGGAACGCATACAATGTCATGTTTTCTAATCATTCAAAGACAACAAATTTCCGCTCGCGCTTCGCGCTCGCCTGTGTTTTCCAAGGAGTTATTACATTGTGTTCTTGCAATGAGGAATGCATAAAATGTCACGTTTTCAGATTATTCCGAAACATCAAATTTTCGCGCTCGCCTATTTTTTTCTTTCTTGTAAGCAGATTATGAGGATTCTGAACAACAACTCATCGATTTACACTTGTTCGATTTCACATTACTTGATGGACGAATTTCACATGATTTTATATGGCTAACTTTCAAATCGTTTTGATGGACAAATTACGGCTCCCGTTCATATGATATTCTGATGAAGAGTTAAACAAAATTGAAACCCCTAATTGCTTAGAATTCTTTGCTTTCTGATCGTAAAATAGAGGAAAAAGGTCCCATCGCGCTTCGCTCTCATATTTATAGTTAGTAGTATTTTCATTTATAGCGGTAATACCTCATATTCCTAGAAATTCTTTTCCATGAACTCACTATTAAAAAAAACCATAACAAAAAACAAAAAACCTTCAAATCCTGGATACGCGCCTGATGTTCTGAATCAATGATATTAATCCTTGTATGGGAGAGGAAAGAAGTTATGAGAATGATAACAAAAGGTTAATCTGCACATTTATGTGTGTATGCATTCTTTTGACAAAATTTGTGTACGTGGACTAGACTCATGGTCAATTTACCTCAGAGGGGGGGGCGGGGAGGGAGAGAGATCCTCCCTGCCCCTTTTGTTAAAATATATCCCTTTATTTGACTGATTATCTCAATTTGACTTGGGGGCATCATAGGCTTAGGGGAAGATTGTCAAAAAAATTCTACATTTGCTTCAGAAATCATGAGAAGGAAAATCCAGCATTCTTTGCTGAATTGGTCATTTTATGAATTTTGCTAAAATGAATTATTTTGACAGGTAAAAGGAGTAAGTTGACCTGTTGTCCACAGCTTTAAAGGGATTTAGTAACTTCCCAAAACACATGCATGCAAAATAGATCAAAGGAATAAAATTCTATTGCTCTGACCATAAAAACAAATGACTGAACGTTTCAGATCAAATACAAGTCATTTACTATCTAAAACAGTGAATTTTCAAACGAGGCTAAGCATACGGCCACGCAAAATTAATTTATACCAGTCTGTTGCAAGCTTAGCAGCCTGGTCACGACAGGAAATACGGTGAAAACCAACTGCGTTAAAATGCACACAGTTTTCATTCGCATCCTGGAACGGGTTTAAAAATTTTAGTATAAAATCATAGATATCTTGTCAGTAAAGCATGCAAATAGACTGCAATTTTTAAGGAATTCCAAACTGACCTATGTGTTCATAATCATGTCAAAATGAGCTAAATTCAATAAATTGCAATTTGAATATCATTCAATGTTACTGCGTCCCTATACACTTGTTACCTAACATACTTTTTATTGTACTTGTGCCTCTGTAACTTACCTTTGAATATGAGATGAAGGATTTTAGTTTAGATATAGATGCAGGAAATAAATCACTCTAAAATCCATAATAATGAGAAATAACACACAATATGAATAGACCAGATAATCTATAGTCACAAAAGTTTTTGCACCAAATGCAGCAGGTTTATGATTTGAAGAAAGATTCTTTCAAAAGTAGTATGTAAACCAATTCCAGTACAAAGAAGCATGCATTCACTTTGCAATTAAAATGGCAGCAACTTTAACTACTAGGTATTCCCCTTTTGTAATGCTAGGACGCGGGTCTTTCCATGATACAATTGAGAGTATTGATATGAACGGTATTATTTGACTTCGTGCTTGAATGAACAACCCACAGTTGCAAGCTAGTGAGAAATATTACTACAAAGTTCAACCTGTATTTGACCTGAATTGGCCTAATACATGATCCCTATAAATATAGCCATACAGATTTTATCTTTTACATCAATGGGATGATCTCTTCAGATATTTTTCTTTTAACACTTCTCCTATAGAATGAGTCATAATCAGTATTAATGGGACTCGATTACAATGTTGCAATCACAATTTCACTAATATGACTATGTAAAATTGGGAGCAGGGCGGGGGCTGCCCCTATGCAGGTATCCACTGGAACCTTAAATAATCGAAACTGAATAGACTTGAAATTGTAATGCTTTTGGTGTGGTTAGGTTTTTTTTGAGGGGAATATGTGCCCCCTTGACAAAGGACTTCCTTATTATAACAATGAAAATCTTTAACAACAGGATATTTTTAAAGGTAAAAGTATAAAAAGCTTGGCCGGAGGGATATGTTCACTCTTCAGATGCACGTAGGTACCCTATTTTAACCATGTTAGAAGATATATCTTTGCCTTAGCCAGAGATGCCAAGTTCAAACAAAAAATTTGCGTGAGATCATTCCCATAGGAAAGTTTTGTGCCTGCCGCAGACTCTTGTGGTAGACTTCCCGCAGACTTGTGGCAGACTTGCCGCAGATTTTCACATGCAAAATTGTATTGCTGCAGCCCTGCCGCAGACTCTTTCAGTATGAGAGAGAGTCTGCGGCAGATCTGCTGCAGACTCTTTCAGTATGACAGAGAGTCTGCGGCAGATCTGCCGCAGAATCTGTGACATGAATATTCATATCCAGTAGTAAAGAAATTTCTGCAGCAGACCTGCCGCATACTCTTTCAGTATGACAGAGAGTCTGTGGCAGATCTGCCGCAGACTCTTTATCATGAATATTCATACCCATAGGAAAAAATCAGCCTGCTGCATACTGCTGTGGCTGCCTTGCCGCAGACTTGCCGCGCCTTTGCCGCATACTCTTTTAGACCAGTGACCCATAGGAAAATTTGGGCCTCCCGCAAACTCCTGCCGCATACTTGTCACTGGTCTGCGGCAGACCTGCCACAGGTTTTCACATGCAAATTAGATCATGTCGCACACCTGCCGCATACTCTTTTTTTATGAATATTCAATTTCTGTTACCTTGCCACATACTTGCCACATACTCTTTCAGCATGATTAAAAAAAACTGCGGCATACCCTTTATCATGAATATTCATATGCTACTTCTTTGTCGCAGACTTGCTGCATACTCTTCAGCATGATAAAAATTTGTGGTAGGTCTGCGGCATACCCTTTATTCATTCTGCAGCATAGTATATATTTTTCCATTTTACCCCCAGACTGTGCTCTGGCCCTGCCTGTCCCATCCCGCCACACTCTATCTTAGAGCACTCCCTGCTTATATACACCACCTAAATCTAAAACATTTTGGTCACAGTTAGTCAAAAGTAACACCTATACTGATTTCTTTCTTATTTAAATTTTTTATTGCATAATTACAATACAATATCAGAAGCTCCTGCAAGTGCAATTATAGACAGGTTCAAAAACATTTAAAGCTGATGATAAAGATTCATCTTTTTCTTGCCGCAGACTTGCCGCATACTAGTATGCCAGAAAACAGTCTGCTGCAGACTGTTTCTGTGGCATACTAGTATGCGGCAAGTCTGCCGGAAAACTCTATTTCTGCAGCATACTCCTGCATACTTTTGCCGCATACTTTTAGTATGCGGCAGGTCTGCGGCAGGTCTGCAGCAGACCTGCCGCATACTTTTCATTTTCCTATGGGTTGATATGAAAGTTTGTGGCAGACCTGCTGCAGGACTATATATATTTTCCCCTTTTCCACCGCAACCTGCGCCAGACTCTATAACTTTCCAATTTTCCACCGCAGACCTGCTGCAGACTGTATAACTTTCCAATTTTCTGCCGCAGACCTGCTGCAGGACTGTTCCTGCCGCAGACTGGTATGCGGTAAGTCTGCAGCAAAGATTCTTTCTGCCGCATTTACTCGCATACTCTTTGCCGCAGACTTTTAGTCTGCCGCAGATCTGCGGCAGATCTGCGGCAGACTTTCTATTTTCCTATGGGTTCACATCGTGTTTTAAAGCAGCGCGCACGCGGCGCACGTTACCACATGTGCTCGCACGCAGTGGTATTTTGTACACAGAGGAGGCGCGCGCACACGTTATACATGTTTCATGGAGTAAGCTATCTTGCATATAACGATCGCCTGCATGAAAACATCGCACTCGAAGGTATTGATGCGCGACAAATCTGCCGATTTTTAGGGTTTTGAGACTCCAAAATGGTAAAAAAATCTATAATAATTCTACTTTATCTCATTTTGCATGAGAAATGGGGTGTTCTGCGTGAGATCGTGAGACGGACCGGAAATGCGTGATTCTCACGCAAGATGCGTGATACTTGGTAGCTCTGCTTAGCATACGATTCCTATCAAGGCTGGATCTAATCTATAAATTATGTTATGAAAATTAAAAAAAAGATCTCAAACAAAGGCCACATAACACATTTTCCCCGATATTTTTTACTGAGTTACTATAATACATTTTGAGAATAATATATTTTGTATTTAGCAGGTCTTAAATATCAGTTGACACCAAATTTATAATTTCATGAAAAGGTAATGGTAAATGGTAAACAGGATGTTCTTCTTTTCAGAACCAAGTTGATCCACTCATGCCCTTTGATTCAGTACATACTGTGCCAAGTTCTTGGGATAGGACTATACCCTAGTTGGTTAAATCAAGGAGTTGTTCACTGTAATATCTCCTTGGTTACTTAGCATCTAATTGCTTCCTTAGCCTTCAAGTGAAATAAATCGACAAGTAAATAACAAATCTATCTAGGCATACATGTCAAGTTTTTAGAAAAACTGTAATCTGGACTGATAATGGCAGAATTTACATACAAATGTTTCAGTCATTAAAAGTTATCCTTTGCCCTCAAATGCCCTCTGACCCAGACCAGACATTTGAAGGTCCCATCGATCCATACTGCATCCACCCCTAAAGTTAAAATTGGACCTATATTATATGACTGCAAAATTAGACTTCATTTAGCCTATTTGGATAGCGACAAATTCATCCTGCCTTTACCTCGACCTTAAAGCTCAACCAGTTGTTGTAGCCAAATGTAAATTAGAATGAATCAATTTAAATAGGCCTTCATTGTATCTCCTCATATTGGTCCATTTGCTGATGTGTTCAGGTTGAATGCATAATTTTGAATTAAATTTATTATAGTACCTGTTCAGCCAAAGACTGAAAAGCTCAGTCAAATTGAGACTCAGATTACATAGGCTTCTTATTTTGCGGAATTTTTTCTCCACTAAATACAAAATTCCCAGAAAATCATTAATATATATAACTTATTTATTTCAAATGCTTGAGCTTAGGTATTGATTAAATTTTTTTATTGACAAAATTCCAAAATCGCAGTCAAGAAGTCAAAGAGAACAAAAGTACTGACATAAAAATAAGGATGGATTGAATTGAAAATGGAGGGTATTCAAAACAAAGTTATAGGAACATTTTGTATGCCAGTCAATTAACTCATGTAACAATCACATCACAATATACAGTTTAACAAATTCATGTGGATATTAGTCAGGTTTACTGTGGTTCACCTACGACTATATAAATAATCATGAATTTTCATAACTTTTATCCTAAAATAAATGTCCTGCTACCATGTTCTTATTCAATTATATTGATCCTTGCATGGAAAAGGAAAAAAGTTACACCCAATGATAACAAGTGGGTAGTATATATGCACACTTATGCATGTACGTGTGTATATATGTTGATAAAAACGTTCGTTTGGTACAGAACTCCATGCCCCTTTTGTTAAAATATGCCCCCCCCCCCCACTATTTCCCTGATTATCTCACTTTGGAGCTTCATTGGCTCAGCAGGGACAACTTTCAAAAATGTCTGCACGCGTCTCAGAAATTACTTGAAGGAAGATCCACCATTTTTTGCTAATCGGTAATTCTATCAATTATGCTAAGATAAATTATTTTGGCAGGTATTTCTGGAGTAAGTTGACCTAGTATTGCACACTGCTTTAAAGGTTTAAAAGGATTTGGTAACTTTAAAAACCAAGAGCAATTAGATCGATCAATATTAATAAAATTATATTGCTCCAACAGTAAAAACAAACTACTGATGAAAGTTTCTGATCAAATGGAAGTTGTTTACTACCTTAAAACAGTGTAACAAGCAATGCTAAGCATACAGCTGAACATAAGTCAATGTACTACCCCTCTGTTGGAATCTCAGCAGGCCGCTAGGGACGGGGACTACACAACAGGAAATGGGTGTATGTTGTGCTGTTGTTGAAAAGCACATTATGGTTTTATAACCCATTCGAGGATGGGTTTAAAAATTTGAGTATGAAATCATTGATATCTCGAAGGTAAAGCAAGCAATTAGCTTGCAATTTTGAAGAGATACCAGACTGACCTAAGTGTTTATAATTATGTTGGCAAAATGAGCTAAATCAAATTAATTGTGATTTGAATATCATTCAATGTTACTACATCCCTTTCACACTAGTTTCCTAACATACTTGTACAAGTTTACCTCAATATCTTACCTTTGAATATGAGATGAATAATTTCAGTTTAGAAGCAGGAAATAAATCAGACTAGAATCCATAGCAATTGGAAATAACACATAATATGAATAGACTGGATCTATAGACTAAGTCTATAATCAGAAGAGTATTTGCACCAAATACAGCTGCAGGTTTATGTGTGGTGTGAAGAAAGAAACTTTCAAAGAAGTACATAAACAAATTCCAGTAGAAAGAAGCATGCATTCACTTTGCAATTAAAATGGCGGCTACTTTAACAAGGTATTTCCCTTTAGTAATGCCAGGACGCTGGTTTTTCCATGATACAATTTAGAGTATTGATATGAACGGTATTATTTGGCTTCATGCTTGAATGAACAACCCACAGTTGCAAGCTAGTGAGAAATATCACTACAAAGTTCAACTTGTATTTGACCTGAATTGGCCTGATACATGATCCCTATGAAAATAGCCATACATATTTTATCTTTTACATCAATGGGATCTCTTTAGATATTTTTCTTTTGACACTTCTCCTATAGAATGAGTCATAATCCAAGTATCAATGGTAAATCGATTACAATGTTGCAATCACAAAATGGCACTTTTTCACTAATATGACATTGGAAAATTGGACAGGGGGTGGGGGGGGGGCTGCCAGCATGCCCCTATGCAGGTATCCAATTGCACCTTAAATAAATCGAAACTGAATAGAGTTGAAATTGTAATGTTTTATAACAATAAAAATCTCTTAACAACAGGATATTTTTAAAAATAGAAGTATAAAAATCTTGGCCGGAGGGATATGTTCACTCTTCAGATACATGTACATGTAAGTAACCTATTTTAACCATGTTAGAAGATATATCTTTGTCTTAGCATATGATTCCTATCAAGGCTGGATCTAATCTATAAATTGTGTTATTAAACTAAAAAAATATCTCAAACATAGGCCACCAAAGTTTCCCCATTATTAATTATTTAGTCACTATAATACATTCTAATGATAAAAGTTTTTTCAGAGTAAACTTTAGCAGGTCTTATAAATCAGTTGACAATAAAATAATAAGTTTGTGAAATGGTAAACTGGAAAATCTCCTTTTTCGGAACGAAGTTGATGCACTCATGCCCCTTGTTAAGGCATTAATCCAATCCAATACGTACCAAGTCCTTGGGATAGGACTTAAAACCATAGCCCCTGGTGATTCACTTATAGCATTCAATTGCTTTCTGGGTAGATATGTGAAATAAACCAACAAGTAAATAACACATAGTTATTTATATAAAAAACTACATGTCAAGTTTTTACAATAACTGTAATCTGGACTGATAACAGCAGAATTAACAAACATGTCAGTCATTAAAATTTAACCTCTGACCTCAAATGCCCTCTAACCCACATCCAACATGAAGGTCTCAGCCATACAGCATCCATCACCTATAGTTGAAATTGGACCTATATTATATGACTGCAAAATTGGAGTTTATTTTAATAGCCTATTTGGAGAGCTATAAATTCCTCCTGCCTCTGCCTCCACCTTAAAGCTGGTGTATAGTTTCGGGAGAAAGAAAAAATTATTTTCATTCACATTAAGATAAATTATGATAGATTGAATCCAATAACTATAATAAAGTAAATTATAGTACTTGAAATCTCGTTTTAGTGTCTTTATTTCATAATATAAGGATCAAAAAAAGATAAGTCGGGGACCCGTCACAGGTTAGCGCTCACGTGGAAAACCAATGGGGATTCTCTTGTGTGGGTGTTACACACAGATCGTTCGCACTAATTCACGCCGTAACCTCGGGCGTGCGAATTTGTCAGCAGAGGTCTAAACGGCAGTTGGATTGCGCTATATTCGAACTTTATAAATGAAATTCATCGGAAATATTGAAAGGAATGTCACAAGATCTCTCACACATGTCTTTTAGTGCAATGTGGACAACATGTAACTACATTTGATCGGTTTTGTGCCAATTCCTTTTTTGCTACCAAAACTATACACCAAATTTAAAGCTCAACTAGAGTTGTTGTAGCCAAAAGTGAATTAGAATGAATTTTTTTTAAAATAGGCCTACATGTGTCCTCATATTGTTCCATTTGCAGATATAGGCCCTATTCATATTCAATGCATGATTTTTGATGAAATCTTTGGAGGTACCGGCCTGATAAACTCGTGTCAAGATCGATGACTCGCAATTATAAAGGCTACATATTTTGCCTTAATTTCTCATTCACAAATTAAATATATCCTGCAAAGTTTATTGTAATTGTTGTAGTAGGCCTATTTATTTTGGTGTTGGTTAATTTTTTTTACTGACAAATTCCAAGATTCAGTCATAAAAGGCAGTCCAGAGGTAACGGAGTGACATTCAGAAGCAACATTTCAGCATTCAAACACATTTATCATCCATACTTAATCGTTTATTTACTAAAGAAATGGTTCATTGACAATGGCTGATGGTACACCTCTTTTTCAAATATGTAACATTTGTGTATAAGTCAGTCCAAGACTCATTCTACCCTCTAGCGGGGCGAATGCGGAAGGTTCTCCGAATGAGAGAATGACACCTCATGAATTATTTATGAGCACCCTCGTCAACCAAAATGTGTACAAGAGTCATATTGCACTTGTTTGACTGTTGTCTTTAAAAAAATCACCAAAAAAAACCTCAAGGCTTGGTGAATATTTAAAATTTGCTCATTTGAAGCATGAAATGGATATAATATAATCTCCAGTGCAAAAATAAATATTTACAAAGCCTTGAGGGTTTTTTCTTTCGATGGGAATTTCTAAGAAAGAATCTCCCGCCTCCCCCCCCCCCGCCTCCCCTCCGCCGCCCCCCCTCCTCCGCCCCCCTCGCCCGCCTCCCCCCGCCCCCCCCCCGCTCTCCCCCCCCCCCGCCCCCCCGCCCCCGCCCCTCCCCCCCCCCGCCTCCCTCCCCCCCCTCCTGCCTCCCCCCCTGATGCCCCCCCGCCCGCCGCCGCTCTTCACCCCCCCTCCCGCCCGCCCTGCCCACACTCCGCCCCTTCCCCCACACCACTCATCTCTTGATCACAATGCAAGTCTCGCAGTTTCAGTTTCAAGCTCACTGTGGTAATAATTCGTCGGTAATGGAAAATCCCGTGCTCGAAAACTGACCCATGCAGTGCTCGCGCCTGGCAAGAATACTACAGCACACATGCTAGGTGCGTGTGCTCTGCTTCAATGGTGAATCAATCTGGTAAGGCGAAGGGGTTTGTACAAACCGGCTTGCTGTTAAGTAGGCTCGCCATGTGTACACGGTGTAGTGTTATACACTCGTCGGAGTATGGTCCCGGAATATAAGTACTAGGGCTGGAGTCGAGTGCATTCCATCATCTGTAAGTGTTAAGACTGAGTAGGAGAGTGAGCATTTAACCAGAAGACAGGGTCGACAAGACAGAGTAGGCAAGCAAGCAGTACAACAGCGATTAGTTATACACTTGGTCTTTCTCAACTACTGATCGTGGTAGTTAGTCACGTGTATGCTTAAGATTTACCTGCTTGTAGTTCACAAATTTAAGCAATTTTATAGCAAGTCCAGGAAAAACGGAATTCAGTGACGGAGGTAATATGTCAAAGTTTGACTTGGAATGAATCATAATATTATAGTGTACTGCTCCGGTTCATGGGTGGGAAGGAATGGGGAGAGCAGGAAAGAGAGAAGAGTGAGGGACGGAGTAGAGAGAGATGAGGAGAGGGAGGAGAGAGAGGATGCGAAGTAAGGAAACGTGAACGCGACGCGGAACAACAGAGGCGCGGATGCACGGAGAAAGGAGAGAGAGAGAGAGAGAGATGACGGATCGGCGTAGTCTAACGCAAGAGCACGTCAGTCGTCTCGCACTTTGCCCATTTGAATTAATGTCGCAGTGTTGAGTGAAGAATATTGTTCAAGCCGGCTTCGAGCGGGAACTTGACGCATCGGAGACTGGAAAGGTCAACCGCTGCGAGCTGAGCGTTAGTTATACGTCCTAATTAGGGGAACCGTCAGTATTCTCACCATTAACGGACAGGCAGGGGGGGATCTGGGACAGGTGCGCGCCCCCGCCCCCAGCCCAAAAAAAAACAAAAAAAAGAAAAAAGAAAAAAAAAAAAGGGAAGAGGAGAAAAAAAATGGAAAGTAAAAATCGAATGAGGGTCGGATGAGCACCGATTGGACCCCAATCCTATACCCGCCTATTATGTCATGCTGATAAGAGAGTGGTACGCTTCTTCGTTGGAGACTGGAAAGAGCAAAGAAAAAACAATTAATGACCCTGAACCTGCCTCGAGCCCCGCGCCGCCCCCCCCCCCCGCCTCTCCCCCGGCCCCCCCGCTCAGGTCAGCTGGTGATATAGTGAGAAATTGACGTGTGGGACGCCGTCTTTTGAGTTCTGGCCGGTGTAACAGGAAAAGTTGGGTCAAAAAATATCAGATTGGTTGTCCCCGGTGTTGATGGAAATCCTTGGTACTCGCCAACTGACGGAGTATGTTCCTGACTGATAGTGAAGTCGCTATAATTATGAGGCTATGATATTCATGGGAATCTTGGTTACGCGGAGTGACGCAAAATGGAGCATGCATATTGAGCAAAAACATTTTGCTTAAACTCTGTGAACTTTAAATGGCTGTATAATTGGTCGAAGTTACTTGATTGGATTCTATGTTATACTAGGTCTAATATGCCGCCTTGCATGAGAAAATTGGTTGAATATTTTGTTAATTATGAAAAAACTCGAACCCATGTCCGGTTACGGAGTGATGGTTACGGAGTGACCTCTGAATCATCCACACAATGGCAATGTAAATGGACTATGTCTCCCTTGCTAAAAAAAACAAAAACACTCTTGATTGTTTCAATTTTAATTCTGCTTGCTCTGTGTGATAGCTCTAGGTGGGGGATTCAAATCTACACAGAATTTTGAAACACATTAAGTATGCTAATTTATGCACATTTTTCAAAATTCAAAAATAATGGATTTTCTTTATTTGTCGACCGATTTTGATTTTTTTTTTTGTGTGTTCCATCTAGTAGAGCTACATGAGGTTTACCAAACTTCTACACAGAATTTTGAAATTTTGATTTGAAAATTGTCTACATTATATATGCTAATTTATGCAAAATTTGTAAAAAATAACAATAAATGCTTTTTCTCCTTTATTTGTCAATCATTTTCAATTCCATTTGCTTTATATGATAGCACTAGGTGGGAGATGCAAAAAATATACACAGAATTTTGAAACTCATTAAGTATGCTAATTTATGCAATTTTTTTTTAAATTCACAAACAAATTTTAAAAAAATCTTTTGACAGATTTTTTTTTTCCGAATCTGGTAAAGCTCCATGATGTTCACTAAACTTCTACGCAGAATTTTGAAATTTTGACTAGAAAATAATCTATGCTAATTTATGCTATTTTTTTTTTTTTTTTTTTTTTT
>CALNVZ010000080.1:229780-239894 GCA_940671915.1 Paracentrotus lividus
TGCTGCTCACAGATACCCACCATGAAAGCTAGCAGACGGAGGAGATCCGGGGCAATTTCATTTACCGATGAATCTAAAAACTTACACTTGAACAGCTACTTCATAATGTCCGGTTAGTTTGCTAATTGACACCAGAACAAGTCAGCTGGGGGTAAGACCTGTTTGAGTAAATTACTTGTCATTGTATTGAAAAATTATTCATCATTCAACATGTTCAAAATGATGGACCGGTGTTTTCCCCTACCACGCCACGGGGACGGTGTGAGCTCCCGCCTCCTTGCACGTTCAAATCACAGTCTACCATACTTCTATCCCAAAATCTCAACGGGCTGTAAAGTAGTATAAATCGACACAGTACATTAAACATGTAGAACTTAACAGCTGCATTATCCAATAGAGGCCAACAGGTCGACTGGCGTCTAGCAGCATGTTACTCTAATTTAGATGAGTGTCTGAGAAAATTATAAATGACCAAACCAAACAAATTTGATTCAACTACATAATAAATAGTAACAACAATTGATGAAAAAATGAAATATTTTCTGAATGAAAAGTCAAATGTTAGACAATTTATTCATTTGCTCCTCCAACCGGTACTATATAACCATGCGATTGGTTAAAAAAGAAACACACGCAACACTGCTGTTGTGATAATATATTGAGCCAATGTACAACTATGAAATAAGAAATCACAAGTCTCCTAAGTTCAAAGTAGCCTCCCAATTTCATTCCTTATTAAATATATAATTGGCCTATACCGCCAATTGTCTCCTCTCACTGTGTACAATCAATAGCTCTGGAACACTTTAACTCGCACAATGACGAAAATAACAAGGGATGAAATGGCCGACTGGTGACTAAACACAATATGCCTAATATACTTATGTTATGAATATAAAATCGAACTTCCTCCCAGATCATGAAAAATCCAACATTAATTACAAAGATATTTATGTATGCTCATGATTTATTTAATATAAAATACATATTTATTGAAATGTTTTATCCTTGAAGTGGAATTAAAATGAGAATTAAATGAATTACTAAGACGAATATAATTTCAGAACATTGATATTTATACTGACATTATTCTGTTATACATATTAATGATCTAAATCCTTTTAACTTCCACAAACTGAAACTTACAAAAAATATCCAACTTAAATAAATAAAAACAAAAAACAACAAGCCCTATTATTACCAATATTAGAAGAATTACCTATCCTAATGTATACTAATGTTTGCAATTTATTCATGTTTAATAATTCAATATTACTGTTTTTGTAAATAATTTGTATTCCTTCTCAATTTAGTTTTGGGCAGTTCCAAGCAAAACAGGACATGACCCCCAAAATTTCAAAAAAATTCATGGTTCCATGACAAATTTGGTATCATATGACAGCTAAGAGTCCAAATTTTCAATATCTGTGGATGGTTTAGCCTTTTTAGGGCATTTTGGGTTTAAAAATGGCATTAATATTCAATATTACTAAAATTGTCAAATTTATATCTTTTTACATTTAAATTTCATGTAAGAGAAATGTACCTAGAAAATGAAAATATACTTTGATCATATTTTAATATGAAAGCAGGATATATCAAAAATAAAGTTTTCACATAATATTTTGCTTCGCGATCTTTGTTCCCCATCAGTGAGCACAATCATGAAGTAACCTCAAAATGTCACTCCGTAACCACAAAAACACATATTTTAAAAATATTTTTAGAATAATTGGGTTTAATGCAACAAAAATTTATTTGCAAATCTGGAACACCCATACCTATCAATTACATAAACTTTTTATATTTGAATGGATTTTGTTTGAGAAATACAGCCTCATAAAATGTGAAATCCCATTGCATTGCATGTACAATGTACATGTACAATTTGATCAAAGCTCACTCTACACTAGAACTTTTTAAATTCAGAATTCTTTTAGTGAAGTGCCCAAGAAAGACATTGGGTTGTCATGCTTTGAGGATATGAGATCGTAAATATGCAAATGAGCCCTTTGTCAGCAATTAATTGCACAACTCAGGCATTTGTGTGAGGTCTGATATGAGCTCCTTTGAGGACTTGCAGCAGATTATTTGGAGAATAAGAATGAAATGAGTGAAACCCAATCATTTGGTTACTGAATATGACAATTTAGTAAGTTTAAATAGTAGTTTAAAGAAGACACTTGCCAACATAATTTCATATAAAACCAAAAGTAAACAATGGGTTTGAAAATCCCTACCTTTGCTATCATTAAAAGTATGATCAGGAATTGTTTCATCAACAAATGAGTGGGAAGAGGATTAAAAACAAAAAAAAAAAAAAAAAAACATAAATTAGCATAGATTATTTTCTAGTCAAAATTTCAAAATTCTGTGTAGAAGTTTAGTGAACATCATGGAGCTTTACCAGATTTGGAAAAAAAAAAATCTGTCAAAAGATTTTTTTAAAATTTGTTTGTGAATTTTAAAAAAAAATTGCATAAATTAGCATACTTAATGGTTTCAAAATTCTGTTTAAATTTTTTGCATCTTCCACCTAGTGCTATCATATAAAGCAAATGGAATTGAAAATGATTGACAAATAAAGGAGAAAAAGCATTTATTGTTATGTTTTACAAATTTTGCATAAATTAGCATATATAATGTAGACAATTTTCAAATCAAAATTTCAAAATTCTGTGTAGAAGTTTGGTAAACCTCATGTAGCTCTACTAGATGGAACACAAAAAAAAAATTAAAATCGGTCGACAAATAAAGAAAATCCATTATTTTTTAATTTTGAAAAATGTGCATAAATTAGCATACTTAATGAGTTTCAAAATTCTGTGTAGAAGTTTTGAATCCCCCACCTAGAGCTATCATACAGATTAAGCAGAAATAAAATTGAAACAATCAAGAGTGTTTTTTTTTTTTTAGCAAGGGAGACATAGTCCATTTACATTGCCATTGTGTGGATGATTCAGAAGTCACTCCGTAACCGGACATGGGTTCGAGTTTTAAGTCATAATTAACAAAATATTCAACCAATTTTCTCATGCAAGGCGGCATATTAGACCTAGTAACACATAGAATCCAATCAATTACTCAAAATTATGACAGCCATTTAAAGTTCACAGAGTTTAAGCAAAATGTTTTTCGCTCAAATATGCATACATGTCCATTTTGCGTCACTCCGTAACCATGATTATGAATATTCATATCTCATTAATTATGCAGATCACTATCATGACTATAAGAAATGTTATAATTTTGAAAAGAGGGTACCATCAGCCATTGTCATGAACCATTTCTTTGTAAATAAAGATTAAAGTATGGATGATAAATGTGTTTGAATGCTGAAATGTTGCTTCTGAATGTCACTCCGTTACCTTGGAACTGCCCTTTTATGACTGATCTTGGAATTTTGTCAGTAAAAAAAATTAACCAACACCAAAATAAATAGGCCTACTACAAAACATTAGCAATAAACTTTGCAGGATATTTTTTATTTTGTGATGAGAAATTAAGGCAAAATATGTAGCCTTTATAATTTGAGTTTCGATTTGACAGAGCTTTTCAGGGTACTCCAAAAGATTTCATCAAAAATCATGCATTGAATATGAATAGGGCCTATATCTGCAAATGGAACAATATGAGGACACATGTAGGCCTATTTTTAAAAAAATTCATTCTAATTCACTTTTGGCTATAACAACTCTAGTTGAACTTTAAGGTGGAGGCAGAGGCAGGAAGAATTTATAGCTCTCCAAATAGGCTAAATAAACTCTAATTTTGCAGTCATATAATATAGGTCCAATTTCAACTATAGGTGATGGATGCTGTATGGCTGAGACCTTCATGTTGGATATGGGTTAGAGGGCATTTGAGGTCAGAGGTTAAATTTTAATGACTGACATGTTTGTGATCATTAAAATCTGCTGATCTGCTGTGATCATTCCAGATTACAGTTATTGTAAAAACTTGACATATAGTTTTTTATATAAATAACTATGTGTTATTTACTTGTTGGTTTATTTCACTTATCTACCCAGAAAGCAATTAAATATGCTAAAAGTGAATGACCAGGGGCTATGGTTTTAAGTCCTATCCCAAGGACTTTGTACAGTACATGTATGTATTGGATTTATGCCTTAACAAGGGGCATGCATGAGTGTGTCAACTTCGTTCCGAAAAGGCGATCTTCCAGTTTACCATTTCACAAACTTATTATTTTATTGTCAACTGATTTTTAAGACCTGCTAAAGTTTACAATGCAAAATATATTATTCTCAAAATGTATTATAGTAACTCAGTAAAAAATATTGGGGAAAATGAGTTATGTGGCCTTTGTTTGAGATCTTTTTTTTTTAATTTTCATAACATAATTTATAGATAAGATCCAGCCTTGATAGGTATCATGTGCTAAGACAAAGATATATCTTCTAACATGGTTAAAATAGGGTACCTAAATGCATCTGAAGAGTGAACATATCCATCCGGCCAAGTTTTTTTATACTTTTACTTTTTGTTAGAGATTTTTATTGTTATAATGAGGAAGTTCTCTGTCGGGGGTACATATTACCCCCTCCCCCTCAAAAAACCAAACCAAACCAAAACATTAACATTTCAAGTCTATTCAGTTTCGATTAGTTAAAAAGGACTCATCCGGGCTGGAGTTTGCATTATAAGAAAAATAAAGTAAAATAAAAAAAGCACAACACTGAAAATTTCATCAAAATCGGATAAGAAATAGCAAAGTTATGAATTTTCTTAGGTTTTGAATTTTTTAGGAAACAGTTCTTCAAATTGGCAAACTGATGATCTCTCAGTCCCCCTACTTTCTTTGTTTTTTCTTGTATGAAATACCGATTATCAAGATTTTCTGCCCCAAGGACATAAAAACACGGATTAATCCTTGTGGAATGTTCAAGGTTACAAGTGCTTTTACTTATTTCAGTATGAGGGACAGATTTTCTGTATACGCAATATATGAAAAAATGAGATAAATAGGATTTCATATAATAAAATACGCAAGAAGTAGGGGGAATGTGACATCATCAGTTTGCTCATTTGAATATTCAAATATTCAAATGAGACAATGAGACAATTGCCAAGAACTGTTTTACAAAAAAAAATCACGACCTAAAAAATGCATAACTTTGTTATTTTTCATCCGATTTTGATGAAATTTTCTGTCTTGTGCTTGATGAATTTTACTTGATTTCACAAAACTTTTTCGTTTCAGCCCGGACTCCTCCTTTAAGGTGCAATCGGATTACCTGCTAGGGGCATGCTGGCAGCCCCCCCCCCCCCCTGCTCCCAATTTACATAGTCATATTAGTGAAAAGTTCATACATTTGTGATTGCAACATTGTAATCGATTCCCATTAATGCTGATTATGACTCATTCTATAGGAGAAGTGTCAAAAGTATCTAAAGAGAGTGTTAAAAGTATCCCATTGATGTAAAAGATAAATATGTATGGCTATATTCATAGGGATCATCATGTAATAGGCCAATTCAGGTAAAATACAAGTTGAACTTTGTAGTGATATTTCTCACTAGCTTTGCAACTGTTGGCGTCTGTTCATTGAAGCATGCAAGCCAAATAATAACCGTTCATATCAATACTACATAAATTGGTATCATGCGAAAACCCGCGTCCTGGCATTACAAAAGGGAATATCTTGTTAAAGTGGCCGCCATTTTAATTGCAAATGAATCATGCTTCTTCTACTGGAAGTTTGTTTACGTACTTCTTTTGAAAGTTTCTTTCTTCACACCACACTATAAACCTGCAGCTGTAGTTGGGCAAATACTCTTCTGATTATGAGATTTAGTCTATAGATCCAGTCTATTCATATTGTGTGTTATTTCCAATTGCTATGGATTCTAGTGTGATTTATTTCCTGCATCTAAACTGAAATTATTCATCTCATATTCAAAGGTAAGATATTGAGGTACACTTGTACAAGTATGTTAGGTAACTAGTGTTAAAGGGATGTAGTAACATTGAACGATATTCAAATTGCATATTTGATTTAGCTCATTTTGCAAACATAATTATAAACACTTAGATCAGTCTGGTATCTCTTCAAAATTGCAAGCCAATTGCTTGCTTTACCTTCGAGATATCAATGATTTCATACTCAAATTTTTAACCCATCCACGAATGGGTTATAAAACCATGTGCTTTCAACACAGCACAACATACACCATTTCCTGTTGTGTAGTCCCCATCCCTAGCGCCTGCTGAGATTCCACAGAGGGGTAGAGTACATTGACTGGTGTCAGCTGTAGCTTAGCATGGCTTGTTACACTGTATTAAGTATTAAACGACTTCCCTTGATCAGAAACTTCAGTAGTTTTGTTTTACTGTTGGAGCAATATATATTTATTAATATTGATCAATCTAATGTGCTCTTGTTTTTTAAAGTTACCAATCCTTTTAAAACCCTTTTAAAGCAGTGTGCAAATAGGTCAACTTACTCCAAATACCTGCCAAAATAATTTATCTTAGGCAATAATTGATAGAATTACCGATACCAAAAAATGGTGGATCTTCCTCAAAGTAATTTCTGAGGTGCGTGCAGACTTTTTGAAAGTCGTCCCTTCTGAGCCAATGCAGCTCCAAAGTCAAATGAAGATAACCAGGGAAATACTGGGGGTGGGGGGCATATTTAACTAAAGGGGCATGGAGTTCTGTACAAACGAACATTTTATCAAAATATATACACCACGTACATGCATAAGTTGCATACTACCATCTTTTATCATTGGTGTAACTTTTCCTTTCCGTGCAGGATCAATATAATTGAATAGAACATGGCAGCAGACATTTATTTTAGATAAAAGTTATGAAATTCATGATTATTTATATAGTCGTAGGTGACTAATATCCACATGAATTTGTTAAACTGTATATTGTGATGTGATTGTTACATGAGTTAATTGACTGGCATACAAATGTTCCTATAAACTTTGTTTTGAATACCCTCTATTTTCAATTCAATCCATCTTATTTTTATGTCACTACTTTTGTTCTCTTTTGTAATTCTTGACTGCGATTATGGAATTTTGTCAATAAAAAAATTTAATCATACCTAAGCTCAAGCATTTGAAATATAATAAGTTATATATAATGAATGAATTTCTGGAATTTTGTATTTGTGAGAAAAAAATTTCGCAAAATAAGTAGCCTATGTAATCTGGATCTCAATCTGGCTGAGCTTTTAAGTTCTTGGCTGAACAGGTACTATAATAAATTTAATTCAAAATTATGCATTCAACCTGAACACATCAGCAAATGGACCAATATGAGGAGATACAATGAAGGCCTATTTAAATTGATTCATTCTAATTTACATTTGGCTACAACAACAATTGAGCTTAAGGTCGAGGTAAAGGCAGGAATGAATTTGTCGCTACCAAATAAGGCTAAAAAAGTCTAATTTTGCAGTCATATAATGTACACTGTTGCTCAGAAAGGTTGGATTATTTTTGTGTGAAACCGCCACATCTTTTTGCTCCGGCTAAGATTTCTTGAAATTGTTTGTCCCTACTATCACTTTTCTGGGCCTGGCTATACCTTGGACACTCTCCAGCCTATTCCTGGGGAATGAAAAATAAAAAGAGTTTGTCAACCTCAGAACGCCCATTTTTGCCATTTTTTGTTTCATTTTGGGGCCCTTTTGTTTACCCGTCAAAACAAACAAGGCCATATCGAAAAGCGTCCTGAAATATAGAGTTGTTATTGTTCTTTATGAAAATAAAAGGTTTAACATAAAAAAGGCATATAGTCTCTTGTCTAGGGGAGGGGAAATAAGGAAAAGTGAAATGTAAAAAAAAACGAAATATTCTATCCAACCTTTATGGTCAACAACGTGAACATGAACAACTATGAACCTTAAAGTTGAATAAGAAGGGGATGAATTTCAATTAAATTGGTTTCTACAGATAATATATAGCATATATAAGTTGTTCAAACAGATAGCAATCACAGAAAAATGGCTTGTATATTCTTGATATATTAAAAGCCTCCTGCCTGGGCGTGAAAGACTAGTGTACTCTAGTACACTCTGAGGGTGACGTCACGGCCGGGTATTGTGTATATCGTGCCTGATGTTGAATACAGAATGATGTGCAGATAGATATAGATGATTTTACCAATTTTTTCAAGGAAGCAATTCAAATAATTAAGGATCATATGTACAAACCTTAACTATCCCTATATAAACAATAGTATAATAACGATTTTCAAGTCTTAAAATTGTGAAGTATTATTGCAAACAATGAGTTATTATTGAATTTTCACTATTTATAATATTTTTAAATCCGACGTATAAGGATCGAGTCTGTGAGCGTGACGTACATTGTAGATCGGTCGCTCACACAGTGCACACGCAGCTTGAGCAGCTTGTTCCGTATACGTGTGTATTGTGTAGTTTTATTTGTGTGTGTTGCTTCGCTGTATACTATACTGTGCCTTTCTGTGGCTTGCTTTATGATGATTTCGTTATTCCTTGTTGACAAGTATTCAAGATCAAATGGGTGAAGTTTGGATCAAAATGACCTTTCTATGAATTTCGAAGACATATAGTGAAAGATGATGAAGCAAAGTCACAAAGAAATTGAGAAAAAAAATTCTACTTACTTACTTCGGGCCTATACCGACTGATTTTCGTATAAATTGTAAGGCAAAACCGAATTCATGAGACGGTATTATTTGCAAAGTGAAGCGCAAAAGCGAACACTTATTAACACATATACATGAAGCTAACTAGCCAGGCCAACCGCGCCGGCGGCAAGCGCAGACCGATTCCGCTAGCGACTGGTTTTTCAAGAGCCGGTCGCATCACACGCGGAAGAATATCTTACAATAACACGAACGATTAGCGTCCCCTATTAAGCGATTGACCGGTGAGCATATCTCGATCAAATTTCATATTATTTCTCTTGAAATTAATCTATAGGTCTGTCGTATCATTTAGAGGGCAGTTACATATTTTGGATAATGATCGATATGTTCATAAATATACTTTTATAAGCATTTACGTTTCGCAAATTGATCAACTGCACACCACAACCAGCTGATTTCCATACCGTAACACTATAACAGTCAGTATTCATTGACTTGTTTCGCCACGGCCCTCGTCTTAAAATGCTACAAATAAGAATATTCTAGCAATTTAGAGGCATATTATTGACTGTATGACATTGCTTCATTTTTATTTCTGTTTTAAAATCATTCACATAAACTTAATAACGATAAAATAAAAGTTCTGACACACAAGTAGATTCATATAAATGTGTCAGTGTGTACACACGGCATGCCTTGTGTTCACTTCGCCAAGACCGAATTCCCGTTTGTGACGTCGACGGAGAGAACACTAGTATTAGTACGCATCCCCGGGGAGCGAACTCGAAAAATATAGGTAGGGTACATCGTTAAAATTCACTATTCTTAACTTATTTTGGGGGTTGACACGCCACTCAGTATTTTTGGGGGGTTGTAAGGATGCTATTAATATGAATATCTCAATATTTGGGATCGTCTTCTTAATTCAACTTTAATTATTGTCATTTTTTCCCAAAATCTTGTTTCAGCCTTAATGACAAGGCTGTAAACGGTAATCATTGTCTATTTTTCATTATGATTGTGATGTTGGCTGAGATTCTACAGGTACACATTTTTGAGAAGGTCAGATGCTTCTATGTTGAAAATCAATAAATCAATTTTCAACCCGATCGACAGTAAATGTTACCCTTCCCCTAGCAATAAATCTAAGTCTGTTGATCATAAATTAGATTTAACTCAAAGAGAACAAAACCATCCTATACTTACACGCGTTTGGGAGGTTGCGATAGTGGGGCCTTTGGTTAGCCGGTGAAACAAGAAATGGGCCCTTAATGAAAAAATGAGAAATGGCAACTTTTGTTTTATTTTACATTCACCCGGAATATTTGGTGTCCAATATAGCCAGGGGGTTCACAGAGAAAAAATAAAGTAGGGACAACACAATATACAAGAAATCTAAGCCGGAGCGAGATGATGATCCGCTGATCACACAAACAATATCAACCTTTATAGAACTATACATTGACGGTTAGATACCTCACCTTTATTTATTCTGAC
>CALNVZ010000080.1:260759-273888 GCA_940671915.1 Paracentrotus lividus
TTGTATGAACATGCATCAGCCTCAGAAATTTAACGTTCGTTGGCGTCAAGCTCCTGAAGCTTCTTGAGAAAAATGGATCCCCACCTCGATCACTGTCGATAATTTCAAAATAATAATTTTCATAGCTAGAACACATCGTTAACCCATGTGAAGTATATAGACGTATATCGATATCATCCATCCGTTCGGTGAGATGTAGATCACGATACACTTTATGACACATATACGATGAGGTAGATAGCGTAGGCCTATTTTCTGGAGCTGTGCCTCTATTATTTCCAGTAAGTTCATGGTATCCTGGAAGAAGCTCTTATATCTCTCTTAGAGATCATTCAGTGCATTATTGTCATCAAGGAGCCAGTGTGCGTAGATGGAGTCACTGTCATGATCTACACCGACATGACCGGGGAAGGGTAAACATCTTCCAAACCTTATACATGTATGTATTTGGGCAGTGCTTGCTTCATCACAGCAGTTAGAACTTGATTGTTGATAGCGACTTTTACCATGTTTACACCACTGTCTTGTAGAACCTTCCTTTCATGAAATCAGAAAGTGATTCATAAACCAGATCACCAGACGATGTAGCTCTAATTCAGCCCTTTCCCCCATAACTCATAATTATCTTGGTGCTTTCAGAGCTACAGCAAAAGTTTAAGGTAACGTTTCTATATCCACCACGCTTTGTTTGCTGTAAAATTGTCATAGAACGCTTGTTTTAACTAGAGATGTCGTCCATGTTAGTTAAACTTTAAAAACTTTTTTACATACTGGGAGAAAAAGCTGGTAAATGAACGGGTTGCTTGTACATTGAAGATTGAGGAAGCCAATTCAGCTTCTCCTGACGAATTTTTAATTCCTCTTGATTTACTCTATCAATACCTGTTAAAAGGATCTAATCCAAAATAATTGAAAATTTCAACACCCCCCCAAAAAAAAAAAAAACCAACTCATTATGTTGAATGGAAACCAAATATATATGATCAATTCTTTGAATAAAGAAAACATTATACGTTCCAGAAACTGTAAAATTAATTTGCATGAAAAAATATGAAATAAATATAGCAGACGCAATTAAATGATAGAGAGAAAAAAGAGGGAGAGAGGGAAGAGAGAAAAGAGGTTAATAGAGATTGTACGATGTGATAGGAAGAGATAAAGAGAAGAGAAGAAGACAGAGAGAGGTGGATAAGAGAGAAATAAAAGAGAGGAAGGACGGGAGAAATTGTGAAAAGAGAGGGATGGGGTAAGTCCGTTAGGACTATAACAAAATAGTACTTTGAACGACTAAGAAGAGAGAGGAGGTGAAGAGGTGGTGGGTTTGTGTGGTGTGGTGGTCTGTGCGGGGTGTAGGGTTGGTGGGTGTGGGTCATAGATTGGAAGCATAGTGGACAGGATAAGAGTATGTTGTATAATTATAATGAAGTTCGGTATAACCGCATACAACACTGTATTGAATGCTCGGAAATAACCCTGCAAAAACATTTTTTTTGCCGATTCTTTAAAACCTGTTATTTAAGCCTGAAAATAGGCTAAAATACATGTAATTATAATAACAAATATTCTAGAGAGCGGAGGAATTGTTAGCTTGTCAAAGTTTCAGAGCAATCGGTATTAAACGCAATCAACAAAAATTCAATGAAAACCAAAAGAAGTCTAATAAAGACAGACAATTGGGTCAAGTCGACGACGTCGCTCCGATGTTAAGTGCTGTCATCGATTCAGGAAAAATGCAGAGAAACTCATGCGGCATCCGAACTTATCGTTACAAAACTCAAAAAGAAAATAAAAATGAAGCCTAAAATATGTTGGGGACAGTTTGTGTGAAGTGAATGCCTCCCTGTCATTGTCTCAAAATGGCTTCCGGTAGTGAACGTCACAAATTGTATTGGCGGGAAGCCCAGCTCAGACCGGCAGCAATTCATTTTGTGAGGCCCAGGGTCCATCCCAACCCCCTATGGGGTCAGTTGTTCCGGCGCTTTTCACATGAATAAATCTTCTGGGATGCCGGACTATTTGTGAGGATGTGTGGAAATAATCTAAGAAATCGTAGACAAAATTGTGATATGAATTTATTACGTACGCCTACAATTATTAGAAGTTAAAGACTTCCTTATTGATTACAGTTCAAGACCCCTACATCGAAATTGACGATATGCCATTTTAGTTCCGAGAAAATGTAAAATCGACTGAGAACCGTAGTGACGTCACACCAATCGCACACTGGTATGCGATGGCCGTATGAATTATTTTGCTATTATTTAATCTCTGTATTAATAATATGAATATTAAGGACCTCATGTCAGTATAGTATTTGAAACATCATTATTATTTAATCTGATCGCAATATCTATAAATATCTAATCAAAGATCATTCGCATAATAATTTACTTCTGGCTTAATAGCCTTCAGGATACAGGCGTGTTTTAGTTGTGTAGGCCTACCCTGTTCACATGAAATTACTAAATACAAAATTTTTGTTGTGTAAGTTATTTGTTTTTTATTTATTTTGCTGCCGCAGCAGGTTATGTGTTGCATTTGTTTAAGAGATATTTTTTAAATTAACTGAATTCGTGAAGTTGTGGGAGAAAACACGGTGTACCCCTCTTTCGACGAATTCAATTAATTTCGCGACAACGTTATTCATCATAGTGTAAATAGTCACTCGTTGAATGACATCCATTAAAACCGTGCCCTCATCGGATCCGTCACTTTTATTATGCAAGTTGATTTTTAAACTTGAATATCAGGTTACCTGGTATGCATATGAATTTTTTTTTTCGAAGAATTGTATGTGGTTCAGAATGAAATGAATATGAGCCTTTATGGCATTACCGTTAATTATCTTGCGTTACTTTCATTTCCATTTCAATTAATTTGTTATAAGCATAGCGTTCCTAGAAGATAAAGATGGAAAGAAAATAAACAACCATTGACACTTTTTATTGATAATTACTCACTTCGGACTATCTACATGTACCAGAATTCTATTACTACAAGTGTAAAAACTACTTTTTTCAATATTTTCATCTTCTCTTTCTGGAAAAGTTCACGGCATTCAATATTACCTTTTACCCGGAATTCAAATTGACAATTGAAAATAATTAAAGCCATAATAAAAGCTACAATCAAACACATAAATTATGTCATTGTCGATCGTCGCACCCTGGAGATGGCGCTGTTGAACTTTGGTATATCAGACACTTTTGATTCTGTACATGTGTTCAATGAATAATCAACGATGCACTCTGGCAGAAGGCATATAATGTACTTCGTGATAACCTTTCCTCACAAACCCCAAACTCGACAAAACACACACCTTCCATAAAACCTTTATCGACGAAAATGGTACAAGTGGGACAATTTATTTATTTATTTATTCATTTTTTAAAAAAATTTTTTTGGGGGGTGTCATAGTATGACGATTAATCACAACTATAGTTATTCAATGATTTTTATCTACATCTTTTTGTCATCTCATGTGGATCTGTACAAGATGCGATATGATTAAGTTTCATATTGTCTATGGCATTGTATAGGTTTCATCCCAGTGCATCAAGCTATGATCAACGATTCGTGAAATTAATTATGTTTCATCTCTCGTACAAAATTAAGCTTAAACTTTTGTTCCACAAAAGCAAATAATACACAATGTATCAGAATTATTTATTTATATATTTATTTTATTTATTTATTTTGGGGGAGTAGGCTTTAATATAATACCACACACACACACACACACACACACACACACACATGCACACCCACAGATTTCACACCTCAATTGATACAGACTGCATTCATCCTTATGCCTATATTCATATTACATGCTATCAACTGCATTCATCCTTATGTCTATATTCATATTATATGCTATTAACTGCATTGTCACTTGTGTTTATTTGACACATCTCATATCACCTGGGCGAGCCAGAACGACGTTATTCACTCAGTACTCTAGCACAGAGCTAACGACTTTATGGTTCTAAGCATAATATAGTCTCCTTTTGGCATCTTCAAATTCTTGCATGTTAGAGGTCACTTGGCAATTGGTCCAAACCCACTTTGACTAATACCCGTTTCGTCTCATCCCACATGGTCTAATCCCATTTCGTCTACAACCAGTTCGTCTAATTAATCATTGGTCTAATTGCCACTTCGCTTTTTTTACCAATTTGTCTCATTCCCATTTCGTCTATTGTCGATTTCTAATGTTCTAATGCTCATTTGGGAATTAGACCTAAATGCAATTGGACAATTTGGCTATTACACCGAATTGGCAATAAGACCAAATAATCATTAGACCCATTATGTATTAGACCAAGGAAAACTTGGACCAAATTGTTAGTAGACCTAATGGGTTTAGCTCATGTTCGATTAGACAAAAAGAGAATTGGACAAAATGCTGTGAGAAAAAGTGGATATAACCGTATAGCAGACAACTCACTGTTAAACAAATATAATTTATATCTAAATTGACAATGTCAGACTTACCAGGGGGAGGACACCCTCCAAAAAAAAATAATGATAGAAACGACACACTCGACAGTAGTATCAGACAACGGTCCAGAATACTCAAAGGGGGGGGGGGGGGGCAAACAGGTTGGACTTCAGATTTTGTTACGCATTTTCTTTAAGTACACCACCCTGCACGAATTGCTCAAGGTTTCTTACCTTGCAGTCCAATAGTCCTCAGTATTCAATTAATGCATACCATTTTTTTTCTTTCATGGATCGATCTGTATCATAGGGAAATTGCATAGATACCCCCCCCCCCAAGAGGTTACGAGGCATCATAAGTGACCATTATCTCCAAACCTGTTACTGACAAGTTCTTTTCCGTCCCAAAAAATAAAACCCAGTTGAGGCCTAATACTAAAAGAATTAATTGTCAATAATTCTAAGTCGTGCAAGAGTAATGCATAGTCGTTTCGATGGCATTAATTCATAACATCCTACAGACATGACGAGGAAATGTTTTCAAAAACCCCGCGATCAATTATAGCCCAACGATCAAAAATTCATATAGCTTCATATATTCTTAAACTATGAAAATACAAGATTGCTTTTGCCTCAAGCTAGATTTTTTTGAATGATTACTTTCCAACATGAAAATACAAATATAGGCACATTTAATTTGATACGCTCCAAAGTTGAAGCATAATATTTTGCGACTGACTAGTATCGATGATCAACATAATCAAGATAACATTGGATAACATTAGCTACTAGCTCAAAATTACATGTTTATACTAAAAGAAACTGAGCAAAGATAAACGTTTATTATGATAACATTTTAATATATATAACATAATAGTCACCATACATTGTACATACAACAAAGCCTTCACATCATCAAACACATTTATAACCATAAATAGAACACTAAACTTAACAAAAAACATGTTTGACATTCATAAGTAACACTCAGTCAAATTTCTGATGACCTTCAAACACAAAACTACCAGAAACATGTTCTTGACATTCATGAAGTACACTGCAGTCACATATTTCTGATAACCTTACAACACAAAGAACAAAGAAACATGGTTGACATTCATCAAGTACACATGCAGTCACATATTTCTGATAACCTTGACACACTAAACTGTAACAAAGAAACATGGTTTGACATTCATGAAGTACACATGCAGTCACATATTCTTGATAACCTTTTACACACAGAAACTGTAACAAAGAAACATTGTTTTGATATTCCATAATCAAGCTACATTTTCTGAAAGCTTACACAACGTCAAACATGGGTTTTTGACATGCTGGTACAACGCATATCTGATCTACACTAACTTAACAAAAACATGTTTTTGACATTTCATGAAACACATATTCACACAAACTCTACACACTAAAACTGTAACAAAAACATGTGGACATCATAATACAGCAGTCAATATTCTATACCTTACACACTAAACTGTACAAAGAAAATCAGTTTTTGACATTCATAGAAGTACACATGCATCACAATTCCTGAAACCTTACAACACTAAACTGTAACAAAGAAACATGTTTTTGACATTCATGAAGTACACATGCAGTCACATATTCTGATAACCTTTACACACTAAACTGTAACAAAGAAACATGTTTTTGACATTCATGAAGTACACATGCAGTCACATATTTCTGATAACCTTACACACTAAACTGTAACAAAGAAACAGAGTTGACATCATAAGTACAACAGCAGTCACATATTTCTGATAACCTTTACAGCACTAAACTGTAACAAAGAACATGGTTTTGACATTCATGAAGTACACATGCAGTACACATATTTCTGATAACCTTTACACACTAAACTGTACAAAGAACATGGTTTAACATTCATGAACACAGCAGTCACATAATTTCGATAACCTTTACACACTGCTTATTAGGAGATAAAATATACTCCCGTTTGAAAACAAAATATCAACATGTTACTTCTAATAAAACATTTGGAAATGAAACAAGCGTGATAAAACGGTTAAACTAAGACCATCCATTTCATTTTCTTGTATAAATGGTTGAGGCAATTGAATTAATAGTCTGAATCATAAAAAGGAACTTAGAGTTATATCCTTGTTGAACCATAATTATTTCACTTATCTCAGACTATATACCTACAGAAATAACAAAAATAATACATTAATTCATGAATAGTGCAGAAAAAGTGGCACAAAATAAAGTGTTCCAACAAAAACCACTAAATGATATGTTGCTCATTCATAGTATATAATTATGTACACTTACAACAAGAAAACTTGACAGTAACGTAGCATAGCATCAAATATTATTCAAATTCCATTATCTCATTATATTCGTTCCGATTCAAAACAAGTGACATGTGAAAAAAGATATTTGGCGAATTTTGAAAACTGAGGCTACCCTATACATTTTGCTCACACGCATTACTAATACTCATATGATTAACTCTGAAATACTAAAATTTCAGAGCCATGGTTAAATGCAGCAATACATGGCTCCATCTGAAAATTTTACCCCCCCCCAAAAAAAAAAAAAAATGTACAAATGTGAATGTAATCATAGTATGATTTTGGAAGTGCATTTCACAGACTCATTTGTTTTCAATTCACAAAACAATATTTTTTGATCACTCACAATCCAAAAACATTAAAAGCTTTTAAAATATCCATCGTGTACGCTTCACTTCATAAAGTCGTAACACAATTCGAAAATAATCTAATATCATAAACATCGTAAATTGTTTACATCTTAATCTTTCTCTGTACATATCTGTACATGTTTTCTGCATAACACACCCTCACAAAGTGCATAATATACATAATAATCCACCTAAGGTTTATAATATCATTAGAATCAAGAAATACACAAATTAACAAGGAGCAAGGTAGACCATAGAGCACATTAAAACTTTCAGTATGACACTGCAGGGACAAACAACAAACCATACCTTTACTAGTAAAAAATATTGAAACATTGATATTTTTTATTATGCAAGCCTTTTATATGCTCATTAATGGCCAGAGTATTCTGAATCATATTTGTATATTCTGAATGAGGAAACCTGTCACTTTTCAGTCCTGAGAGAAGCAGCTTATATCTGCATTTACAGTGTCTTGTAAATGCTACTCTTCAGCATTTCCTTGTATATGGTCTGCATTAGTGATAATACCAATATTTCACATGCATACTGAATATTTTTAAATACACCAATTTACAATAATTTGAAATGATTGAACTGATTAAATTTATTGATTAAAATCATGTTTGTCTTTTGATAGCATTGAGCCCAACCATTGGTGAATAATATATATAATTATAAACATATTTAGATTGTTGCCCCTAAAGTTGATAAAGTCTTTTCATTCTTGATAAATACAATATAGTATGTTCTTAAAAACTTTATGAATCAATCTCTTTCTTACAACATCTATATAAAACCATACCACACATACAAAATCATTAGGCCTACAGGCTAATAACAATATAATTGGAGATATTTCAATTTTCAACATTGTCAATTTCCAAGGACATGTATGCAAAAATAGTCTGACTTTATAGATATAACAGTTGTTATTATCAGAGATCTAAAAGTGGGTTAAGGGCTTAGATTAAACAGACATCAACACAAACCAGTAGTAGATGCTTTTACCTCAACTTATCTCAACACATAATTGAAACATGTTATCGTAAAAGATACAATACAAAAGAATATGATAAAAAGTTCAAGAACTGAATAACACACCAAAAAAAAAAAAAATCTATTAAAATGCTTATATATACAAAGTATATTTATCTATGATTATAAAAACATGTAACAGAGTAATAATTATTTTACAGCAAACTCTTAGAATGTATCAATACTTATGTTAATATAATCTTGCAGCAATTGAGGCAAAAATACTCTTAGTGCCTACAATTAGTCCAGACCACTCCTTTTATAATAACCAAGATACATCTTTTTTCCATTTCAGAGGCATTCCCCGGATCTCAATTCTTAATATATGCAAACCTTTATAGATGTGTGTTAAATATGATAAGATTTGGTTCTGACAAGATAATAGGCTTCATCTCATGCACATCATGGGAGTGGACTGTAAATATTATTATATTTGATTTGAGGGTTTATTGAGTAAACTTGTTTTGTGTTGGGCTTATGGCTTATATTCTTGGTGGTGCATTTAAGATTTAAGATTTCATGTTGATGCATCTCAACAAATGAAGTGAAAATGTGAATTTCCAAGAAAGAATATTGTATAAATTACAGGGGAAAAGGATGTCTAAGTGGAAAGGTTAATGTTGACACGTATCCAAAAGTTATAAACATAAACAAAAAAAAAACGTTGTCGAGAGTTTTTTTTGTGTGTGTGTGTTAAAAAAAAAAAAATTACAATATTTACTTATTTAAAAAAAATTGGTTTTATTATGTGTTCATACAAGGAATAGTGGATAATGGATCGTTTAGGATTTCCCGGTCAATTTTAAAATCTATGCAATCAAAATTGTTAATGTTCATTCAATTTAAATGATACCTCTCAAAGCGGCACAAACAGCAAACAATTTCATTTTTGAACATTCAATATTGTTTATGCGTGATAAACAGTTTATAAGTAATTTTGTTAAAAAATCATTGGTTCAAGAAATTCAAAATCTTACACTGTTGCATATTGAGGGTGCTAACTGAAGCATGAAAAGACAGTACTTCATAATGCTTGCAAAAATAGTAGCCGATGAAATTACCTTCTCACATGTTGAATTTTCAATTATTTTTTTTTCAATATTTGTATTGTGTGTGAATCAGACGTCAATCACTTTGGCCTACATGTTCCTATTTCAGCTACAGTCTTGCTCATAAGTATTCATACCCTATCATTTAAAAAATTTTTTTTAGTCGTGTTGTTAGCTAGATGTGTTTCGTCAAACTTTCAGGTGATTAATATGTTACGAACAACTGAACTAGGAAAATTTGAAATTGTGACAAATTTGGTATTCCATGGGTATTTTATTGACATATTTATGGAAAACACCATGCTCATAAGTATTCATACCCTAAGGGTACTCAGTCCAATTGCTTAATAACCCCAATTATAACATTTTTTCTAAAATTAATGAAATAATTGTTACAAGTGTCCAGAGCCTGTCTTCAGGCCTTCTTGAGGTTTGTCCCATGAGTCCTATGTAAAACATCCAGGCGGTCAGCCCCACCGGGGGACTTGTGGGCAGCTCCTGAGCTCAGTTAAACCAAGATTATTACTTTCATGCCCTGGTTTTATAAGTTGATAAGAGTAAATTAGATGTAAGGGCAAAGATGTACTTTTTGCAATCTGGTGAAATAAAGACAAAGTCTTCAACTTAAAGAACATTGTCCTGATCATAACACATGACATCCCTATGTAACCATTATGGGTTTTCTTCTTTGCTGGTAGCACCAGAAATTTTTTAAGAACAAGAGGCATTCTGATACAGACGATTTCATTAAGGTACTTGGTACTTGGTACTTAATATAAAGGTTAATTTGGACAGCATTTGACATACCAAAAAGACAATGTTTCAACGCATATGGCCAGTTTAGTCAAGAATTGGAACAAGGACAATCGTAATGATCGATCTTGAGTGAGATATTTGAAAGCCTGACAAGATTTCCACTAGAAATGTGTCTGGGAAGATGAAGACTCACATGATGGCTCAAAGACCATGCAACCCGAGTCTGCCTGGTGGTTCTACAAAGGACCCACGGAACAAACCCCAAAATGTTCTGGACACTTGCAAGAACTATTTCAGGTGTTTATTTCGAAAAAAAAAACTTTACAATCTTGTTTATTGAGTAATAACTTGGTCTCAGTACCCCTAGGGTATCATGAATACTTTTGAATAATAAGTAATCTGTCAATAAAATAGCCATGAAATACTAAATTTGTCAAAATTTCAAATTTTCTTAATTGTTCAGTTGTTGGCAGCATACTAAAGACCAGAAAGTTTGATGAACACATTCAGTTAACAACACGACTCAGAAAAATAAAAAAATTGATAGGGGTATGAATAATTGAGCACAACTGTATGTTTCAGTCTTGTTTCAATGTAAATGAATTTGAGTTTGAGTTTATTTATTTATTACTCAAATACATTATAACAAAGCTTATTAACATGGGATATAAAAAGGTATCAGAAAAATATCATAAATGCCAATCAGGTCGGATAACTGGTAGATATTTCACTTATATGTATTTTGACATTCTATTATACATAAAATATTATCTTCAAACTAGATAAAACTTAACAAAACAAGATATTAAACAAGATGTATTTTCAGTCAGAATTAAAAATGCCTATCATACATAATATGTGTGCTACATGTATGTTCAGTCTTGTTTTCCTGTAAATACATCACATGTGTAGAGAACCTACTCCTTGGCTTATTAAAATGGTATAAGAGGGTTTAGGATTAATTATCATCGTGATAAGCAAATTTGAACATTGAGAAACAATGTAGCCTTGGTCATGTCTTCATGTTCTTTATCTCATGTCTCTGTATCTCAGTGTTTTAGTCATTGATTGATACTCCTTATTACTTTCCTGGAATCAAGTTGACAGGTGCCTTATAATCAATGGATCAAATTGTAGATGCTTTCTTATCACACTGTAGAGTTGCTGTTTTCATCCTCTGCTTACAGATTCTGAAATATATCTTTGAGGTAAAGCCGCTGACAAGGTAATAAGAAATAAATAACAAGGTAATAAACGATTAACACCTGGTATCAATTACTCCATGTAAAATGTATTCATTATTACAATTTTAAATATCATTTTAATTCACAACATAAAAAGTTTGATTTCAATAAAATCAACTGATCATTTTTATTAACTGAGCAGTTTGAAATTCTGCAATGGTGAGATGATAGGAATACAATGTCATATAATTGTTGGTGATTAACTGCTGTTTTAACTATTAAATGTGAATCAAATGACAATGCAATGTAGCATCACCTGGACAGTACGGAATTAATGTCTGTTAAGTTTTTGTTAATGTCACTGCAGAAACCATATCTCTTATCATGGGTCAAGTCTGATTATATATACTGGAGCTTTCATGTAAAAAAAAGTGTGTACATGTAGCACACTTCTTTATTCAAGATGAACAAATCACAAAAATATTCTAAAATTATACAGTGCATTGCAATAGTCAAAGGTTGAATTACATGCACATTTATCTATCAATATCGAAATATAAAATAGATATCTTTAATTAATATGCTTTTAGATATATAAATTGAATACATCTCGTTTATTTTTCTAAAAGAATGTCCAAAAAAAATTTGCACAAAAGAAGATTATCCATAGCTTCTGTCGTTTTGTTTTCACTCATCCATCATCCATCTCAATAACAAGACTACATACAAATTACATACATGTACATGCATGCTGATGCCTCTTTTGAATATTTAAAATGAGCCGATAGAAACAAAGAATACATGATATAAAGTGTGGAATATAAATAAAGGAGTATTAGTGCTAATCTTACTTTGCGTATTCCATGCTCTACAGTCACCATCATCTTCCCTTCAGCATTGATCTCATGAACAAGTGGATCTAAACCTGCATCAATGCTACAGTCCTTAATGCTGGATAGAAATCAAGTAAATAAGAAACAAAGATGTATCAAACAAAAATGACAGTATAAAATGATTCATCAACCCTGTCACCTGTCAGGTTCTGTTTATGTTTGAAGAAAAGCCTAGAAACATAATAATTTAAGACATAATTTCATTTGATATTTCCATGAAGCAACAGATTAATTTGCATGTGACAAGCATTTCAACAATGATTATCAACATAATTATGTTTTCAATCTTGGTTTATTTACTTTAAATTGTTCTGTTAAAATATGGTACATGATTTTTAATCAATATGTTCACATTTTATTTAAAGATTTTCACACATTATGTATTGACTTTGAATTTTTTTTAAATGAATTTGTCCAGTTAAGGCCATCGTTTGTATGTACGCATACAATAAGATTGTATGCATGTATGCATTAGAGAAAGAGAATTGTGAGTAAAATAAATATATTTCTATCAATAACAAACTTTACATAAATATCACTATCCTTACTTTGCTCTCAATGACCACAATATGATGCAAGTCTTAAAATTCACATACATGTATTATGTATCTAACCTTACCTAATGGTCTTGAGTGTCTTATTGTTCCTCAAGGAATCCAGGATAGTGGTGCAATTAGCATTCCTAATGATGATGTTGATAAGACTGAGGTTGATGAGATTTGGGAAAGGTTCTAATGATAACATGGCAATTATTGCAGGTAAAATATATGTACAACCATGCAGAGAAAGGTCAGTCACATTAGGCATTATAGTCACATGGTGAATCAGCTCTTGTGCAAATAGAGTCTCTCCATTTGTGAATGCAAGAGCCATCTTCTGTATACAAGAAAACCTCTTCAGAAGACCAATCTTATGCAATGATTTGAAGGAGTGATGATCCACATTCAGCTCAGTCAATGAGGTTCTTGAATGTATGGAGGGTGGATCACAGCCATCCATCTGAGAAATGAGATATAATGATATTTGTTATTTCTTTATATTGATATTCATAAAATGACATCATATAGGATATCAGTACAC
>CALNVZ010000080.1:278261-290026 GCA_940671915.1 Paracentrotus lividus
ACAATGATATCAGTGAGTCCTGCATCACAACCGCTCTAGGTTCAAGTATCTTGTGACATTGCAACAACACATCAGGGATGTCAACTAAGAGGGAAATATCAGATGGACTTTTACAATGTACTCTCAGAGAAGGAGCTTCATCCACTGAAGGTAGTGAGATTAAAAACAAATCTTGATTATGTACTCATTTTTTTTTCAATTTCCTTTCTTTACATGTAGTCTAACTGCTTGGGAACATAATTATTAGAACCAAACCATGTCGGGCACGCCTTACGTGGAGATGGTATATTATAAGTATTGACCGTCCAGGATGCATATAATATTTCATGCCATCAGAATAATTACTAAGCAAGTGGTGTAATAACAAATAAATGACATGGACCAATAAAAACTATTCTTTACATTCATATTTATTCTTTTGACAGGTTTGAAATCTCTTCAAATAGATTGACATGAGATATCAGTGAGTCTGCATCACAAGCTCTATGGTTCAAGTATTGTGACATGCACAGTACCCTCAGGGATGTCAACACTAAGAGGGAAACTATCAAATGGATTTACAATGCTTCAGGAAGGAGCTTCAATCACTGAAGTGTAGCATACAATACCTACTAATATATTATATGTAAAATGCAAAACTAAGGACATAACTGCAATCAAAATGTCAGAAAATAATATTTCTCTTTAAGAAAAACAATTTCCAACCAATTTCACAATTTCTTTGTGTAGTCTTTTGTACATTATCTGATTTGCGCAGCAGTGTCATTGTACACTATTTTAGAATAACCAAATTATCGTCTTCAAAGTATATAGAACTTACAGAAAGCTGTCATATTTCATAATTTATCATTATTATACAAACTACTGGTACAGAAAAATGTTGAGGGCACATAAGAAATGATTATTTCAGATATTTTTATATCATGATCTCCTACAAATCAGTGATACTTTTTTCAAAATCGATATGGGGAGCACTGGGGTAAATATTGGCCCCTTTGTCTTTGAGGAGTTATAATGTCTTTGGCTGATTACACATATAAATTATTTTTTTAACACATGCCTAGCTAAACTTCCTTCCTAACTATCATATGAGAAAATGAGCCATTTACACTGAATTTTGTGCTTAGGGGAGCCTAAAAAATGTACGGCAATTACAATTGTCTGTTCGTTGGACAAGTGGCAAGTCTGTGCTTTTTTTTTATTTATATAGTGGGGTGTGATATATCATTAAATTAAACATTATTAATGAACTGATTCATAATTTTGATTGAAACTTGAAACATAGGAAGTAAAACAACAACAAAACGAAAAACTTTCCACTGAATATTTTTTAATAAATGTGAGCTGTAAAGGGGGATCAATAATTGAAAATGTCATCATCTATTTGAAGAGATTCAACCTGTCAAGAATAAATTATGAATGTAAAGAATAGTTTTTTTATTTGGTCCATAGTCATTATTTGTGTAAATACACCACTTGCTTAGTATTTCTGATGGCATGATATATTATATGCATCCTGGGCAATACTTATTATACCACTCTCCCACTAAGCTGCCATATGGTTTGGTCTAATAATTATTTCCCAAGCAGTAGGCCTACATGTAAAGAAGGAAATAAAAAAAATGTACAAGATTTGTTTTTAATCTCACTACCTTCAGTGATGAAGCTCCTTCTCTGAGTACATGGTAGAATCCATCTGATAGTTTCCCTGATAATTTGACATCCTTGAGGTATGTCATGGCACAGATACTAGCACCTAGTGTTTGTGATGCAGACTCACTAATACCACGGTCATCTATTTGAAGAGATTCAACCTATTTAGAATAAAATATGAAAGTAAAGCATAGTATTTTACTAAGTCCATAACCATTAGGCTTATTTGTGTAATTTCACAACTTGCTTAGTATTTCTAACAGGAAAATAGTTATTAGATAATTTCCCCCTAAGCTGTCATATGGTTTAGTCCAATACTTATTTCCAAAGGTGTACATGTAAAGAAGATAATTTTAAATAATAATTGTATATGTCACAGTTGTTGTGTCTCACTACCTTTTGCGACAAAGCTCCTTCTCTGAGTAGATTGCAGAATCCATCTGATAGTTTCCCTGATAATTTGACATGCTGAAGGCATGACATGGCACAGATACTAGTGTTGTGACGCAGAGTACCACTGTCATCGATTCACAACTGTTCAATAATTTTGTTTTTGTACCCCACCTTTCAGAATATACAGGTTTTATTTATTTGAACCTCTCTGTATCACATCAAGACCCAATTATTATCCTGGTGAAAAGACATAAATTGCATGCACATGATATTATCCCCCCCCCCCAAAAAAAAAAAAAAAAAAAAAATATATATATATATATAAATAAAAAAAATAAATAAATAAAAAAAAAATTGTCTAATAATTATTTCCCAATCTGTACATGTAAAGAAGGAAATTTCAAATAATCCATTATGTTGATGTTTGTTGTGTCTTATACCTGTAGTGATGAAGCTCTTTCTCTGAGTTCACTGTAGAATCCATCTGATAGTTTTCCTGTCAGTTGGACATCCTTGAGGCATGGCATGACACAGATACTAGCACCTAGTGTTTGTGATGCAGACTCACTGATATCACAGTCATCTATTTGAAGAGATTCAACCTATTAAGAAATATATGCAAAGTGATGGCAATAAAGTCTAGTTTTTAATGCCAAGAAAGGAACAAAATGAAATAGTCTACTGGATAGATCAAATATACTTTATACATGTATAACACTACAGTCAAGAGACATAAAATTAGAGGTAAACAAATAGTTATGTCATTTTCTGAAGAGCATGGTATAAAAGTGCAATGTGTATTGTTGTACACAAATGATATTAAATTTCCTTGGAATATATATGACATGACTATTGATCATAATTCATAAATGTACAATATTTTTGATTTTGTACACATTTAAAAACATAAATTATTTTGTACCTGATCTGTGTATCACATCAAGACCAATTTTTTTTTTTTAAATATATAAAGGCAAATAAAATGCATGCCCATGTTATATTATTAAAACAATCAAACACTAGATCTATATCAAAAGAATTTATCATGAATATTCATATGCTACTTCCCTGTCACAGACTTGCCGCATACTCTTTCAGCATGATAAAAAGTTTGTGGCAGGTCTGCGGCATACCCTTTATCATTTTCCGGCAGAATATTATTTTCCCCCTTTACACCCCCTCCCCAATTCCTGCCACACTCTATAACAGAACCCTCCCTGCTTATATACACCACCTAAATCTAAAACACTTTGGTCGCAGTTAGTAAAAAGTAACACCTATACTGATTTCTTTCTTATTTAAATTTTTTATTTGCATAATTAAATACATATTCAGAAGCTTCTGCTAGTACAATTATAGACAGGTTCAAAAACATTTTAAGCTGACAGAATGATAAATATTCATCTTTTTCTTGCCGCATACTAGTATGTCGGAAGTCTGCCAGAAACTCTATTTCTGCAGCATACTCCTGCATACTCTTTGCTGCATACTTTTAGTATGTGGCAGGTCTGCAGCAGGTCTGTGGCAGGTCTGCAGCAGAGCTGCCGCATATAATTACAAGAGAGAAAATTATACAGGCATGAAAAGGCTGTGAGCATTCGGCCAAAGTCTGTCATTATATTAATAAACTGCTACTCAAGATTTTCAAAGATTACTTGTATTATGAAGCACTTTGGGCATTTTAAATGGAAAACTCTATATAAATGCCAAATTGTATATATATGTTTATATGAAAGTTTCAGGATGAAAAACATTTCATAATTTGTTGGCTCCATTTTTTAATCTTTCCTAGTAGGTCTTGGCATTAACAATCTCTCTTCTATCAGTCTTTGATATTCCTACTTAAAGTACAGTATAAAGGAGTATAAAGATTACAGGGAAATTACTTGTGCAGATGATGTCTGTGATGATGAGAGTGAAGACACAAAGGCAATGACCTGCTCTGCTTTTAGTTCGATGTTGATCTGACAGGATGATGAGATAACGTCTGATGATGATGATCCTCCTACATTCTTTCTCAGTGTAATCTAAACATAAAAGCAGAGTTCATCTGTATCAATGTTTCTGGATTTTAAACTTCATTATACATAAATAAATGTTACAAAGTAGATATTTCAATACCAGTGATTGAAGAAAATCTTATATTCTTATTTTTATTAGAATTATAATAAATCTAAATACAGTTGCCATTTTTTTTTTTTTAATGTTACTTCCATTTCAGGCTATCTGAGGGAAGTATTGTTTCAGAGTCAGAGATTATTCATCTAAAGTAGAGACATAAATCAACTTTCAACATTATACATTGTATATTATAGACATAGATTTAGATGGATATGTGAGTCAGGTCTGCCATATACATCGATATTTTGTATTTCTTTGGAGGTGCTTTATTGCTGTAATAGTACATGCATGTCTGTAAATTAAGGAATAATTTTGCTTGTTACTTTTAAAATGATCTATAAAAATGATCCTCAGGCATGCCTGTAATCATCAACCTAGGGCCTTTCCCCCTCCCCATGGGCTAATGAAAACACCCTGGGTGCACACAAATTTTAGGCTGGTGTATCCTTAACAATTGTGTTGTGTATAAACAAATTTCAGGGGATTAATTCACTTATACTAGTCAAGCACTGTGGGTACTACGATTTTAGTAGTCAAACACTGATTACTATATCAATGATGCATTAAAGGTTTTGAACTGAAGATTATTACCTCTGCTACTGTTCCATTATAATCAGGTGATTGTATGTTTACACTTCTGAGACATGGCATAGCACACATACTGGCACTTAGGCTTTGCAATCCATCCACACTGATATCCTTTACCCGTAGTTCTAGAGATTCAACCTGTCACAAAAAAAAAGCAAATATTCAAACCATCACAAGTGGGTTTCAAATATTGAACTTTGTTTTATCATGTTAAATATGAAAATTCATTTGCATGTCTGAGACACAGTATGGCACTACCGGTAATACAGCATCCACGTTACATTATACACCAATACCATCTAGGCCTAATTTTAAAACTTTAGTATGTCATTAAAATTGGCAATATACAAATGTTTAAATGTGTGGGATTCCAAAGGACTATTTCTTTCTTCAATGCAAAAGTGAAAACCATAATGATACTTCTGCCAAATGTAAAAGTGTACGTATGCTTGGAACAGTTGTTAATCAATACACATTTATTTCATATTTTACCTAGTCTTATGGCACATATATTTGTACCTGGTATTTTATTGATCAAAGCTTACTAACATGAGACTCATCAAGAGATTCAACTTGCTAAAGATGAACAAAATTAGACTAAAGTGAATGAGTGAAAACCCACGATATACCACAGGCCTAAGCCCCATTACAAAATTGTGACCATACCCTAGATCAAAATCAGTCCTGCAGGCCCTTGTGTGTGACATTTGATGAAGAGCATGGTACACATGTACAGTGTACTGTGTATTGTTTCATAGCAATATTAAGATTGTGAGACAGTGCATTTTAAAATTTAGTTTCTTTGGGATATATCAAAAGGGCTAAATATATAGAACACCATTCACAACCAGTGTCCTTGGAGCCCTAACTTCCCCCACCCCCTCCCCCGAGGGCAGTTTTTCAGCAAAAGTGGACAAAAGGCAAAAATGACCATTTTTCCACTCGCGCAATGACAATCGTATAAATTTTTTTGGGCCCCACATTCTAGAATACAGATTATGTTGTCGCCTCTCTGCATCACAGCAAGAACTTTTTGTTGATTAAAAGACACATGAATTGGCAGTCCCATTTGATATTACAAAGAAAATTATGAAACACAAAATATATCAATATCAATATCTACATCAAAGAAATTTATTAACTGCCTCTTTAAAACAGAAAAAAAAGTATTGACAAATCCAAACCTATCATGCAGTAACTCTTGGGGTACTTAATCAGTTACATGTATAAATGCCATCCCCGCACTGCAAACGAGCATCCCTTATATCAAGCCCTCAGACTCCGCCGTATCTGCTCTGACGATTCTGATTTTCCTCCCATGCTAGGAACCTGAAGAATCATCTGGTGACCAGAGGACATAGTGCTAGGACAGTCCAACAACCCATTAAACAAGTTTGTTCTCTCCCTAGATCTGATGTCTCAGAAAGAAAGCTGACCACCAGGACTCCACTGACAGAAAACCCCTTGTGACTACCTTCCACCGTAATTACCTCCTCTCCGCACCATCCTTTCATGCTAATCACAATATTCTCCACACTTCTTATCGTCTCCTAACAGCCGTTCCTGACACTTCCCATCGTGGCATTCCGCCGCCCGCAACCTCAAGGATCTCATCGTTCTGCTGAAGTCCCCTCCTTACTGACCATTCTTCTCCCATCAGCATGGCACTTCAAATGTAACAGCCAACAGTGCTCATTTGCAATATACACATCCACGAAGGCGATACTTTCCAGTACCTCCACTAGCAGATCTCATCACACCAAGGGGAACATCACCTGCAACCCACTTCTAATGTTATATATTTATCACTTGCAGAGTCTGTAAGATGCAGTATGTAGGTGAACCAAAGACCACTCTCAAAAGACGCTCTATGGGCACAGATCCACTGTCACCAACCACCAAGCTTGACACCCCAGTTGGGAACCATTTCAACCTTCCTAACCACTCCCATCTCTGACATGTCTCTACAGGGCATTGAATTTTTAGGTACCCGTCCTGATTCTGTCTGTATCAGCAGGGAGAGTTCTGGATGAGACGTCTTCGCACATTCAACCTCACGGTCTCAACATTCAGGAGGGTAATGACTAACTTCTGTTCCTCACATTTCTTTCTTGATTCTGTTTCCCCTTTCCTTTTAGCTTAGTGTAGTTTATTTGCAGGTGTTTGTTTATTTTGACTATACATGTCCTCTTATCAATTTTCTTCCTCTCTTCTCCTTACAGGTTTGGCTCACACTCTCTTTTGTTTTTGTTTTGTTTTCATGTCTCCCCTTGAAACTTTTACCTGTTTAAGTATTATTTATTCCCCCCCTTACTTCTTCTTGTAGGTCTTAACAGACAGGTCTACTAGGTGTTTTTTTCCTTGGCTTTTCTCTTTTCTTCATTCTTTTCAGCCCTAGCCTCTACTCTAATCCCTTCTTGTTTACTCTCTCCTCCTCTCCCAGCCAATCATCTCCCTTTTGTTTCCAGTTGCTGTTTGATCCAACCTCTTCTTTCTTTTGATTGGTTAGCTTCTTCACACCTTTTACATCCCCCTTTTTGTTCTCTCCCTTGGCTTGCCATTAGTGTAGCTTTTTCTCTTTCTCTATATCCATGTTGTTCCCTACTTTTCTGTGTCATTTGTTCTGACGAAGATTCTGCTAGGATCGAAACGCTAGGCTCCTTTGACTTCATTTTACAACCATTAGCTCTCCTTTAATAGGATAAGCAGTTTCAGCAGTTCTCTTATTATGTATAAATTCTTGCTACCTTCAGTGATGAAGCTCCCTCTCTAAGTGCACTGTAAATCCATCTGATAGGTCCCACTTAGTTTGACATCCTTGAGTATGACATGGCACAGGAATACTAACACCTAGAGTTTGTGATGCAGACTCAGTGATATTACAGTCATCTATTTGAAGAGATTCAACCTGTCAAGAACAAAGTAAAGCGTCATAAAGTCGATGGAACAGTTATCAGAACTAAAGTGGTTGGAAATAAACACATATCATAATTATCATTTTATTACTAGCTCCACAATCATTATTCTTGCAATCATACCATTTACATAGTACATATACTTCTACTGCACAACAGGATGATATACATCTTGATGATTGGAGAGGGTTAAAATTTGTTGAATCAAATGATGAATGACTGCTTTTCTTTTGTTTGTGTCTTTGTACTGAGTATTCAAAACAAGAAATGTTAATGAAATAGAAATTTGATATATAATATGAATATGTAAATCAGTGTTAAACACAAAATCCACATACATGTATGTGTTGTGAATTAAGGATATATTCTCCAACACACACTAGTAAATGAAATGATTTGGACCATTTTGTGTATCATCACACTTTGTAGTGCAGCATATACTAGTACAGGTATGTTAAACAGGAATAACCTGGTTTGCCATAAAAAGACCTCCATAGGAAAATAGAAAGTCTGCCGCAGATCTGCCGCAGATCTGCGGCAGACTAAGGTCTGCGGCAAAGAGTATGCAGAAGTATGCGGCAGAAAGAATCTTGCTGCAGACTTACCGCATACCAGTCTGCGGCAGGAACAGTCTGCAGCAGGTCTGCGCAGAAAATTGGAAAGTTATACAGTCTGCAGCAGGTCTGCGGTGGAAAATTGGAAAGTTATAGAGTCTGCGCAGGGTCTGCGGTGGAAAAGGGGAAATTATATAGTCTGCAGCAGGTCTGCCACAAACTTTCATATCATTTGTCAGCTTTAAATGCTTTTAAACCTGTCTATATGTACCTTCAGGAGCTTCTGAATATGTATGTAATATAGCAAATAAAAAATTTAAATAAGAAAGAAATCAGTATAAGTGTTACTTTCGACTAACTGTGACCAAAATGTTTTAGATTTAGGTAGTGTATATAAGCAGGGAGTGTTCTAAGATAGAGTGTGGCGGGAATGGACAGGCAGGGCCAGAGCACAGTCTGGGGGTAAAATGGAAAATAATACTATGCTGCAGAATGATAAAGGGTATGCGCAGACCTACCACAAATTTTTATCATGCTGAAAGAGATAGCAGCAAGTCTGCGACAAAGAATTAGCATATGAATATTCATGATAAAGGGTATGCCGCAGTTTTTTTTAATCATGCTGAAAGAGTATGCGGCAGGTCTGCAACATGATCTAATTTGCTTGTGAAAACCTGTGGCAGGTCTGCCCGCAGACCAGTGACAAGTATGCGGCAGAGTTTGCGGAGGCCCAAAATTTCCTATGGTCACTGGTCTAAAAGAGTATGCGGCAAGGCAGTGGCAAGTCTGCGGCAAGGCAGCCACAGCAGTATGCAGCAGGCTGATTTTTTTCCTATGGGTATGAATATTCATGATAAAGAGTCTGCGGCAAATCTGCACAGACTCTCTGTCATACTGAAAGAGTATGCGGCAGGTCTGCTGCAGAAAATTCTTTACTACTGGATATGAATATTCATGTCACAGAGTTCTGCGGCAGATCTGCCGCAGACTCTCTGTCATACTGAAGAGTCTGCAGCAGATCTGCCACAGACTCTCTCTCATACTGAAGAGTCTGCGCAGGCTGCAGCAATACTAATTTGCATGTGAAAATCAGCGGCAAGTCTGCACACAAGTCTGCGGAAGTCTACACAAGAGTCTGTGGCAGGCACAAAACTTTCCTATGGGCTATTATGATAGAATGTTTTTATCTTTAATCACATGCTCTGTAACTTTTCAATGATATGTAACAGTAACAATACAAGTTTTAGCAACCAAAAAATTAATGTCACCAAATTCACCAAAAAAGCAAATATTCAAACCATCACAAGTGGGTTTCAAATATTGAACTTTGTTTTATCATGTTAAATGAAAATTCATTTGACGTCTGAGACAAAGCATGGCACTACCGTGAATACAGCATCCAGGTTAATTATACACCAATACCATCTAGGCCTAATTTTAAAACTTTAGTATGTCATTAACATTGGCAATATACAAATGTTTAAATGTGTGGGATTCCAAAGGACTATTTCTTTCTTCAATGCAAAAGTGAAAACCATAATGATACTTCTGCCAAATGTAAAAGTGTAAGTATGCTTGGAACAGTTGTTTAATCAATACACATTTATTTCATATTTTACCTAGTCTTATGGCACATATATTTTGTACCTTGTGTTTTATTGATCAAAACTTACTAACATGAGACTCATCAAGAGATTCAACTTGCTAAAGATGAACAAAATTAGACTAAAGTGAATGAGTGAAAACACACCGATATACCACAGGCCGGAGCCCATTACAAAATTGTGACCATACCCTAGATCAAAATCAGTCCTGCAGGCCCTTGTAATGTGTGTGACATTTGATGAAGAGCATGGTACACAGTGTACTGTGTATTGTTTCATAGCAATATTAAGATTGTGAGACAGTGCATTTTAAAATTTAGTTTCTTTGGAATAATCAAAAGGGCTAAATTATAGAACACCATTCACAACCAGTGGCCTTGGAGCCTACATTCCCCCCCCCCCCCCCCAGGGCACTTTTTCAGCAAAAGTGGACAAAAAGGCAAAAATGACAATTTTTCCATCTCGCGACCAATGACAATCGTATAACTTTTTTTTTGGACCCCACATTCAGAATACAGATTATGTTGTCCTCTGTGCATCACAGCAAGAACTTTTTTTTGTTGATATAAAAAGACGCATGGATTGCATACCCATTTGATATTATCAAAGAAAAATATTATGAAACACATATATCAATATCTACATCAAGAAAATTTATAACTGCTCTTTAAAAACAGAAAAAAAAGTATTGACAAATCCTGCATTATTTTTTGTCAGGGTGGTGTACCTTCAGTGAAGAAGCTCCTTCTCTGATGCATTGTAGAACCTTCTGATAGTTGCTATTAGTTTGACATCCTTGAGGTATGACATGGCACAGTACAACACCTAGAGTTTGTGATGCAGACTCAGTGATATTACAGTCATCTATTTGAAGAGATTCAACCTGTCAGAACAAAGTAAAGCGTCATAAAGTCGATGGAACAGTTATCAGAACTAAAGTGGTTCGGAAAATAAAACAATATCATTATTATCATTATTATTTACTAGCTCCACAATCATTATTCTGCAATCATACTATTTACATAGTACATATACTTCTACTGCACAACAGGATGATAACATCTTGATGATTGGAGAGGGTTAAAATTTGTTGAATCAAATGATGAATGACTGCTTTTCTTTGTTTGTGTTATGTACTGAGTATTTCAAACAAAAATGTTAATAAAATATATGAATTTGATATATAAATATGTATATGTAAATCAGTGTTAAACAACAAAATGCACGTACATGTATGTGTTGTGAATTAAGGATATATTCTCCAACACACACCAGTAAATGAAATGATTTGGACCATTTTGTGTATCATCACACTTTGTAGTATATATACTAGTACAGGTATGTTAAACAGGATAACCTGGTTGCCATAAAGAGACCTATTATGATAAAACGTTTTTATCCTTTCATGTGCTTCTGTAATTTTTCAATGACATGTGACAGTAACAATACAAGTTTTAGCAACACAAAATTAATGAGTCAGAATTAAGAGCTCAGCGGGATATTAGTTCCTAAATGCATTGTGTCTTTTCCATGGACCAGAAATGTCAATGTGGTTAATTTGCTTTACTGATACAGTGGCGGATCCAGAATTTCATTACAGGGAATTTTTCAGAGTTTAACATGTATAGTCAATTAGCAGTTTTCAAATATAGGTGCACGTCCCCTGTGCTCCTGCCTGGATCCACCACTGATAGAAGTACATACAAAAGCGTATCCAGCCTTAGGTCACACAATTTAATGTATCGGTCCATGCCCAACATAAAAGAGCCAGCACGATCTTTTGAAATTGCGAATCTTTGATTCTGACATATTGCAGGTTCAAAGGCCTGCTGGGTCCAAGGTCTGTTGTGACTTTAGAATTAATTCATACATGCATGCAGATCTAGAATCTGGATCTAACACAGTGGGATTTACATATTTATATGTAACAATTCTTC
>CALNVZ010000080.1:305375-327756 GCA_940671915.1 Paracentrotus lividus
AGCTCCTTCCCTGAGTGCATTGTAGAATTCATCAGATAGTTGCCCTCTTAGTTTGACATCCTTGAGGTATGTCATGGTACCGGTACAGATGCAAGCACCAAGAATTTGCGATGCAGACTCACTAATACCTTCCATATCTATTTGAAGAGATTCAACCTGTCAAGAAGAATAAATGAGAGCAAAGTGATCACAATGTTGTCTTATTATTTTTTATTTTTATGCTGAATATAGAATAATAATCAGATAATCTACTGCTCAGATGATACATAGATTGTCTATTTCAAATATTTCACTGGTATGTAATCAACAGATAAACAGCTGCAGATAAATAAATATGATCATAATAATTAATAGCATGATTAGAAGTGCACTTTGTGATCTTCTCAAGCAATACTAATGAAGATCATTAGTGTATTGTAAATATTATTTCTTTTGGAAACAACGATTGTTACTCTGTGTAAGATAAATTGGTAATTTGTACTCTTCACTATAGATATTGAATTATTTAGTTACTCTGTGTATCACTTCAAGCCAAAATGATTATGTTGACAATATAAAGATAAAATAACTTGGATCCCCATTTCAGTTCACAATAAAGCATCTTGTCAACCAACTGCTTTAAAATAATATTGGAAAATTACACATCAAAACACCTGAATATGTCTCTTTGGTATTTAAATTTGAAATAGTCAGCATATATGTTTTTCAATGTTTTATAGGGATTCTTTATCTTGCTACTTTCAATGACGAAACTCTTTCTTTTAGTGCACAGTAGAATCCATCTGATACGTTCCCTGATATTTTGACATCCTTGAGGCATGGCATGGCACAGATATTGGTAAAGAGGTTCTTAGATGCGGACTCGCTGATACCAGAGGCATCTATTTTAAGGGATTCAACCTGTAAAGAGAAATATAAATGCATGTTTTTAAAGATTTAACTTGATCAACTGATACTAACCCGGAGATAAATATTGTAATATTGTAACTCTAGTTCTACACATTCTTCAGCAATTATATCACTGACATGTGGGTACAGATTGGGTACATGTATCTAATGCAAATGACCATCTAATAACAGAAAAGCAACATTGTCTAACAATTTTTGCCCAAACTATACATGTATTTGATATTCTTTCCTGGTCACTTTAGAAGTAATTAATATTATATGCTTGATATCATGAAAAACAATGTTTATTTAAGTTTTTTTCTTTTTTTTTTCCTGGATAAAACTCTTAAAAAAGAAACTAGCAAACTTCATATTTTAAAACTTACTTATTCCTTTCCCAAGTATACAGTACCTTTGATTGATCCGACTGCATGGCCGAACTGAAATGATCCCAAAAACCTGATGATTTGCTTTGTATGCTGCAGTTCCTTAGCTGAGGCAGGAAACTAATGAATTGTGCCAAACTAATAGCACTTTTTTTTGTTAGCAACACTTCAGTGAGAATGAAATTCTCTACCTTTTAAGAAAGGAATTGGGGAAAACAAATATTGTTAAAAAGAAACTCAGTTCATTACAACTTTTAAACATTTTCCATATCTTTTAACTTTGTACTCTTTGATAATTTTTCTATCAAGCAATACATGTACAAGATGAAGCCCTTCTGAGGACATGAATAAATTGAACAATACCCTTGTTTTTATACTGAAACATAACATTCTAACTTCCAACCTTGACTAAATGGACCTCAAGCTCACTTTCAAAGAGAATTTATCCATTAAAAAAAATGACTGAAGATTGAATTTTTGTATAACCTCAAATTTTTACATACATTTAAATATTCAGTTTCATGGCAGAACTGACACCATCATATGATCAATGGCAGAAAATACCAAAATTTTAATATACAACATTAAAATGAATTATACATACCATAACATCTGCACAGTGTCGATGAAGAATCTCACTAAATGAAACTGGTACATTACAGCCAACCAACTCCAGCTTTGTCAGTGAGTGAAGGGAGCACACCTTCTCTGCCAGGTTCCTCGATAATATCCTACTTTGAGGAATTCTTTTGATGCAAAGTGACCCCTGCATAGGATGAAAACGGCATTATGAACAGAAAGACAAAATCTGAAAATAGTCCATCATCTCTCATGTAAACACAACACTTATTATGCAAATCTATTAATGAAAATGATTGCTTCCCATTACAATGATACAGGTAGATTTTTAAAAATGTACATTTTGTAAGTCAGGACAGAATTGCATTGGAGAGGATCCACACACAAAGCGGTTTTAGGACAATTACCCTTGGGAAATCACCCACGGACAACTACCCTCCTGTTGATTACCACTTGGCCAATTACCCCCCCCCCCCCCTCCAGATAAACACCCCTTATTACTCCCTGGATTATTACCCAAGGACAATGGTACCACCTGGACAGTTAACCCTCAGGTAGTTACCCTCGGACAATTACCTCCTTGACTATTACCCATGGATAATTAACGCGAGAACAAATACCACCTAGACAACTTAAAAGAAAGTCCTTTAAAGTATAAAAGATAAATCAAATGTGAATAAAAAAAAACATTCCATTTTGGATTAATCTTCTTTTTTGTTAGTACTTTGTTTCCCCTTTTTATTTTCCCGGTTTAAAATTATCTATAAACAATTTGATATTTCCAGGAACAAATCTTGTCCTAAATGCGATCAAGATTAAAAATTAGCAACTAAATTGCAAATTGTGCAGATTAATCTGATATTATGAGCAATCGCATTCGTCAATTGCATTCATCAATCGCATTCATCAATCATCATTTAAATTTGTTGATTCTTACCACTTCCGCCTTTCTTAAATTGATTTCAAGAATTTTTAATTCCACGCTCATGGACAAAATTCATTACAATAACAATGCAAGGCCTCAAAAATAAATAGAAGTTCTGGTCTGTATTGAATTGTGGAAAAACTGTATCAAAGTGATTTGGAATAAAGGTTGATTACAATGCACTTGAGAATTGTAAAGTTATGATGTAAAGTTGTGAAATCAACAAATCAAGTAAGAAAAATCTTTTCCCTAAAAATACTGTACACTTGGGCAGTTCCAGCGTTACGGACATTACATTTCAGACCAATTTTTGCTACTTCAAAAGGTCGTTAAGATAACATAATTCTTCTATTCTGAACTCATAACATGGAATCATAAACCAAAAACTATAGACTATAAACTGTGCAAGTTTCAATTCATTTCTGTACATGTTGTGGTAGTTACGCCATATATCGTAACCGTTACTACGGACATTACATTTTTTGGACAAGACTTTTTACATACCTTTACATTCATTGAAAAGTCTGTGAGTTTAGGTACACAGTAAGTCTAATCCCACATAAATTTAAGGTAATGGAATGTTTGATTGGATTAAAGTTGAATTTAATAAAACAAAAGAGGCATGTACCCGCTAGAGCCACAACTGTAGCGTTACGGACATTACATTTTAAGCGTTACGGACATTACAGATTGTCCACTTCATTAAGTAGAAGGGTCACATGTTAGTGGTAATATTTTGTATTCTTTTCACCTGGATGGTCATTTATACACATTCTAAAATGTTGCAAAAGCATTTCATGAATTTTATTCATTGGTTGCCAATTTGAGGACTATTTGTTGATTTAATCTGAAACTTTATTAGCTTGATGATTTTTGCTATTTTATTGGAATCAAAAAGAATTATTATATGTCTACAATGGATAAATGATCCATAAAAATGACATGTAGTTTACCTTTTGACTTTGTATAATAATATTTTAACTCATAATAAAATGTAATATTAAAGAAGCGTTACGGACATTACACTTTCATACACTTGAATGTACCCAAAGCTGAGCCTAACTCTATGCGAATAAACAACTTTTATTCTTATTGAAAATAATGTATATTGTTCTTTTGGATCTTGAAGGATGCTTTTCCATTCTCCTTTTTTCACAATTTGTGTATTTACAAAGTCTTGTAAATGTTAATGTAGTCTTCACAAGTGTCAAAAAAGTCTTTTCAGACATATCATTCATTCATTCTGCTTCCATGTCAGTTTGGAGGTAGATATGGTTACTTCTGCCCACAGCAGAAGTAGGTAGCAATACTACGATTTTCCCTGTTCCACAAATGACTCCTCTTCTTCACTGTATAAAAAAAATTGTGAATCTTTGTCTTTTCAAAAACTTCATTGTGTACCTATCAGTACGGATCCTTCTTATTTGTGCAACAAAGTACTTTGCAAATTTGTTTGTCTGAAACCCCACATGAACAAAATATCCTATAGGAGCAGTTGTCAAAGAAGTATGCATGTGGTTACACCTTTTCCTCATCCTCTTCTTGTCCTCAAGTGTCACTTTTAATGTGTCCACCAAGCTTGCTCTATTTTGCTTCTGAGTACAGCTTGTAGTGAATACATGCAGTGTTTACAGATTTTAATTAATTGACTAAAAAATGTTCAAAATCACCTGTAATGTCACAAACTAATGTTACTATTAAGGGCCAGCTTCTATTTATTGATAGATTTCCATATTGAAGTATAAAATCAAAACAATATCCTGCAATCATATGCATTCTCATCTTTGCTACAAATCTGTAATGTCCGTAACGCAATGATGATGTAATGTCCGTAACACTTTTTTTCTTTGAATTATGAAAAATATAAAAACCTCTTGATATGTTTTAGCTTTGCATTTGAATTTGCAGACAAAATTGGACCAAAACACAGGGTGCTATAAAAACTTATGTATCTAAAACATTACGGACATTACGCTTCAAGCGCGATAGAAGTCAAAAAGTTTGAAAAGGCTATTTTTCAGAAAATATTTTGTTCCTTCCAAAATCCTGTTGTATGATTATAAATGGTGCTGAGCTTTATCATAACATAAAAATAATCACCTGAAAGTCATTTTATGGTAAGATTTTTACTTGAGAACAAATATATGCAAAACGCACTGAATTTTATGGCAATTTTTGGAAGAAAGACCTTTTTCAACAGCTGAAAAAATATGTTTCCAACTGTGGAAACAATTTGTTTTATTATATCTTGTTGATATAACCCTTCCTGAATACTTTCCAGATTAAAACACATTAGTTTCTCTATTTTCATTTTTTCACCCTTGGGTTTCATTTTTCATGGAATTGCCCACATGTACACACACTGTACATGTAGTTTATCTTATAGGAATAATTTAAACAGGTATCAGAAAATACATTTGTCTACATGTACATGTATTAATTCCCATCCTACTTGTAGGTAGGATAAGTACTCATATTTCTATGCTTTTAATTTATCAGAAATCCAAAGTTCCATAAAGATGCTATCTTACCAAACGTGTAAGAGCAAACATGTAACTAGCAATCACATGCAAGGAAGTATCTTTCTTTATTGACAAGGAATGATGAATATCTTGACACTTTTCTTCAATTATATGTGCAGCTTCTTCGGTGTATCCTTCAAATGCAACTGTCACAATTAACTCCTTATCAACTCTCCATTCTATTAGTCTTGTCAATATGTCATTAGCAATTATTTTGTCAAAGGATCCAGTGAAATACAATAGAAACTTGAAATGAGTAGCTTTAGGTCGAATATTGCCTTCCATAATTTCATTAAATTTGTCAGGATCTGAGTTGAATAGATGATGTAGATGTACCGCAGCATGTATTCCTGGAAGAGTTTATGAGGGATGAGTAGGTAACATCTAATTTAGCGATCTTTCTAACAGCTTCATGGGTTCGTTTAGACAATGTTTCTCTTCTTGTTACCACTCCGACTTCACAAGCGACAAGTAAGTCTTCAACACATGATTCAAATTCTTGTTCAGGGAAGGCAAGTTTATCATTAAGAAGTCCACGGAATGCAATATCACTAATCCTCTTAAAATGACCGTCAATTTTTTCATTCCTGTCTTGGAATAAACTATTTTCAAATGTTGTAGCCGCTTTGGAGATGTAGTGCTCTTTCAGATGCACAATCATCTCTCTAAATAGCTGAGAGAATGTCTGGAGTTTTCGAATAACTTCACGTCTTTCTACTTCCTTCCACATGTGGCATAACATGGAACAAAATATTGGAAATGGGGCCATCACTTCTGTTACCAAGCTTCCCTCTTTTATGAATCCTAATAGGCTATCTGCAGAGTTTTTGTCATCTCGATAGAATTTTGTAACATATGTTTTAACGTCTTTCCGCTTAAATCCCTCTATTCTAACAAATGCATACTGTTTCTTCAAGTTAATTCCATTTGCTATTTCATTAGCCTTCCACGGCCTTGTAGTCACAATGACTCTCCCAGATGTGTGTTTTTCACCTTGCAGTATTTGAACAATGGCATTTTCTACATGAGACATTTCCACGCCAAACTCATCGAAACCATCAAATACGGTCAAAACCTTATCCTGGTGTGTGCGAATGTATTCATCAAGTTGCTCTGAAGTCACATCACTGCCATCGGATAAATAAGTCTTCAGTACCTGGCCAACTGTTTTCCCATTCTTAGCTTCACGAAGAGGTACAACAGCTACAAGAGTGTAATCTTGGTAGTGGTCACCTGTAACCCAGTCCCAAGCAATCTTTGCACAAAATGTTGTCTTCCCAACTCCTGCCTCTCCTTGGATCATGATGCGTTTAGCTGGCTCTCCATTTATATCAATTGTGAGCAGATCGTTATATTTCAGTGGAACCCTTTTCTTTGTGTTTCTATCTTCTTTCAGCAAGAATAGGTTTGTAAAGATACATTGTAATTCAACAATGGAATCTGAATCAAGTGGACTCGTAGGTATCTGACACAGATTGACCCTGTAAGAACTTTTGATATCAGCTATACACTGATTTAGCTGTGCTTCTGTTATTGGGTTGGTGCGAATGGTAGATGGTAGAGATGGATTCTGTGGGGCACATGTGTGTCCAGATGTTGAAGGCATGGTGAGAGATGCATTAGATGAGGACAAGGTAGAATCCATGGGAACTTGTTCAGATTGTACAGGTGTTCCTAAAGCAGTCCTCTTTCGATAAACAGGTCCTTCGGAAGGGTTTGCTCTTGATGCTGCATGTGTGTAATGAACAGATAAAGAAAAGAAAATAATATTTCTATTTGTTGTTTTGTTTTCTGCTTACTACAAAGAAGCCATTTTACCGTACTGTGGACAGAGGAACATATTTGATGTATCTGAGTGAAAGCACCAGTTGATGTTTTCTCTCCTTTTTGTGCTTGTATGCAATTAGTTTTTCATGTGTCAAATGATTCATTGTCTCTTCCCAAACACAATTTATTACTGAACTTGCCATAACCAGGATGATAAGATGTAGAGTATAAGGAAAGCACAAGGTCATATAAATAATAATAATAATAATAACACGTGGATTAGTAAATTACGCGATGCGTAATATATGTCCCCGCCGATAATGTAAAATTCCCATTATATCACGATCAGTGCTATCACATAAGGCAAACAGAATCGAAATCGGGTAAAAAAATGGCGAAGAAGTAGCATTTTGTAGCCAATGTACAATATAGGTCAAAGTCAAGGTCAAAGGTCAAAGGGGTCAAAAGTCAAAATTCTGTGAAGAAGTTTTGTAGTCCTCACCTAGTGCTATCACATAAAGCAAACGGAATCGAAATCGGATGAAAAATGGCGAAGGAGTAGCATTTTGTAGCCAATTAACAATATAGGTCAAAAATCAAGTTCAAAGGTCAAAGGTCAAAATTCTGTGAAGAAGTTTTGCAGTCCTCACCTAGTGCTATCACATAAAGCAAACGGAATCAAAATCGGATGAAAATGGCGAAGGAGTACCATTTTGTAGCCAATTAACAATATAGGTCAAAAATCAAGGTCAAAGGTCAAAGGTCAAAATTCTGTGAAGAAGTATTGTAGCCAATCACTAGTGCTATCACTTAGAACGCGCAGAATTGGAAACAATGAAAAAATTGGTAGAAATGAGTAGATTTGTAGCCAATTAACAATAATGGGTGAAAATCAGTGTCAATAGGTCAAGGGTAAATCAAATATTCTGGTGAGAAGTTTTTGTAGTCTACCTTAAGTTGCTTATACATAAAGCAAACAGAATCGAAATCGTATGAAATGGCGAAGGAGTAGGCATTTTGTAGCATAACAAGATAGGTCAAAGTCAAGGTCAATATTCCTGGTGAGAGAAGTTTTTGTAGCTATTACCTTAGTGCTATCACATAAGCAAGCAGAATGTGAAATCGGATCGCACACGCGCTGAAGGATTAAGCGATTTTAGTAGCCCACTTAACATTAAATATGTAAAATCAGGAAGGGTAAAGGTTAAAATTGGTGAAGAATTTATGTAGCGACTAGTGTGCAGAGGATGAAAGCAAACGGATATCGAAATCGGAAGAAAAGTATGGTGAAAGGAGTAGCATTTTGTAGGCCAATGTACAATATATAGATAAAATCTAAAGGTCAAGGTCAGGTCAAGAGGGGTAAGAAGTCGGAACTTGTGAAGTATATTTTGTAGCCTCATATCATATATATAAGCATTACGGATTGAATTGGATGAAATGGGAGGATGTAGCATTTTCGTACCAATTAAAAAAATATACAGGCCTCAAAATGAGGTCAAAGGTCAGGGATCACATAGTCAAAATTCGTTTTAAGATTTTGTAGCATCATAATGCTACGATATAAGCACAGAAAATCGAAAAGTTGCGGATGAAAAATGGCGAACAGGAGTGCATTTGTAGCCCATTACAAATTGGGTATCAAATCAGTTGTCAAGGTAAGGGTCCAATTCTGTGAACGAATTGGTACCATGACCCTAGTGCGACAATAAGCAACGGAATTGAATATCGATGGAAAATGAGCGAGAGTTAGCAAATTGAACTCACATAATCGGACTATCGACGGATCGAGCGGATGGACGACACAAAATTATGAGACAACATGAAACATACCACGTCACGGAGCCCGTTTCATAGTCCCCTGCTCGAACTCGTTCGGCGGGGACAATAATACCGGTTTCTTATAAAGCGCTTTACCTATTAAGACCAAAGCGCTTACAGTATATTATATAAAACATAATTTGGATTAACAATTTGCTTATAGTACTTTGATACTTATTTAAATGTAAGGTATGTTAATAAATTAAATTTAATTAAATATTTGTCATATGAAGCAAAATTGAAATAAACCAGGGGATGTTGATCTATCAACGAAGTTTTGATTCAAATCTCTAAAAAGTAATAATTATCTTCAGGGCCGGCGGAGCATTTTAAAAAGTGAGGGGGCCCAAGTTTCAGAAGAATTCATGCGAACATATTAGGCCCAAATAAGGATTTTACTGGGGGGGGGGTTGGAAATGTGAAAAAGTGCACATTTGTGAATGAGCAGATCATACTCGAGCGCGAAGTCAGTGGTCAGTACAACTTTTTCGAGAAATTTGCGAGCGCGTAGCGCGAGTTGAAAATTTTAGCTTATATATAATTACCTGAAGGTATAGTGTATTCTATACACATTTTGATAATTGTCATCCTATCTGAGACACATTTGCGAGCGCGTAGCGGGAGCCGAAAATTTTGGCTTATAATTACCTGAAGGTAATGTATTCTATACACATTTTGATAATTGTCATCCCATCTGAGACACATTTGCGAGCGCGTAGCGCGAGCCGAAAATTTTGGCTTACAATGATGCAAAGGCCTTATATTTTACTCACATTTCCCCCTCTACTCTTATGTATTTTTGTTTGAATTATTTTACTAGATGACGATCACCTTCATTTTAATGAAAATAAATTCCGAACGCGAGCTGAAAAATTTACATAACAATACATGTTTTGGGGCGCCAGGGATCAGTCATTGTACCTTTTTTTCATAGAAAACTTTGAGAGCGCGAAGCGCGAGCCGAAAATTTTGGCTTAACGGATCGAAGGTATAGTGTATTCTAGACATAATTTGAAAATTTACATCCCATCACTTCACTTAATGATGTCAGGAGTCAGTCTTTCTGAGAGAAAATTTGAGCAGACCATATTCGAGTGCGAAGTGAGGGGTTAGTATAATAAACTTTTCTAGAGAAATTTGCGAGCGCGTGCCGAAAATTTTGGCTTATAATTACCTAATTTAAGGTACTGTATTCTATACACATTTTGAAAATTGTCATCCAATTTGAGACACATTTGCGAGCGCGTAGCGCGAGCCGAAAATTTTGGCTTATAATATTACCTGAATGAAATGTATTATTCTGATAATTGTCATCCCACCTAATACACACATGCAAGCGCGAGGTGAAAATTTTGGCTTACAATGATGCAAAGGCCGTAACTTTTACTCACATTTCCCCCTCTACTCTTGTGTATTTTTTAAAATTTATTTTACCAGATAACGATCACCTTCATTGTTTTTAATAAAAATAAATTGCGAACGCGAGCAGAAAAATTTACATTACATTAGGCCTGCATTTTTGGAAAGCCAGTGATCAGTCAAATAAAAGTCAATGTACCTTTTTTTTAGAAAACTTTGAGAGCGCGAAGCGCGAGCCGAAAATTTTGGCTTTTAATGACCTGAAGGAAGTGTATTCCAGATTTTGAAACTTAATTGACATCCATCACTTCACTTTGCGACGTCAGAAATCAGTCTTTCTGAGAGGAATTTGCGAGCGCAAAGCGCGAGCTGAAATTTTTGGCTTATAATGACACATAGGCCTAATAAGACCGCATATTTTATGCACATTTCCCATCTTATCTCTTTTTGTTTAAATTCTTCTATGGGTCAAGATCACCTCAAATTTAACAAAAATAAATTGCGAGGGCCAAGTACGAGTAGACAAACTTACTAACTTTTACTATGCATATGGGAACCATAAGTCAGTCAAATGATGTCTGGCTCATTGAGAAAGCCTTCGCTGCCTAGCGTTGGATGCACATAGCAGAAAAAATGCTTCTAATGAACCAGACGGTAGTTTTTTAAAACACATATTCTGCCTCTCCTTCCCATTTCTAATTTCTTTCTTTCCTTTTTTCCTAGGAAATATGAACTTCTGGCAAAAGGTAGGGGGTGGGGCGGCGCCTAGTATCTTTAGAATATGCTGTGTTATATACAACATGATTAAGTAACATTCAGGAACTTCCATGCTTTTCGAACAGAATTAGTTTATTCCTTATACGAATCTACCTTGTGGCAAATATTCTTGAGCGTACAGCTTTGGAGGGAGTAGAGCATTCAGTAGGCATTCCTTAATTAAGCTCTTCTATCAGCTGCTCCAATGTCGCCTTACTGTCTGCTCCAGTTCTACAAGCATGTGTAGATGTGCCTTTGCACAGGTTCAGTTCAAAATTGCGCCGTTTGTTCACGATCTTTCAGAGCACTACTTAACCCCAAGCCAACTCCCCAAGAACATCATCTTGTCGTGGTATCCTATTGCAATGTCCAGAAAGTGCGATCTGGCAATGTACTGTTGTAAAACAAGAGTCCAAATGGACCTTCAATACATTTACAGAAATATAGCGAAACATGTATACAACTGTGTAAAAAATTTTAAAAATGTACTTGGGAAAAATAATTAGTAATGATATTCTGTTCTCAATAATGTGTGTATTCAGACCAAATTAAGGCCAAAGATTTTTCCCTGCCGATGAACTTTGTCACATAATTTGGCGTTTGCTTAGAAACAAAGTTCACTAAATTCTTGTGTGAAACACAAGGATAATCCAACATATCAATCGCCAATATATACATTGTGTTATGTTGTAAAGTGAAGTGAGCCCATCTACGATCTGCCTCTAGCCACGGTCGGGTAAATAAAGACGTTACCTCAAAGTTGTCCAGTATATTTCTTTATTTAATTAACCTAGCTTTGTCTAACTAATGGCGTGGTGACAGCTGGGTTGCTTCTTCACCCATCGAGTTAACACGCTACCAAAGTAATATAAACTATAAATTGGCTGGGCACGCCGTGTCTATCGTGGTAAACAGAGGTTCCCTGAAATTACGTTGTATAACTATTATTAGTCCCACTCGCACAGAAATGTGTGTTCACCCTAAGCTAAGGCTGCATGGCCGCGTGCCGCAGTCGCGGTGTGCTACGCCTAGCAATAGGCCTGGCATCCGACTAGCAGGCCATCGCAAATTAATTTTGCATGATCTCTGCAAGCGGACAGAATAAATAGTTCTAATAAATCAAACTTAAAGCCTTATTTCTATGCCCATACATTAGCAAATCATGACATTTCTGTAGAATTACGTAGTGGATCTCAAATCAATCTAATCACCGAATTTGTTGCTGATCATTTTGGTTTCGATGTGATTATTGAATGAATTTGGGTTCTGCTTTATTTGTTGATAATGATGTTCCATTAATTAGCTTTTCGACCAGACTCACATGTTGGATTGACTGATTTCACTGCTATTTGAGGGACATGAATTTGGTTCAGGGTATAGTAGTTCAAGATAGCTACCTCGAAGGAACTTGTGTATGTCTTTGTGGATCCCCTTCTTAATTCAGAATGACTATCGGTCCGTCCATCCAAGAAAAGATAATGTTTGGGAATGACGTTACCTGTTATTATGGCCCATCGTCCTCTCAATCGCGACTCGTGTTTGTAAATCGATCATTCAGTGTGAAGAGAGAAGTGTGTGGGGTACCAACCCTCATCTCAAGGGAAGAGATGTGATGAGGACGTGAGTAATGAAAATATTGAGTTGATCACAAACATTGACACACTAGGGAATACACATCTATCATTAGACCTAGACGACTACTCATCACATCAAGGTGAAAGTGAGGATGATAGAGTAGCATCTAGTGAGGTAAAGAATAATGGTAACATTGTACTGAATAACAGAGATAGTGTTAGAGTTGATGATGTGATTCCTGGATTTGCATGTAACACCGATGACATGCATGCGACACAGTGGAATGGTGAATGTGAGATCCGTCATTGTGAAGTTATGGGAAGAGCGAGTATTGATGACGATGTCTTTAATGTGAACCATACTGTCAGAGGGGATGTGAGTGATCTCATCAAAGATCATGTGATGCACGAAGGCTTCAATGAGAATGAATGTAACATGGACGACACCAATGTGTTACAGTGGAATGAAGAGCAGAGAGAAAATGAAACTGTGACAGGTGAAGGTGAAGTTAATGCATTAGAGTCTCTTACACATGATAGTCATCACTATGTAGAGAAAGAAGTTGAAAGAGATCAATGGGAAGATCAGGTATTGTTCAATGAGAGGTTCAATGCGAATGAGACCATTCATGTAAGTAAGATCATTCAGCCCCCATTGCATGAACATTGTACCAGTGGGTATTCGCCTGGTGAAAGCGCTCGGCGCTTGTCAGTTTCTGCAGTGTGCTCCATGGATGGTACTAGTAGTGTGTCTATAGGTGATTGTGATGATCTGGATAGTAGCTTACAGTTCACTCTTAATGAGCTGTGTGCTCCACCTTCAGGTAGTGGCCTTTCCCAGGAGTCCTCAAGGCTGAATGTGTTTGACAGTGATGTCCCTTCCTCCGAAGAGTCTCTATTGAGTTCTGGTCATTTCATCGACTGTCATAATTCCCCCGTGTCGTTACATGACGTTACTTTCTCTGGTATGTCTTCACCTGATGTGACCTTGCCTATTATGTCTGCACCTGATGTGAATTTACCTACCATGTCGTGTTTGCCTAATTTGTCTCTATTGTGCGTTACCGCAGCATCCGATGTTACGATGATAAATCGCTGTATAGACAATATTGTCAGAGTTGACTGTGAAGGTACTAGGTTACCTTGTAATGCATCTCGAGAACGTACTAACAGTCTCGTCTCTAATGTATCCGATGCGTCATCGATCGGTCCGCAGCCTGAAATCGTGTGTAACAGCGAGATCGTTGAGACTGGAGCAGTCGTTGTGACTCCATGCATTCGAAGTGTAGGTTATTGTAGCGGGTCCTTAAATTCGCAATCTAATCCGCAGTCGCAGTTGACATCTTGCATGAGGATGATTCCACATCCTGATCTAGTGACCTCGCTAGTCTGTGCCCCGCCTGTCGAATGTTGTCCCGTGGCCACTGTCCCTGTTGGCAATCATCGCGTTCATGGTTCTACCTCAGATGTCAGCAACCCTCTTGGTCGTCCACCAGACCAGCCCCATACTACCTCAGGGCTTACTTCTGCTGATCTGTCCACTCAGCTATACGGACCTGGAGCGATGTCTGACCTACCCAATCGAAGATCCTCTTCAGCATCCCTCAACCCGGGTGCTGATGTCTCTGGTCACCGACCCAACCAATCCATACATCTAGAGCGTTATCGCCTTCGGTCTGGTTCTGTGACATCATCGACGATGGCTTACCACTCTAGCTTGTGCGACTACGGCTTTGTTACCTGGCTACGTTCCCTCGAAGCGTTGTTTGGACTTGATGTTCTGCCATTGACCCCATTCCCCCCATTAAGACCCTTGATGGACACAGTCACTTCCCCTTATGGTAGGAACACCCCTTGTCTGGTAGCTCCCTGCATGCTGGCTCCCTTATTCCATGGACCCATAATGCCCCCTCTAGCATTCTGCCTTGTGTGCTGCTTGACAGCTCACATCATACCTCTATGGCACAGAGACTTTTGGACATTATTACTACATGATTCTAGACTATTGTACAGTCTAGTCTCCTTTATCTGAGAAACTCGGGTTATAATCTGATTTTCTATAATTTGTTCTTTTGGTTTGATTATGTATAATTACTGTAGTCATAACTTGAAAGGAACAACATCTTGGCCTTTTTTTAAATGTATTTTAGATTTGATGTGCTATTATTTTTGCCTTTCTTTAGAAAGTTTGCTCTTGAAATGTTCTTAATCAGTTCAAAACGTTATAATGTGAACAATTATTACTGGTTGCTTGGTAGATATTTCGGGGTTTAGTATAATGCCTTTGTTCGTTAGCTATATAGTATCATGTCTAAATAGTAAGCCATTGATTTGGATTTAAATATATTACCATGGAGCGTTTCTCCTTGTTATTACACAGGTTGTTTTGAAGTACCCTGGTTTAGGCCTGTTAGTAAAGAATCGTTTTTCCATTTTATACTTAATATGATTACTTCAACATTTAACAGGTATATATTTGACGTTGTTCATATCACTTTTGTACAAATAATGTGGGTTTACAATTTAGTCATAGAGTTGTTCGCTGTTATGGTTTGGCTTGTGTTTCACAATCATTTGTACCACAACTGCTTATACAAGTCAAGTATTAGTCCTAATATCCTAGTGGGTTTGATATCATATTCAATCTTTCTATTTGTTAAGGATCAAGCAACTGTTTTTCAATTTTGACAACCATGCAGTGACCAACTGTTCTTTAATATTACACCGTGTCATGTTTAAAGAGGAGTATTAAAGGGGTGATTACAATAGTTTTAATGTTATTGGATGATGTTGCAATCTGATAGAATTCTGTGTATAATCATAAGTTGATTTCGGTAGTGTTAGTTTAATACACACCGTAGTTATAGTCAGGCAGCTAGCTCAAGATTGGTTAGCTGAACGAGGTACCAGTAGTAAAGTATTGGAATATATGGGGAAGAATCGCACATTTACTAAACCCAACGTCTGGCAGTGAATCTCTGCTGCATTAGGTCCCTACAGCCGGGGGCGTCCAAAATGAGTGCCCATTTTACAAAAAAAATCTATTTTGAATAAAAATAGCAGAATTCATTTTCTAAACACACTAACTTTGATGTCAAAATAAAGAGTATTACATTGTCTTAACGCTTGTGTCATTTTCAAATCAGACTGAAATCGAAAACAGTGAAAGTTTTGATGAAGAAATGTTTTTTTCTCACTTTTTTTACGCAAATATTTTTTGTTCCTTTTTTCAATAATTTGTAATAAATAGTTGTATAAAACATTGATGTTTGTAACTTTTCTAAAAACTACCTACGTGCATGTGAATGATGCTGTAAAAAGAAGGGAGTTATATCTTATTCCGATAAAGAATTATGATGAGCTAAAGTCAGGAACGCAATATAGACAAAAATCAACAATTTACTTAAATATAAAACAATCATTTGCAGTTGTATATATGTATAAAATACATTTAAATGTACTTGATAAAATGTTTTACATGTTATTTCCAAAATGTGATATTCCAAAACAATGTAAAAGAAAGTTATTAAAGCCACATGGATAATTAAATCGTGGCAGGAGTGGATATGAGATATTGGTAATAATTTACAAAGTTCAATCTTGCTTATTGTTAAATACTGTTTCACTTTTGATATACAACTTTGGAAGAATATATATTAGAAAAATTCTTGGTATGTTTTTGGATTTATAGATGGCACCGAGGTTGGGGCTGAATTCAAGGACTTTTCGTTAGACAGAAGTTGTCGAGTCGTCTCCGTACTTTGGCCTCAGTCGTCGTTTTAAATAGGAGATTGGTGACGTATAGATTTTTAATTTAACTCAACGAACTTGTTTACGAGAGACAAAGATAGATTTCGTTCCTGATGTCCACCGTGTTTTATAACAGCGATATTATAAAGACGCTTTTGAGTATAGAAGACATGCATCTTTTAGATGGTAGAAGAGACGCTTTAGTGATGAGTCATCAAAAGAGACTTATGCATTCAATTATATGTGCATTATAGTATTGGATCAGATCAGGATCCTCACTTTTGTAAATAATATCATTGTAAATAATACTTTGGAGACGGGTGTGGAGATGTATTTATTTTGAATACATTATTGAGAGTATTTTGATTTATGAAGATAAAAGGATAGATAGTTGTTTGGTGTTTATGAATGTAATGTAGATCAATACAGGATCTTATTCATAGTTGGTCTTTGTGACGTAGAGCTTTAAAGAATAAAGGTGTAGGGATAGTGGGAAGTCCCCCCTTTAGGATCAGTATGTGTTTATGAATGTAGATCAAGACAGGATCTTATTCATAGTTGGTCTTTGTGACGTAGAGCTTTAAAGGTGTAGGGATAGTGGGAAGTCCCCCCTTTAGGATAAGTATGTTTTTATGAATATAGATCAATACAGGATCTTATTTGTAGTTGGTCTTTGTGACATGGGTGTTTAAAGGTGCAGGGACAGTGTGAAATCTCCCCTTTAGTAGTTGGTCTTTGTGACATGGAAGTTTACAGGCGCGGATCGAAAATCGAATTGAATGCATTTCGGGGGCCCAATTGTCTGGGAACAAAAGCGGCTCTTTGTCCCCAGACAATTGGGCCCCCGAAATGCATTCAATTCGACTTTCTTGGATCCGCGCCTGGTTTAAAGGTGTAGGGATAGTGTGAAATCTCCCCTTTAGTATAGTTGGTCTTTGTGACATGGAAGTTTATTAAAAGGTGTAGGGATAGTGTAAAATCTCCCCTTTAGTATAGTTGGTCTTTGTGACATGGAAGTTTAAAGGTGTTGGGATAGTGTGAAATCTCCCCTTTAGTGTTTATGAATTTAGGTCAATTGCAGGATCTTATTCATGTGGTCTTTGTGACATGGAAGTTTTAAGGTGTTGGGATAGTGTGAAGTCTCCCCTTTAGTACATTGAATTTAGGTCAGTACAGGATCTTTTTCATTGTTGTTGTTGGTGGTGTGTAGAGGAAGGTTAAAGTTGTTGGGATAATTTGAAGTCTTAACTTTAGCATATATTCTTAGATTTTATAGTAGTTTGAGAATTGGGATTTAAACCAGTCCAGGATATTTTTCCTTAGGGTTTTGTTTATTGGAAAGTAGAAGTAAAATTCATAGACTCTTGGTTTCCAGGGAGCTTGATTTTGATTTGTTTTCTGAATTGTGAGGAAACCATTAAGACTTTGAAAATAGAATACAATTGAAGAAAGTATATATTTGAAGAAAGACGAATTGTGTTAGTGTATTGAGGATAAAGAGTTTTCTCCTCAAAGGGTTAATTTGCTGATTATGAATTGAGAGTTACATGTAAATATTGAAAGTCGATCGAAATAAACTGTAAATAATATTCAAGGTGAATGGCACGAGTGCGAGTAATTATTTTTAGAGTATCCATGTGACACTGACTTTAGCTCATCATAATTATTCTTTATCAGAAAGATATAACTCCCTTCTTTTTACAGCATCATTCACGTGCACGTAGGAAGTTTTTTAGAAAAGTTACAAACATTAATGTTTCATTCAACTATTTATTAAAAAATTATTGAAAAAAAGGAACAAAAAATATTTTCGTACAAAAATGAGAAAAAAACATTTCTTCATCAAAACTTTCACTGTTTTCGATTTCAGTCTGATTTCAAAATGACACAAGCGTTATAGACAATTTAATACTCTTTATTTTGACATCAAAGTTAATGTGTTTAGAAAATGAATTCTGCTATTTTTATTCAAAATAGAATTTTTTGTAAAATAGGCACTCATTTTGGACGGCCCCGGCTGTAGGGACCTTATGCAGCAGAGATGCACTGCCAGACGTTGGGTTTAGTAAATGTGGGATTCCTCCCCATATATTCCAATACTTTACTACTGGTACGTCGTTCAGCTAACCAAAACCAAGCTGGCTGCCTGACTACTAGGTATTTGAGTGTGACATAAAGTCGTGCATACTTCTTTATGAAACACCTTAATATCTTATTCTTGTGATTACCTCATAAATTGTTTAACTTCCAAATTGGTTCTTGAGACATTATGATGAGGCAAATATCTGGAATTCATAATTTTACATATGTGCTACTTGACCCTTGACCAAAATATTCCAAAATGTAATTAGTATATATGTGATACGTCTTGTCGAAATGAGAGAGAAGTCGCAGATCAAAGCATTCTCTGAGTAAACGCCAAACTAATAAAAAACTCAAAATTTTGAGGAAATTTTTTAAATTATTTTCTGGTTCTACCATGCTTCATCTTTGCTCTGTAAAAAAAATGAAGTGAAAATTGAAACGGGAAAGTGGTAAAAAAGCAGTTTTTCGGCGAGTGTTTTTTTTCGGTCATAATTTTTTTTTCCGGACATACAAGCGCACGCTCCACGCTCATTTCCCCTCTCCGTTAGCTCCGCGCTTAGCAACGCATGGCTTTGTTTTTGGACGTTCACGTCATGTGTTGTGTGATTTCTATTGGCTTTTTGTTTCGTTTTTGTAAACAATAAGCGAACTAAACTCTCTTTAGCGCCACTCAGCAGTGCGATGCCACACAACCTGCTGTGAATAAAGCTGTTTCATCCGGGATAGCGGAGCACGCAAACGAATGTCAAATCTAACAATCGGCGTGGGGGGGGGTTATGTGGGGAAAAGTAAGCTTTATTGCTTGACTTAGCTATCTGGATCCAAATGAATGTTAATTCAGCATTTTATCTTAGGGCCGCGATATCTGTTGTCCTGATGGGAAATTAAAACCTCCCTATAAACAAATTTGGTTCCATCAGGGAAACATAGAGCACACAAAAGAGGTGACGTGATCATAATACTTCTGATACAAGTATTTAGGTTAAAGTCTTAAGACGCCGTAAGAGATGCTAATTTAAAGTTGAAAAAAAAATATGGTTTTAAAATTGGTTGATATTTGCATTATGTGGAAACAATGAGCTAAGGGGGAGTGGGGAGTGGCAAATCATCAATCAGTTTATAACTGCGGCTGGTATCTCACTTTTTGGGAACTCTTTGAAACAACTTTAAAGACGGCTTAGAAACAAGTTTGAGACGAGTTGTTGAGACGTAGCGGAGACGTCTCCGCGAGGTGAGATACACCATAGCTAAGCAAATTTCTGCAGTTTAATTATTTACCTAATGTAGATGATATAATGTTTTAAGACAGCTAAGTACGTTTACTGTAAACGTAAACAAAAATAGACTTACTCTTAACAATAATTTCATTTCTTAAAAACTTATTAATATCTTCTTATTACTGGTACAAGTTTGACTAATCGAGATCGTAGCAAATCATTTACTTTTATTCATTGTCTTAGCTATTAAACCTAGCCACTCATAACGTTATCAGAGAAATTCTAAATACATTCGTGAGGCGCAATAATATTTAAAACATTTTTGGAGCATATCTCTATCATATACTATTCAAAGAATATAACAAAAATGCATAAGGCCCCTTTACAAGAATAATTAGTCTATAGCCATTATTATGTTTAAAATTCCCAAGAGTTCAGATCAAAATGACTCACTTTTATTATGAGTAAGAGTACGCCGATTGACATTCAAAGAACGCACAGCCAAACATCGAATAAAACCCCCAAAAAAGGTTTTAAAATAGTTTTGTTTCAACTAAATTTAGCGCCAGGATTGGTAAACACTTTTCTTAAAGAGCGGACATTTTCCTTAAACAATTAGAAAGAGCATGACGTTCATTTATTTGACGAAGATATAAAACAACTAACCAAATCAGCTTCTTTTTTTTTGAGAAGATAATGAACATCGCCGTTATTTCGCTTGCTGCGCTTGCCCTCGATCATGCATGCGTGACGGCACGCAGTATTGTTCCTCTGATACCTGAATGCAGCCTCCTCATTTGTCAATCGTTTCACCTTTGTAACAAAGTGGTTCCTAGGGCATTTCGGTGAGTACACGTGACAGAGTGTTCTTATTTTTGCGCGGCGGTGGTACAAAGGAAAGTCAAACTTCGCAGACGTTTTCTTCTTTGATTTGATTTCCAAGAGCACAATCTCTCCTCGCGTTCAGAGGCTAATACTCCACTTCTATTTACATCTTTACAGTCGGGTATATATCAAATTCAAGGCAATGAATCAGGATCAATAATATCAAATAAAATGGATTCAAAAATTGCGAGATAGTCTCTCCTTTCGACGTGACGCATCACATATGTATCATCCATATATTGATAAACACTATCATTAGGTTGAAATTAAATATCTCAAATGATTGTGAGTTTATAAAATTTGAATCTGGTCATTATCAGACTAAGTGGGACATTTGGCTGAAATTTTAATGGGTGCTGCCTTTGAAAATGCAAATTAGGATCTGAAATCAACACAAAAGTTTCTTTATAATACAAACAATTATTTAAGTTTCAAACAAAGTGCATCCAGTTTTCTTACGCTGAATAATTGAGCAAACAAGAATTTGCATGTATGGGACTATGGTGCTTTAAATGCCTTTTACTCTTTATACCAATCACTTTTGTCAGATTTTTTTTTTGCTTAAAGTAATTTTCATGGACTACTCTAACATGGCATATAAATACAGATAATTTGGATTTAGTTATTTACTTGAAATATTGAATTTAAAGGGATTAAGTAGCTTTCAAAAACAAGAGCAATTAGATCAAGATGAATAAAATTATATTTCTCTAATAGTAAAAACAAACTACTGAAAATTTCAGATAAAATGGAAGTCATTTACTACCACAAAACAGTGTAACAGCCAAACGCGAGTGAATTTTCAACCCCTTTGCAGCAAACCCTCCAGCCCGCTAGGGTCGGGGGGGGGGGGAACACGACAGGAAGTGGGGTGTCTTGAAAAGCACATGGCAATTTGTTTTCCACCACGAGATGGTTTACTAAATTTGAGTATGAAATCATTGATATCTCGAAAGTAAAGCAAGCAATTAACTTGTAATTTTGAAGAGATACCAGACTGACCTATAAGTTTATAATTATGTTGACAAAATGAGCTAAATCAAGAAATTGTGATTTGAATATCATTCAGTGTTACTGCATCCCTTTAAGGCACTGGTCGTGTCACTCACATTTTGGATGTCGTGTCACTCACGACACATAGAGGTGGACCATTTTCCACAGAGAGGGAAAGATTGATAAACACAATAAATGTCAGAGAGGTACACTATTCATATACCAGCACTTATGGTACCCTTCGAGATCTACTTGGGCACAAATCCAACCATAACCAATGATGGTCAGAAACCCATGTCTTTTTTCTGTTGTGTCACTCACGCACTGTTTTTTAATCATAATTTCCAGAACCAATTGTAAAATTCAAATCCAACTGGTAATGACACATGCCACTCCTACATTATACATAATATGGTAGTCATGATCCATTCATAACCTACAAGTGCAAAGATATGTGCCCTTCAATCAGTCCAAATGTCGTGTCACTCATGTTTGAATATGACCATCTGAAATATTGCAAGAGGATCTTGCTGACAAGTGACTCTTGGGATATTGAGCTAACTAAAAGCAAGACAGAAGGACAGACATCCCAAAAGTATGTTGGCTCTGGAACCGAGGCAGAGGCATCAATAACAATTTATGTGGGATCAAACTAGCCTTTTCATCAAAGCATACTTGTCAGAAAAAAAGAAAACCAAGTTTAATCATCAATAGTTTTAAAAATATTATAGTGGTGATAATAAAATTTATATCGCTGGAACGCGCAACTCATTACCGTTTTACAATACCTCTCTATAAAGCTCACCAATGTCAAGCATCACTGAACCCCATTGTTCTGAAAATGTCTCAAAAATTGTGCATTGTTCACTTCACA
>CALNVZ010000080.1:333431-359100 GCA_940671915.1 Paracentrotus lividus
AACTCTGCTATTACTGGCTCCACATAGAACACCCACGCGGCGCCCTCAGCGTACGGGTTGGTGCCCCTTCGAATAATCGGCTGAGGAACAGGTAGTCTAATCGATGCATTTGGCCCTGCGATGCAATACCCAACAGAAACTTCTGGTCTAAGCACTTGATGATCGTACCAGCAACGCAAGCCTAGCCAATGGAGATGAATCCTGAGGCCGAAGAGTGGGACCTGCAAGGAAACAAATAAATGTTACGGCAGAAACTTGCTCCACACCTGAATACCTTGCATCTTAACCAAACTATTTAAGCGTTCTATACTTCAATGGTAATTAAACCATGGAGTACTACGGGCCAGACTTATCTGTATCATGTAGGACACTGCACGGACATTCTTGAATTAATTGCATACGATGATTTTTTTTTTTTTTTAACTTATTTATTATTTTTGTTTTTTTATTTTAACTAAATAACATGAATTAATTTACTTTTCCATCGTTAATTTCTTATATCATTCTAACAAATTAAATCATAAATTGAGAGTCTAGAATAATTTTTTAATATTACAGTATCAGTAATTCATACCCTTTTTCGAAGTGTTGATTTGATCAATTCATCTTCAACGACTACATGCCCTCAACTTGACGCGAAAAACAGTTTTCTTAAAAGCTGATTGTGGATGTTTCTTGAAATAAATCCTCTTTGTTTTACGGCCATTTTTGTAAAAAAAAATGTTCCATATAACCCGGCTCTCCCTGCTATTGATATATCTACTTTGTAACATTTATTTATGTATAATTGAGTTTTAAAATCCAGAAACATTGATTCAGATAAAATCTGCTTTAATGTATAGATTACACTGAGGAAGAATGCAGGAGGATCATCATCATCAGAGTTATCTCATCTTCCTGTCAGATCAACATCATCTGAAAGGAGATCAGGTCATTGCCTTTGTGTCTTCACTCTCTTCATCAGACACCATCTGCACAAGTAATTTCCTTTATCTTTATACTCCTTTATACTGTACATCAAGTAGGAATATCAAATTTTTATTTTCTTTTTCTGAACAGGGAGATTGTAATTGCCAAGACCTACTAGGAAAGATTGAAAATGGAGCCCACAAATTATGAAATGTTTTTCAACCTGAAAGTTTCATATGTACATACATATTCATTTCAACATTTATATAGATGTTCCATTTAAAATGCCAAAGTGCTTTTTAATGATATTATACAAGTAATGTAGACTGGGGTGATGTTTGATGGTCTGTTTAGAGTGGCTTTTAGGAATTAACGGTTAAACTTCAAATTGTATTTGTATTTATTTATTTCGTTATGTATTTTTATACATCATTTTCACAAAGGAGCCTATAATGTAACAAGCTCAGCTTTTAACTTGGTTCCTTCATATTTCTTTCTTTCTTATTCGTTTTATGATTTATCAAATAATGTATAGTATTGAAATGACATATAATTGTTGTTTTTATTATTGTTTGATTGGAATATGTAAATAAAAACTGAACTGAACTGAACTGAAATTCAATGAATAAAAATATGAATAAATGATAATGATAATATTACTGATAAGAATGCAGTTACATGGATTTTAGTATTATCGATCAAAAAACGAAAAAGGGTCATTTGGGGGTTATGGGTTATGATTACAGCAAATCTGCAGACAAATAGGTTTAGCCGTGCGTCTAGGGTATATGGCAGACGCAGTAGGTGTTTAACCCCGATGTCTTAGCTTAGGTAGTACTGGGTAAGATCTATGGAAATGTGTGTTATAGCAAGCTCGTTCCCAAATGGTTGGGACGTTTTTATCTTAAGTTTTCAAGTTAGTCAATGCCTTGTGCGTTTTTTATATCTGTGTTTCGGTTTATACGGGTGTTTAATTTATATGACACAACCAAACGTTTGAACAGTGGCGGCGGGAGCATTGCCCGTGTGGCGGAAAATTGTTAATTTTTGACGCCTCTGTTCATATCTAATGTAACCTAGACTGGCTTTATCATACCTCAGCAGGAAGGTGTATCGTTTCAGATTATTTGATATCCGATGTATTGGACATTGCGTCTTAATTATGCACCATGTCATGTTTAATACAATACATGCTATTATACCCTCGTTTAAAGATATGGATGAAACCGATCAATTTAGATTAATGATGAAGAGTAACGACTATGACATAAGTAAAATTTTAGTAACTGGCGTTAGTAATATGTATAATGAAAGAGTAACCCCCCCCCCCTAAATAGAGCTTGGCAGGTCCCGTAGATATAAAATGTACGTATTTCTGTATAATTTTCGTTTTTTATATATATATATATGTATACAATGATGTATTATTATGTCAACTCTTATTTGTTATGTTAATTTTATGTATGTATACATTTTTTGTTCCATTTTCTTTGTTTTCTCTTGTTATGTTTGTATTGAAGATAATCCGAAATGCGGATTTTTTGTTTCAATAAATTTGATTTGATTTGATTTGTTTATTTAATGCCATGTATTATTTTATCCTCGTCCGTAATGTATGCGGAGAGAGGTACCTCGTTCGTTGATATGCGGAGAGGTACTATTATTATGATTACTTGATGTCCCTTGTCCGTAGAGGTTGGCACCCTAGGCGGAGAGGTAGTGTTTATTGCTTCCTTGGCCGTATGCGGAGATGTGCGTAGTACGGTTCCTTGTCCCCGATACGTGGACCTGAGGTGCCTACGCTACGGTTCCTTGTCCCCAATTCGTGGACCTGAGGTGCCTATATTAATTATGCTATGGTTCCTTGTCCCCAATAGTGCGGACTTGAGGTGCCTGCTACGCTACGGTTCCTTGTCCCCAATACGTGGACCTGAGGTAACTGCTCCGCTACGGCAGGAGGGAGCAGTGTATGTGTTGGTGCGGACGCGCAGATTTATATTTATCAATTGTTACAAAATTTTCGGTAAAAGAATATGGGTCCTTCCAAGAGGTTATGATGATCGTCTACTGTGGAATTACAATTGTGTTATCAATTAGTTTAGATTAATGACGTGGTTCTTTATTAATATTGATTGGAGATTTAAAGATTGTATGAAATATGTATTAATGATTGTTTCAAAATATGTCAATAAACCACAACCAGCCGCAAATTTCGAATTTCAGGCTCCTTTTGTAAGTTGTGATTGTAACAATTTTCAGGGATTAAATTCACGTTAATATAGTCAAGCATGATATGGGTACTATGATTTAGTAGTCAAACACTGATTACTATACAATATGCATTGAGCTTTGATCTGATGATTATTACTTTGCTAACTGCTGCATTATAATCAGGTGATTGTATGTTCACCTTCTGAGACATGGCATAGCACACATACTGGCACTTAGGCTTTGCAATCCATCCCACAGATAAGCCCTTTACGCGTAGTTCTAGAGATTCCCTGTCACCAAAAAACAGAATGTTCAAACCATACAAGTGGTTTCAATATTGAACTTTGTTTTATTATGTTAAATATGAAAATTCATTTGCACGTCTGAGACCAAAGCATGGCACCTACGGTAATACAGCCATCCAGGTTACATTACACACCAATACCATCTAGGCCTAATTTTACTTTGTATGTCTTAAATTGGCAATATACAATGTTTAAATGTGTGGGATTCCAAAAGGACTATTTTTTCTTCAATGTAAAAGTGAAAACCATATGATACTTCTGGCCAATGTAAAAGTTGTACGTATGGCTTGGAACGGTTGTTAATGCATACACATTTTATTTCAATTTTTACCTACTCTTATGGCACATATTTGTATACATGTATTTGGTACTGGTGTTTTTTAATTGATCAAAACTTACTACATGAGACTTCATCAAGAGATTCAACTTGCTAAAGATGAACAAAATTAGAGCTAAAGTGAATGAGTGAAAACCCACGATATACGCACAGGCCGGAGCCCCATTAAAAATTGTTGACCATAACCTAGAATCAAAATCAGTCCTGCAGGCCCTTGTAACGTGTGTGACATTTGATGAAGAGCATGGTACACAGTGTACTGTGTATTGGTTTCATAAGCATTATTAAGATTGTGAGACCGTGATTTTAAAATTTAGTTTCCTTGGAAATATATCAAAGGGCTAAATATAAGAACACCATTCACAACCAGTGGCCTTGGAGCCTACATTCCCCCCCCCCCCCCCCGAGGGCACTTTTTCAGCAAAAGTAGACAAAAAGGCAAAAATGACCATTTTCCACTTCGCGACCAATGACAATCGTATAACTTTTTTTTGGACCCCACATTCCAGAATACAGATTATGTTGTCCCTCTGTGCATCACAGCAAGAACTTTTTTTGTTGATATAAAAAGACACATGGATTGCAATCCATTTGATATTATCAAAGAAAAATATTATGAAACACATTATAATATCAATATCTACATCAAAGAAATTTATAACTGCTCTTTAAAAAACAGAAAAAAAGTATTGACAAATCCTAATCCTTCAATTGCAGTAAACTCTTGGGTACTTTAATCAGTTACATGTATAAATCTTGCTACCTTCATGATGCAGGCTCCTTCTCTAAGTGCATAGTAAAACCATCTGGATAGGTCCCACTTAGTTTGACATCCTTGAGGTATGACATGGCACAGATACTAACACCTAGAGATTGTGATGCAGACTCAGTGATATTACAGTCATCTATTTGAAGAGATTCAACCTGTCAAGAACAAAGTAAAGCGTCATAAAGTCGATGGAACGTTTTATCAGAACTAAAGTGGTTCGGAAAATAAAACAATATCATTATTATCATTATTATTTACTAGCTCCACAATCATTATTCTTGCAATCATACTACATGTATTTACATAGTACATATACTTCTACTGCACAACAGGATGATATACATCTTGATGATTGGAGAGGGTTAAAATTTTGTTGAATCAAATGATGAATGACTGCTTTTCTTTTTGTTTGTGTCTTTGTACTGAGTATTTCAAAACAAGAAATGTTAATGAAATATAATGAAATTTGATATATAAATATGAATATGTAAATCAGTGTTAAACAACAAAATCCACATACATGTATGTGTTGTGAATTAAGGATATATTCTCCAACACACACTAGTAAATGAAATGATTTGGACCATTTTGTGTATCATCACACTTTGTAGTGCATATACATGTACTAGTACAGGTATGTTAAACAGGAATAACCTGGTTGCCATAAAAAGACCTATTATGATAGAATGTTTTTATCTTTTATCACATGCTCTGTAACTTTTCAATGATATGTAACAGTAACAATACAAGTTTTAGCAACAAAAAAATTAATGAGTCAGAATTAAGAGCTGTGGGATATTAGTTCCTAAATGCATTGTGTCTTTTCCATGGACCAGAAATGTCAATATGGTTAATTTGCTGATACTGATACAATAGCGGATCCAGAATTTCATTACAGGGAATTTTTCAGAGTTTAACATGTATAGTCAATTAGCGGTTTTCAAATTATAGGTGCACGTCACCTGTGCCCCTGCCTGGATCCAACACTGATAGAAGTACATACAGTAAAGGATCAAGCCTTAGGTCACACAATTTACTGTATTGGCCCATGCCCATACATGAAAGAGCCTCTATTGTTTCCAGACAATTGGGCCTGCAAATTCTTTTGAAATTGTGAATCTTGAATTTTGACATACTGCAGTTTCAAATGCCTTCTGGACCATGGTCTATCTGTTCTGACTTTAATTTAGAATTCATTCATATGCACATCTAGAATCTAGATCTAACCTGTGGGATTTACAGTATTAACAATTCTTCCTTAGTAAATCTTCTCATGAAGCATAAAACATTCATTTCATAATTTGTGAGCACCATATTTTACTATTTCATAGTAGGTCTTGGCATTAACAATCTCTCTGTTCAGAGAAAAAAAAAGTCTTTGATACTTAATGTACAGTATAAAGGAGTATAGATCAACAAGACAAATCAAACATGCCTCACACTGTACTGCTAATAATCAGATTATAAATGGAAAGTTACTTGTGCAGATGATGTCTGTGATGAAGGGAGTGAAGCCACAAAGCCAATGACCTGCTCTCCATCCATACTGAAGTTGATCTGACAGGATGATGAGATAACGTCTGATGATGATGATCTTCCTACATGTACATTCTTTCTCAGTGTAATCTATAAACATCAAAGCAGAATTAATCTGCAGCAATTTCTCTAAATTTTCAAACTCAAATACACTTGATTAATACATGTATTACTGTAGACACATTTAGGACATTACACCTGTGTTTAAAAAAAATTATAACATTCTAATATAAATCTGAACATAATTGACATGTTTTGGATATTTCTTTTATATTTGTGACTATCTGAAGCCGGGAGATTGCACAACTAAAGTATAAACACACAATTGCCCCTCCAATCTTTATTGTCCCCGCACAGCCTTCCCTTGCCTCTGCACATAAATCAACTTGGAAAGCGATTATAGACATACATTTACGTATGAATTAGGTCTGCCATATACATCTACTTTTTATTCCTTGGGGTTGCTTCATTGCTGCATTAGTACATGCAAGCTTGTAAATTAAGGAATAATTTTGCTTGTTACTTATGAAATGTTCCTCAGGCATACCTGTGATGAATTTAAGGCGCCTTCTCTATTCAAAAGATGTCAGCTTTACGCATCTTTTGTGCCAAAAGCCGACTCAACGGCTTCTCAATAGAGCACGTTAAAAGTTGAAAGCCGGGTCGGAACAGGAAACCACAGGAAACTGACACCTTTTGAATGGAGAAGACGCCTAAGGCCTTTCCTCCTCCCTATGGACCAATGAAAACACCTGGGGTGCAAAAAAAAAATGCAAAAATTTTAGGCCGGTGTGTCCTCACTGATATGAGTTTTAGGATGAAGTATTTAAGGCTTTGATCTGCAGAATGTTACCTTTGCTACTGCTCCAACAGAAGGTGAATGTATCTTCACACTTCTGAGACATGGCATAGAACATATACATGTACTGGCAACCAGGCTTTGTTGTCCAAGGATATTAATATCCTGTAACCATAGTTCTAGAGATTCAACCTGTTACAAAAATGAAAGCAAATATGTTACACAAAACGTGACAAGTTGATTTAAAATATTAGACATTGCTCTATCATATTTAAGGTGGAAGTATATACATCTAAGACATCTCCTGATATATTGTACGCATGCTGTTAACATGTTAAAAGATAAATCTGTAATATAAGGACGCATTATGTAGTCTCATTCTCTTTTAACAGTATGTACAAATGTAACATGTCTATGTCTAAAGAGTGATCATTGGTCACATCACTCGTATAAAACCATTTGGTTGAAATAAGATATAGTGTATCAATCACATCAAGTCAAATTATTACCTCAGTGATATAAAGACGCATGAAATAGATACCCATTTGAGATTCGATCATATTAAAAACAGACACAAATCGGCAGCAAATAGTCAAGGATTTTAAAGGGCACACATATGACAAATTCAAGCTTCAAGATTCAGAAAATAAACAAATATTTTTGTCTATAATTTGGCATTTTTTAATTATTTTGCCAATTTCCTTGACCGCCGGCTGAGTTTTCTCTCAGGACTTGTGTGTCATTTTGATATGCTGAATCCCATTTCAAATTACGTGAAAAAACACTATGTAGAAGAAAATCACAACTGGGTATTTAAAATCAAAATGACCTGCAAATATTTTTGTCAGGGGTGGTGTACCTTCAGTGAAGAAGCTCCTTTCCTGAATGCATTGTAGAATTCATCAGATAGTTGCCCTCTTAGTTTGACATCCGTGAGGTATGTCATGGTACCAGTACAGATACAAGCACCAAGAATTTGTGATGCAGACTCACTAATACCTTCAGTATCTATTCGAAGAGATTCAACCTGTCAAGAACAATAAATGAGAGCAAAGTGATCACAATGTTGTCTTATTTTTTTCTTTTAATGCTACATGTAGAATAATGATCAGATAGTCTACTGCTCAGATGATACATACATTATCTATTTTATATATTTAACAGGTATATAAGTAATAGAAAAACAACTTCATATAAATAATTATGATGTTAATTAAAAGCATGGTTAGAAGTGATCTTCTCAAGCAATAATGAAGATCATGAGTGTATTGGCAACATTGTTTCTTCTGTATACATGACCTCAATCTTAGAACAATGATTATAGCTCTGTGTATGATAATTTAGTAGTTGTACTCTTCATTATAGAACTTATACTATTTTATAGTTACTCTGCTTATCATTTCATGCCAAAGTAATTATGTTGACAATATAAAGATACAATAACTTGAATCCCCATTACAGTCAACAATAAAGCATCTTGCCGACCAACTGCTTTTAAAAAAATATTGGCAAACTACACATCAAAACACCTGAATGTGTCTCTTTGGTATTTAAATTTGAAATAATCAGCATAAACATGTTTCAATGTTTTATAAGGATTCTTTATCTTGCTACTTTCAATGACGAAGCTCTTTCTTTAATAGTGCACAGTAGAATCCGTCTGATACATTTCCTGATAGTTTGACATCCTTGAGGCATGGCATGGCACAGATACAGGTAAAGAGGTTTTGTGATGCAGACTCGCTGATCCCGGAGGCATCTATTTCAAAAGATTCAATCTGTAAAGAGAAATATAAATGCATGTTTTTAAAGATTAAACATGATCAACTGAAAGACTTAATTAGATATATGAACATGAAGATGCTATGATATGTCGTGACTTTTTAAAAAGATGTTTTAACCTAATAAATGTTTTAAACAATAGATACTTTTGTCTTGAAATTAGAGCATTAAAGAGTGTAGATTATTTCAAGCTATAATTTGTTTTATTTTTCCAATCATGATTAACATACAGCTCAAAAAAATAATATTGCGCCAAGTTCTTTTTCATTAGGGTATCAGTGTGTGTTCCTCGCTTTCTATAGTATGGAAACATTTTAAACACAAACTAACTTCTACACATTCTTCAGCAATTATATCACTGACATGTGAGTATTAACAGGGTATGGACCTTTTGTTACTAATGCAAATGCTTATAACAAAAAAGCAACTTGGTCCCATAATTTTGGCCCAAGCTGTACATATGTACTTGATATTCTTTCCTGGTCACTGCAGAAATAGTTTATATGCTTGATATCGTGAAACCATGTTTGTTTAATACATCTACACTTTGCACATTACCTTTGACTGTTCCGTCTGCATAGCCAAACTAAAATGATCCCCAAAACCTGATGATTTGCTTTGTATGCTGCAATTCTTAAGCTGAGGCAGGAAACTAATGAATTTTGCCAAATTAATGGCACTATTTTTTTTTAGCGACACTTCAGTGAGAATGAAGTTCTCTACCTTTTAAGAAAGGAATTGGGAAAAGTAATATTGTTAAAAAAACAGAAGCTCAGTTCATTACAACTTTTAATCTGTGTCCATAGCTATCGCCTTTGCACTCTTTGTTAATTTCTATCAAAGAAGCTGAAGCCCTATTGAGTAAATGACTAAATTGAACAATACCCTTGTTTTTTGTTTTTTTTTACTGAATCATAATATCCTAACTTCCAACTCATCATCACTTTATTGACCCCAAGCTCACTTAGAGAGAGAATTTGTCCATTAAAAAAATTAGAGAAGATAGAATTTTTGTATAACCTTAATTTTCTACCTAGAGATCAGTTTTACACAAATTGAAATATTCAGTTTCATGGCAGATTTGTCTTAGCAATATGATCAATGAAATAAAATACCTATATCTCAACATACAACATTAAAATGAATTAAGTACATTATACAGTGTACATACCATAACATCTGCACAGTGCTGACAAAGAATCTCACTAAATGAAACTGGTACATTACAGCCAACCAACTCCAGCTTTGTCAGTGAGTGAAGGGAGCACACTTTCTCTGCCAGGTTCCTGGATAATATCTTACTTTGAGGTATTCTTTTGATGCAAAGTGATCCCTGCATAGGATGAAAATGGCATTGTGAACAGAAAGCACAATCCAAAAATAACCCATCATCATGATCATCTTTCGTGCAAACATAACAAAGCTCACTCCAAATTTGTTTTGCCCCCTTTTTCATAAGACCGGCAGCCACTAAGCAGTGCCAGATGAATGTTGCTCTATCAGATCTTGTTGGATGCCAAACAGAGTAGCAGCAGCTACCATTTTTAACATCTTTTTGTATGATGTGACTGCCAAGGATCAAACCCATAACCTCCCAGTTATGAGGTAGATGCTCTATCCACTAAGCCAACACATCAGATATTAACAATGTTTATCATGTAAACTCTATTCATGAAAATGGTTTCCTCCCATTGCAATTATACACGTAGATTTTTAAAAGTCATCATTTATTAGGTCAGGACAGAATTGCATTGAACAGGATCTACCCCCAAAGCAAAGCCTTAAAAATGAACTGAATTTCTGGTATGAAATGAATTGCTGTATAATGTAAGGTTGTGAAATAAACAAAATAGTAAGAAATTAAAGGAACCCAATACCCAAGGAAATAATCACTTCATAGGAAAGAGAATAATGAAAGCAGCAATTTAAAAAAAAGTTTCATCAAAATCGGTTATAAAAAAGAAAAGTCTTGTTTTACCTTCTATGGGGATCCTCAAACTGGCAACATCGGCTTCAAAATGGCCGATTTTATGGACAACTCTCCATTGGTTTTGTACACAGATTTTCAGATTTCCCCCCTTTTCTTTCAAAATATGTCTTACCTCCTTCTGAGCTCAACATATGTTGTGTGAAATATATTTTCCCATGACATATTTTGAGCTCAGAAGTAAATAAGACATATTTTGAAAGAAAACGGGGAAAATCTGAAAATTTGTGTACAAAACCAATGGAGAGTTGTCCATAAAATCGGCCATTTTGAAGCTGATGTTGCCAATTTGAGGATCCCATAGAAGGTAAAACGAGACTTTTCAAACTTCCATAACTCTCTTATTTTATATCCGATTTTGATGAAACTTTTTTTTAAATTGCTCCTCTCATTATTCTCTTTCCTATGAAAGTGATTATTTTCTTGGGTATTGGTTTCCCTTAACTCAATTCTGCAAAGGGTCCCATGCTTAGTAGGCCTATGTATTAATCTTTTCCCTAGAAATAATGTACACAATGTACTGAAGGTAATATTCAAAAAGGAATAATTGAAACAGGTATCGGGAAATATGTTTTCCTACATTATTCCTACCCTACTGTACTTGTATACGATAACTACTTATTTTTCTTTGCTTTTTATTTATCAGACTTGTCAAATGCAATAAAAATGCTATCTTACATGTACCAAACGTTTAAGAGCAAACATGTAACTAGCAATCACATGCAAGGAAGTATCTTTCTTTATTGTCAATGAATGATGAATATCTTGACACTTTTCTTCAATTATATGTGCAGCTTCTTCAGTGTATCCTTCAAATGCAACTGTCACAATTAACTCCTTATCAATGTTCCATTCTATTAGTCTTGTCAATATGTCATTAGCAATTATTTTGTCAAAGGACCCAGTGAAGTATAAAAGAAACTTGAAATGAGTAGCTTTACGTCGAATATTGTCTTCCATAATTTCTTTAAATTTGTCAGGATCTGAGTTGAATAGATGATGTAGATAGACTGCAGCTGTGTATTCCTGAAAGAGTTTATGAGGGAATGAGTATGTGATATCTAATTTAGCGATCTTTCTAACAGCTTCATGGGTTCGTTTAGACAATGTTTTCTCTCTTGTTACCACTCCTACTTTACAAGCAACAAGTAAGTCTTCAACACATGATTCAAATTCCTGTTCAGGGAAGGCAAGTATATCATTAAGAAGTCCATTAAATGCAATTTCACCAATCTTCTTAAAATGACCGTCAATTTTTTCATTCCTGTCTTGGAATAAACTATTTTCAAATATTGTAGCCGCTTTGGAGATGTAGTGCTCTTTCAGGTGTACAATCATTTCTCGAAATAGCTGAGAGAACGTCTGGAGTTTTCGAATAACTTCACGTCTTTCTACTTCCTTCCACATGTGGCATAGCATAGAGCAAAATATTGGAAATGGGGCCATCGATTCAGTTACCAAGCTTCCCTCTTCCATGAATTCTAATAGTGTATCTGCAGAGGATTGGTCATCTTGATAAAACTTTGTGACATATGTTTTTACATCCTTTCGCCTAAATCCCTCTATTCTAACAAATGCAAACTGTTTCTTCAGGTTCATTCCATTTGCTATTTCATCAGCCTTCCATGGCCTTGTGGTGACAATGACTCTGCCAGATGTGTGTTTTACACCTTGCAGGATTTGTACAATATCATTTTCTCCATGTAACATTTCCACACCAAACTCATCAAAACCATCAAACACTGTGAGAACTTTATGTTGATTATTTTTAATGTACTCATCAAGTTGCTCTGAAGTAACTTCGTTGTCGTCAGGCAAATAAGTTTTCAGTACCTGGCCCACTGTTTTACCATCCTTTGCTTCACGAAGAGGGACAACAGCTACAAGAGTGTAATCTCGGTAGTGGTCGCCTGTAACCCAGTCCCAAGCAATCTTTGCACAAAATGTTGTCTTCCCAACTCCTGCCTCCCCTTGGATCATAATACGTTTAGCTAGATCTCCATTTATATCAAAAGTAAGAAGGTCTTCATATTTCAGTGGGATCTTTTTCTTTGTGTTTCTATCTTCTTTCAGCAAGAATAGATTAGTAAAGATACATGTCAACTCAACAATAGAATCTACATCAAGTGGACTTGTAGGTATCTGACACAGATTGACCCTGTAAGAAGTTTTGATATCATGAATACACCTATCTAGCTGTGCTTCTGTTATTGGGTTTGTGCAATTGGAAGATGGTACATGTAGAGATGGATTCTGTTGAGCACATGTGTGGTCAGATGTTGAAGGCATCGTGAGAGATGCATTAGATAAGAAGGTAGAATCCATGGTAGGCATAAGTGTTGGTTGTACAGGCGTACCTGAAACATTCCTCTTATTGCGAGAAGGGTTGGATATTGATGCTCCATATGTGTACCCTAAATGAAGATCTGAAGTTATTGGATAGGAAGAAGAAGGATTCTGATTAGTTTGTTCTATTGACAGTGTCGAAGCTGCAGAGTGTAGTGTTCCTGATTGTGTTCTCAATTGAGAAGGATCAACACGCATTGCTGAATAAGGCTGTTGTGTTGTAGGTCTACAAGATACAACTTGTTGTGGTGTTGGATTAACAAGAGGAGTTCTGGACAAGTTTAGAGCTGGGAATTCCTGTGGTAGATTAGAGCTAGACATAGATCCTAGCACATTCATATGTGATGAGACATTACCCATCCTTTCTTGCTGTTCCATATTTGACAATATGCCTGCATCGGAATGTGTATACAACTGAGAAGATGCCAGCTGCCAAGATTGCGAGTAGCTTGGGGCTCTTAACATGCTTTGTCCATGAGTTTCCCATGTACCTAGTTGAGGTGGGTGGTAAGACCCAGTATTTTGTGATTCGGATATCAGAGTTGGATCATAGCATTGTGTATTTGGGTAGGTACGTGGTGTATTCCACTCTTCATGTTGTCCTGTGAGCAATGGATCAGCACCAGTGTTCATATTTTGCTGTGCAGAAGCCATACCATGTTGAGCAGGAGCCATACCATGTTGAGCAGGAGCCATACCATGTTGAGCAGGAACAATACCATGTTGAGCAGGAGCCATTCCATGTTGAGCAGGAGCCATACCATGTTGAGCAGGAGCCATACCATGTTGAGCAGGAGTCCTACCATGTTGAGCAGGAACAATACCATGTGATGCAAACTGTCCATTTGATGATGGATGATTGTCTTGTAAGTTTTGATTCTGGAACTGCGATCCTTGAGGCCCCACTTGGTGCGAGGGAGTAAAATCCCGTTGAGTTCCAAATGCTGGAGGTACAACTGGAAATGGGGTCGTGTAGGGGTGATGTATTCCTTGATATCTCGTCGATAACTGATCTTGACTGGAACTTGATGCAGTAAATTGATGAGAGGATGTGTTATGTGATGGATGATAATGCACGTGGCTAGGGTAAGGTTGTTGGTTTGAGTACTCCATTGGTTGTGCCTGTATAGGCATGGTTGTTGCAATGTTAGGTATTTCAAGTGAACTTCTTTGTATTGCAGCCATACCGGATCTAGACGGTGGATCTAATTTGTGTCAAAGAAATAAGGGACATAGGCTAATGATATGTTCAAACAGTGGAACTATGTTTTCAAAGAAAATAGACATATAGATACGTGTTCCAATGCAAATCTACACAGACAGATTTGCACATAATATTCAAGGTCATGATATTTATTACATTAGTACTTAGCAGAGACCTTAACAAAATATATTAATAATATTAAGCATTTATAATGCGCCGTCTATCTAGTAAACTATTCAGAGGCGCAGCTAATATTATTACCCGGCTATAGCCATAGCTGCCCTAATAAAGGGCGCTTTAGGCATTCGAGGAATTTCTTCCTACCGGTACCCATTTACCTCACTTGGGTCAAGTACGGCAAATTTGCAGGTTGACACCTTGCCGAAGGATGCTAGTGGTATGGACGGGATACGAACCGCGTACCTTGTGATCGTAAGTCCGCTCACTTATCCACTCGACCACACCACTCCCAATCAAAGGCCCAAGTTCTTTATTTCCAATCAATCCGCAGCCCTAATGCTAATGAGCTAAAAGAGAGAATTTACTTCCCACAAACTAGACCTAGAAATGACTTCTCTAACCATGCAGGAAGATGTGTCTTGAATCAGCAATTTCATTGCTTATAGGCTACAGGGCAACATATCAAACTCACTTTTTTTATCTTACCACCAAACTATCTAAATTTTTTAATGCAGAAAAACACATAAAATTACTTTATCAATGCCTTTTAAAGAAACATTATCACTGGAATGAAAATACATGTCGGCCTATGATAAGTGATACACGCTGAGTTTATTCATGGTGGCGACTCTTAAAATGGCAGTGCCAATGAATATAAGTCACACTAAAAATCAAATCAATTTCTATATTAAAGTTTCAACATTTCCTTAAAGGACTCCTCCGGGCTGGAATTTTGCATTATTAGAAAAATGAAGTAAAATCTAAAAAGCACAACACTGAAAATTTCATTTTCATCGGATCAGAAATAGCAAAGTTATGAATTTTCTTAGGTTTTGAATTTTTGTAGGAAACAGTTTTTGCCATCTTCAAATTGGCAAACTGATGATGTCTCAGTCCCCCTACTTTCTTTATATTTTATTGTATGAAATACCAATTATCAAGATTTTCTGCCCCAAGGACATAAAAACAGGGATCAATCCTTGTGGAATGTTCAAGGTCACAAGTGCTTTTACCTATTCCAGTATGAGGGATAGATTTTCTGTATACGCAATATATTAAAAAATGAGAAAAATAGAATTTCATATAATAAAATACACAAGAAGTAGGGGGACTGTGACATCATCAGTTTGCTCATTTGAATATTCAAATATTCAAATGAGACAATGAGACAATGCCAAGAACTGTTTTACGATAAAAATTCAATACCTAAAAAAATGCATAACTTTGTCATTTTTCATCCGATTTTGATGAAATTTTCTGTCTTGTGCTTGTTAAATTTTTACTTTACTTTACAAAACATTTTCATTCCAGCCCGGACTCCTCCTTTAAGTTTTAACGTCTCCTTCAGTTTTTCAGAAAGAAAAATGTTAAAGGACTCATCCAGGCTGGAATTTGCTTTATAAGAAAAATAAAGTAAAATCGAAAAAGCACAACACTGAAAATTTCATCAAAATCGGATAAGAAATAGCAAAGTTATGAATTTTCTTAGGTTTTTATTGTTTTAGGAAACAGTTCTTCAAATTGACAACCTGATGATGTCACAGTCCCCCTACTTTCTTTTTTTTTTATTGTATGAAATACCACTTATCAAGATTTTCTGCCCCAAGGACATAAAAACACGGATTAATCCTTGTGGAATGTTCAAGGTCACAAGTGCTTTTACTTATGTACTTCAGTATGAGGGACCGATTTTCTGTATACGCAATATATGAAAAAATGAGATAAATAGGATTTCATATAATAAAATACACAAGAAGTAGGGGGACTGTGACATCATCAGTTTGCTCATTTGAATATTCAAATATTCAAATGAGACAATGAGACAATTGCCAAGAACTGTTTTACAAAAAAAAAATGACGACCTAAAAAATGCATAACTTTTTTAATTTTCATCCGATTTTGATGAAATTTTCTGTGTTGTGCTTGATGAATTTTACTTAATTTTACAAAACTTTTTCATTTCAGCCCGAACTCCTCCTTTAACTTGCAGATGGGTTAATATACAACTAGTAGCTCTACAAAATTTTCAAAAACAACAAAAATTACTGTCTATGAAGATGAACCAGCTTGGATCAAAAGCTCTGGCTAATTTCTACTCAATTTGAGACTTGTGGTAAAAACAAAAGAAAAGTGGGAATCTTTGACAATGTACCTTCTGGCAAGTACTGCTAAGCAATAGCTTGTAGCGAAGACCTAACCAGTGCATTCCTCAGTAACTCCTCTTGCTGATGAATTGATGTGCTGTCTCTCCAGTCTATAAGCATGTTAAGCGTACCTTTCCAATTTGCTGCTCCACCCATTGCATTAGTTGTGCAATGCATGCTCAGTGTACTAAAATCCAGTCCTAACTTGGTTCCAACAAGATACAGTTTGTCGTGTGGTATCCTCATGGCAATGTCAAGAAGAGTAGCATCTGGTTTGGATTGGGTATACTATTGATAAAATACAAGTTCAACATATGTGTAGTTACACTGGCATTATAAATGTAAAATCTCATAAATACAATTTCAAACACCTTTAATACCACAGAGTAATGAATATTTTAATAGAAAGTGCAAGGTTGAATGAAATAAATATGAGGAAGAATTGTCATAATATGTTCTTGCAATTTTTAAAGTAATATGTTATGATGTCCTTATAGGTTCCAGGGTGTTCTAGATATCATTTGCCTTTGGCGATCATTATCAAATGATACCTAATTTCAATGAACAATATCTAATTCCTACTTATCACACCTGGGTCGACTATAATTGTTAAATGTAAATGTTATAAGTGACGATTCAAAGATTTGAATCCATACTTTAAAGATTTGTCAATAAGATCATGAAGACCAAAACACCTATTGGGGGCATAAGGCATTGATTATGAAAAATGGCATTGCATGGACTGCGGAGCCAGGGGGGGGGGGTTCAGCCCCATATATTTTCAGCAATTGTGTTCAAAACCACAAAAATTACTATATACTTGTGATTTTGAGCCTGTTCATCCCCTACTTTAAAAACGCTCCGCTGCATGTATTGGGCACTGTTTTTTAAAAGATGTTGTACAATTTAAGCCTATATCATCTGTCATTACTTAAAAAAACAAAAAAACATTTTGAATATATATGATCCGTCAAATACCAGGTCAATAGAAATTTTTAAAGAGAGAAGATGCACTATTTTTTATAGCGACACTTCAGTGAGAATGAAGTTCTCTACCTTTTAAGAAAGGAATTGGGAAAAGTAATATTGTTAAAACAGAAGCTCAGTTCATTACAACTTTTATTCTGTGTCCATAGCTATCGCCTTTGCACTCTTTGTTAATTTCTATCAAAGAAGCTAGCCTATTGAGTAAATTGACTAAATTGAACAATAACCTGTTTTTGTTTTTTTTTACTGAATCAATAATATCCTAACTTCCAACTCATCATCACTTTATTGACCCAGCTCACTTAGAGAGAGAATTTGTCCATTAAAAAAATTAGAGAAGATAAGATTTTGTATAACCTTAATTTTATACCTAGAGATCAGTTTTACTACAAATTGAAATATTCAGTTCATGGCAGATTTTGTCTTAGCAATATGATCAATGAAATAATAATACCTATATCTCAACATACACATTAAATGATAAAAGTACATATACAGTGTACATACCATAACATCTGCACAGTGCTGACAAAGAATCTCACTAAATGAACTGACATAACAGCCAACCAACTCCAGCTTTGTCAGTGAGTGAAGGGAGCACACTTCTCTGCCATGGTTCTCTGTGGATAATATCTTACTTTGAGGTATTCTTTTGATGCAAAGTGATCCCTGCATAGGATGAAATGGCATTGGAACAGAAAGCACAATCCAAAAATACCCATCATCATGATCATCTTTCGTGCAAACATAACAAAGCTCTACTCCAAATTTGTTTTGCCCCTTTTCATAAACCGGCAGCCACTAAGCAGGCCAGAAGAATGTTGCCTATCAAGTCTTGTTGGATGCCAAACAGAGTAGCAGCAGCTACCATTTTTAACATCTTTTGTGATGATGTGACTGCCAAGAATCAAACCCATAACCCTCCAGTTATGAGGTAGATGCTCATCCACTAAGCCAACACATCAGATATATCAATGTTTAATCATGTAAACTCTATTCAGAAATAGGTTTTCCTCCATTGCAATTATACACGTAGATTTTATAAAAGTCATCATTTATTAGTTCAGACAGAATTGCATTGAACAGATCTACCCCCAAAGCAAAGCCTAAAAATGAAACTGAATTTCTGGTATGAAATGAATTGCTGTAAATAATGTAAGGTTGTGAAATAAACAAATATAAGAAATTAAAGGAACCCAATACCAAGGAAATAATCACTTCATAGGAAAGAGAATAATGAGAAGCAGCAATTAAAAAAAAGTTCATCAAAATCGGTTAAAAAAGAAAAGTCTTGTTTTACCTTCTATGGGGATCCTCAAACTGGCCAACATGCTTCAAAATGGCCGATTTTATGGACTAACTCTCATTGTTTGGTACACAGATTTTCAGATTTCCCCCTTTTTCTTCAAAAATATGTCTTATCCTCTCTGAGCTCACCATATGTTGTGTGAAATATTTCCCATGACATATTTTGAGCTCAGAGTAAATAAGACATATTTTGAAAGAAACGGGGAAATCTGAAAATTTGTGTACAAAACCATGGAGAGTTGCCATAAATATCGGCCATTTTGAAGCTGATTTCCAATTTGAGATCCCATAGAAGGTAAAACGAGACTTTTCAAAACTTCCATAACTCTCTTATTTTATATCCGATTTGATGAAACTTTTTTAAATGCTCCTCTCATTATTCTCTTTCCTATGAAAGTGATTATTTTCTTGGGTATTGGTTTCCTTAACTCAATTCTGCAAAGGGTCCCATGCTTAGTAGGCCTATGTATTAATCTTTTCCCTAGAAATAATGTACACAATGTCCTGAAGGTAATATTCAAAAGGAATAATTGAAACAGGTATCGGAAATATGTTTCCTACATTATTCTACCCTACTGTACTTGTATACGATAACTACTTATTTTTCTTTGCTTTTTATTTATCAGACTTGTCAAATGCATAAAATTGCTATCTTACAAATGTACCAAACGTTTAAGAGCAACTGTAACTAGCAATCACATGCAAGGAAGTATCTTCTTTATTGTCAATGAATGTATGAATATTTGACACTTTCTTCAATTATATGTGCAGCTTCTTCAGTGTATCCTTCAAATGCAACTGTCACAAATTAACTCCTTTCAAGTTCCATTCTATTTAGCTTGTCAATATGTCATTAGCAATAATTTTGTCAAAGGACCCAGTGAAGTATAAAAGAAACTTGAAATGAGTAGCTTTTACGTCGAATATTGTCCTTCCATAATTTCTTTAAATTTGTCAGGATCTGAGTTAATATGATTGATGTAGATAGACTGCAGCTGTGTATTCTGAAAAGAGTTATGAGGAATGAGTATGTGATATCTTATTTAGCGATCTTTCTAACAGCTTCATGGGTTCGTTTAGACAATGTTTTTCTCTCTTGTTACACTCCTACTTTACAAGCAACAAGTAAGTCTTTCAACACATGATTCAAATTCTCTGTTCTAGAAGGCAAGTATATCATTAAAGAAGTCCATTAAATGCAAATTTCACCAATCTTCTAAAATGACCGTCAATTTTTTCATTCCTGTCTTGGAATAAACTATTTCAATATTGTAGCCGCTTTGGGAGATGTAGTGCTCTTTCAGGTGTACAATCATTTCTCGAATAGCTGAGAAACGTCTGGAGTTTTCGAATAACTTCACGTCTTCTACTCCTTCCACATGTGGCATAGCATAGAGCAAATATAGGAAATGGGGCCATCGATTCAGTTACCAAGCTTCCCTTCCATTGAATTCTAATTAGTGTATCTGCAGAGGATTGGTCATCCTTGATAAAACTTTGTGACATATGTTTTTACATCCTTTCGCCTAAATCCCTCTATTCTAACAAATGCAAACTGTTCTTCAGGTTCATTCCATTTGCTATTTCATCAGCCTTCCATGGCCTTGTTGGTGACAAGACTCTGCCAGATGTGTGTTTTACACCTTGCAATGGATTGTACAATATCATTTTCTCATGTAACATTCCACACCAACTCATCAAGAAGCATCAAACACGGATGAGAACTTTATGTTGATTATTTTATATGTACTCATCAATTGCTCTGAAGTAACTCTGTTGTCGTCAGGCAAATAAGTTTTCAGTACTGCCCACTGTTTTACCATCCTTTGCTTCACGAAGAGGGACAACAGCTACAGAGGTAATCTCGGTAGTGGTCGCCTGTAACCCAGTCCCAAGCATCTTTTGCACAAAATGTTTCTTCCCAACTCCTGCCTCCCCTTGGATCATAATACGTTTAGCTAGATCTCCATTTATATCAAAAGTAAGAGGTCATTCATATTTCAGTGGGATCTTTTCTTTGTGTTTCTATTTCTTTCAGCAAGAAATAGATTAGTAAAGATACATGTCAACTCAACAATAGAATCTACATCAAGTGGACTTGTAGGTATCTGACAAGATTGACCCTGTAAAGAAGTTTTTGATATCCATGAATACACCTATCTAGCTGTGCTTCTGTTATTGGGTTTGTGCAATTGGAAGATGGTACATGTTAGAGATGGATTCTGTTGAGCACATGTGGTGGTCAGATGTTGAAGGCATCGTGAGAGATGCATTAGATAAGAAAGGTAGAACCATGGTAGGCATAAGTGTTGGTTGTACAGGCGTACCTAAACATTCCCTCTATTGCGAGAAGGGTTGGATATTGATCTCCATATGTGTACCCTAAATGAAGATCTGAAGTTATTGGATAGGAAGAAGAGGATTTCTGATTAGTGTTTCTATTGACAGTGTCGAAGCTGCAGAGTGTAGTGTTCTCTGATTGTGTTCTCATTGAGAAGGATCGAACAGCGCATTGCTGAAATAAGCTGTTGTGTTGTAGGTCTACAATGATACACTTGTTGTGGTGTTGGATAACAAGAGGAGTTCTGGACAGAGTTTAGAGCTGGGATTCCTGGGTAGAGTTAAGAGCTAGACATAGTCCTAGCACATTCATATTGTGTATGAGACATTACCTCCTTTCTTGCTGTTCCATATTTGACAATATGTCTGCATCGGAATGTGTTATACAACTGAGAAGATGCTCAGCTGCCAAGATTGCGAGTAGTCTTGTGGGCTCTTAACATCTTTGTCATGAGTTTCCCATGTACCTAGTTGAGGTGAGGTGGTAAGACCCAGTATTTGTGATTCGGATATCAGAAGTTGGACATAGCATTGTGTATTTGGTAGGTACGTGTGTATTCCTCTTCATGTGTCCTGTGAGCAATGGATCAGCACCAGTTTCATATTTTGTCTGTGCAAAGCCTACCTGTAGGGCGAGCCATACATGATTGAGTCAGAGCCATTACCATGTTGAGCAGGAACAATACATGTTGAGCATGTGAGCATTCCATGTTGAGCAGGAGCCATCATTTGTGGCAGGTAACCCATACCATGTGAGCAGGAGTCCTACCATGTTTGAGGCAGAACAATACCATGTGATGCAAACTGTCATTTGATGATGATGGATTGTCTTGTAAGTTTGATTCTGGAACTGCGATGCCTGAGGCCCCACTTGTGCGAGGAGAAATCCCGTGAAGTGCCATAATGCTGAGGTACAACTGAAATGGGTCGTGTAGTGATGATTCCTTGATATCTCGTCATAACTGATGCTTGATGGAACTTGATGCATGTAAATGATGAGAGAATGTGTTATGTATGGATGATAATGCACTGTGGCTAGGTAAGGTGTTGGTTGAGTACTCCAATTGGTTTGTGCCGTATAGGATGTTGTGCAATGTTAGGTATTTCAAGTGAACTTCTTTATTGCAGCCCATACTGATCTAGACGGGGAATCTAATTTGTGTCAAAGAAATAAGGACATAGGCTAATGATATGTTCAACACAGTGGAACTTATGTTTTCAAAGAAAATAGACATATAGAACGTGTTTCCAATGCAAATTCACAGACATTGCACATATATTCAAGGTCATATATTTATTACATTAGTACTTAGCAGAGACCTTAACAAAATATATTTAATAATATTAGCATTTATAATGCGCCGTCTATCTAGTAACTATTCAGAGGCGCAGCTAATATTATTCCTACGGCTATAGCATAGCTGCCCTAAATAAGGCGCTTTAGGCATTCGAGGAATTTCTTTCCTACCGGTACGCCATTTTACCTCACTTGGTCATAGTACGGCAAAATTTTGCAAGTTGACACCTTGCCAGAAGGATGCTAGTGGTATGGACGGAATACGAACGCCGTTACCTTGATGATCGTATTAGTCCGCTCATTATGCCACTCGACCACCTCAACTCCAAGTCAAAGGCCAAGTTCTTTTATCCAATTCAATTCCGCAAGCCTAATGCTAAATGAGCTAAGAGAGAATTACTTCCCACAAACTAGACCTAGAAATACTTCTCTAACCATGCAGAAATGTGTCTTGAATCAGCAATTTCATTGCTTATAGCTACAGGCAACATATCAAACTCACTTTTTTATCTATACCACCAAACTATCTAAATTTTTTAATGCAAGAAAAACACAATAAAATACTTTATCAATGCCTTTTAAAGAAACATTATCACTGGAATGAAAATACATGTCGGCCTATGATAAGTGATACACGCTGAGTTTTATTCATGGTGGCGACTCTTAAAATGGCAGTGCCAATGAATATTAAGTCACACTAAAATCAAAATCAATTTCTATATTAAAGTTTCAACATTTCCTTAAAGGACTCCTCCGGCTGGCTGGAATTTTGCATTATTAGAAAAATGAAGTAAAATCTAAAAAGCACAACAACTGAAAATTTCATTTTCTCGATCAGAAAAGCAAAGTATGAAATTTTCTTAGGTTTTGAATTTTTTAGGAAACAGTTTTTGCCATCTTCAATTTGGCAAACTGATGATGTCTCAGTCCCCTACTTTCTTTTATATTTATTGTATGAAATACCAATTATCAAGATTTTCTGCCCCAAGGACATAAAAGACAGGGATCAATCCTTGTGGAATGTCAAGTCACAAGTGCTTTTACCTATTCCAGTATGAGGGATAAGATTTTCTGTATACGCAATATATTAAAAAATGAAGAAAAAAAATAGAATTTCATATAATAAAATACACAAGAAGAGTAGGGGGACTGTGACATCAATCAGTTTGCTCATTGAATATTCAAATATTCAAATGAGCAATGAGACAATGCCAAGAACTGTTTTACGATAAAAATTCAATACCTAAAAAAATGCATAACTTTGTCATTTTTCACATCGATTTTGATGAAATTTTCTGTCTTGTGCTTGTTAAATTTTTACTTTACTTACAAAACATTTCATTCCAGCCGCGACTCCTCCTTTAAGTTTTAACGTCTCCTTCAGTTTTTCAGAAAGAAAAATGTTAAAGGACTCATCCAGGCTGGAATTTGCTTATAAGAAAAATAAGTAAAATCGAAAAAGCACACACTGAAAATTTCATCAAATCGGATAAGAAATAGCAAAGTTATGAATTTTCTTAGGTTTTATTTGTTTAGGAAACAGTTTTCAAATTGACAACCTGTATGATGTCACGTCCCCCTACTTTCTTTTTTTTTATTGTATGAAATACCACTTATCAAGATTTTCTGCCCCAAGGACATAAAAAACACGGATTAATCTTTGGAATGTTCAGGTCACAAGTGCTTTTACTTATGTACTTCAGTATGAGGGACCGATTTTCTGTATACGCATATATGAAAATGAGATAAATAGGATTTCATATAATAAATACACAAGAAGTAGGGGGACTGTGACATCAATCAAGTTTGCTCATTTGAATATTCAAATATTCATAATGAGACAATGAGACAATTGCAAGAACTGTTTTCAAAAAAAAATGACGACCTAAAAAATGCAATAACTTTTTAATTTCATCCGATTTGATGAAATTTTCTGTGTTGTGCTTGATGAATTTACTTAATTACAAACTTTTTCATTTCAGCCCGAACTCTCCTTTAACTTGCAGATGGGTTAATAACAACTAGTAGCTCTACAAAATTTTCAAAAAACAACAAAAATTACTGTCATGAAGATGAACCAGCTTGGATCAAAGCTCTGGCTAATTTCTACTCAATTTGAGACTTGTGGTAAAAACAAAAGAAAAGTGGAATCTTTGACAATGTACCTTCTGGCAAGTACTGCTAAGCAATGCTTGTAGCGAAGACCTAACCAGTGCATCCTCAGTAACTCCTCTTGCTGATGAATTGATGTGCTGTCTCTCCAGTCTATAAGCATGTTAAGCGTACCTTTCCAATTTGCTGCTCCACCCATTGCATTAGTTGTGCAATGCATGCTCAGTGTACTAAAATCCAGTCCTAACTTGGTTCCAACAAGATACAGTTTGTCGTGTGGTATCCTCATGGCAATGTCAAGAAGAGTAGCATCTGGTATTGGATTGGGTATACTATTGATAAAATACAAGTTCAACATATGTGTAGTTACACTGGCATTATAAATGTAAAATCTCATAAATACAATTTCAAACACCTTTAATACCACAGAGTAATGAATATTTTAATAGAAAGTGCAAGGTTTAATGAAAAAAGTATGAGGAAGAATTGTCATAATATGTTCTTGCAATTTTTAAAGTAATATGTTATGATGTCCTTATAGGTTCCAGGGTGTTCTAGATATCATTTGCCTTTGGCGATCATTATCAAATGATACCTAATTTCAAATGAACAATATCTAATTCCTACTTATCACACCTGGGTCGACTATAATTGTTAAATGTAAATGTTATAAGTGACGATTCAAAGATTTGAATCCATACTTTAAAGATTTGTCAATAAGATCATGAAGACCAAAACACCTATTGGGGGCATAAGGCATTGATTATGAAAAATGGCATTGCATGGACTGCGGAGCCAGGGGGGGGGGGTTCAGCCCCATATATTTTTCAGCAATTGTGTTCAAAACCACAAAAATTACTATATACTTGTGATTTTGAGCCTGTTCATCCCCTACTTTAAAAACGCTCCGCTGCATGTATTGGGCACTGTTTTTAAAAGTATGTGTATCAATTTAAGCCTATATATCATGTCATTACTTAAAAAAACAAAAAAAACATTTTGAATATATATGATCCGTCAAATACCAGTAAATAGAAATTTTTAATGAACAAATATAAATAAAGATAATATATCTAATTGTTGATATATTTTGGTTAAAAGTACAAAGAAATAGCA
>CALNVZ010000080.1:361239-377269 GCA_940671915.1 Paracentrotus lividus
AATCATAACCATTTTCATGTCTATTAAGCGTAGGTCTAAATTACTGAAATTGCAAAATTACTTGTTTCCGAAAATTATAAAACATATTATGCGAAAATTCTTAGTAGGTTCATGATGAAGAAATTATTCAGTAATTGTATCACAAGAACAGACTAGAGCCAAAAGCTTTTATGTTTAGGGTGGTATCGCACTTCGCGAAGACGTCTCCGCGACGGAATCGCCACGTATATATTAGAGACTTCTCCGATGAAGAAACAAAACGACCCGATGATTAGTCCTTGAAGTACAAATGCGGAAGTTTAAAGAGTAACTTCATGATTTATTTACTGTTTAAATAACATCATGAATTGAAAGGATTAACGAAGATTTGTATGAAAACTTATTTAAAAAAAACTAATTAAAATTATTACATTTCCCGGACTAGAGAATCATTAAAAGGTTAGGAAAAATAAACTTAACAACGAAAAAGAAAACAAAGCTAAGGCAAAATATGCATTGTAAGTTGGAAGTAAAAGTTTCAGAAAAGGATAACTTTCCATGCTTCCACTATTTGCCACGTTGCATCGTTCAATTCTATCGTTTGCCGACAGGAAATCAAAAAGAGGGATAAAGATAATCTCTACGTTCGTTTCCGTTTGCACGCACTCACCGATCGATAATTGGCACGTTCGCTAGTGCGTTCGGGTCAATCCTCATTGTTTTGGAGAACAATGGACGTTCAACCCCTTCAACTTTGCTCTAAAATAAGGAGTGCGTTCGGTACGTTAACGAACTCACTTTTTAATTGCGAGTTCCGAACGCTTCTAAACTTCCGTCAACTTTAATCTCTCCCGCCTAAATGAAAAGAGTGGGTAAGTATGTCCTGTTTTAATGAATAAGGAGAAAATGAGGTGTAAAGGTTGGGGTTATCCAAGCATGCGAGTGAAGTAAACTTCAGAAAAACTGTTTAAATCGTATCATCTACTGTTGTTTATACTCTCAAATTTTGATATACGGTAGAGTAAAGATCACTCTTTCAGAAACTACAAAAATCTAAAAATTGATTTTTCAAAAAAAAAAATTAGAGTTACAACTTTGGAGACTCCCTACAGAGAATCATACTCTGCGACTTTTTGTTGGTTTTGAGATTCCAAGTCACAAATGTCGCGTATCTTAGATTTTGCACCAGCATTCAAAATAGAATTTAAGAATAATAAACATTACGAAAATCGACCAACTTGGCAATGTCCCCATTTGCTGCGTGTATTACACATTTTACCACCTGTCAATAAGTGCGTGCAAAGCCACGAGGCATTCTCAGCCTCGTTCGGTTTTATTCGTTGGTCGTCAGAAAATATTCCATTTCGAAGGCACCGATTGATCAGGATTCCGGTTAATGCGCTTATAAAAACAATAATCATGTACACATGAAGGGTCAAAATGACAATGACAGCTGAGCTGTATCAACACATCATTAATCTTCCGATGTCCGATCCTGATGTGTTGATATAACTCTGTTTTCATTGTAAAATTTAACCCTTCAAGTGTACATGATTATTGCTTTTATATTTCTCTCCCCACCCCCTATGTCTCTCTCTCCCTCTCTCCCACGATGGCTAGGAGGATTGGAAGGGGAAGAGGGGGTACATGAATGAGCATTTAGTTGCATGTTTTCCATATCTTGTAGATAATAGAAAATTAAATTTATTTGAATATGTTTTGTGTTGTAGTTTATTGTTTTGGAGAAAACTGCAGTATTTTCTTAATCATCAAATAGCAAAAGGAATCAAGTTTTGTACGTTACTCATCAAAACCATGATACCGACTGCCTAACCTGTCTGTATAAAGCAAGAATGGAGTGCAAAATGAAATTTTAGCCTACATGAGGGGCACATAGAGTTTGATACTAATTAAAAATGACTTATGCCACTTGTTTCCAGTTGCCATTAAAAGACAGCAGCGTGTGGTTGCGTTTCAAACGAGTGGAAATTAAGGAGACCATTTGTTTAAATTTGTAGTTCTGGAATGAATGCAATGATCACATTTCTCTTCTTTCTTTTTAATAGGGAGAAAATAAATTGAGGGAGTAGTAATTTCGTTGCAAAATGCCAGACCCAAGCCCGCACCTGTTTTCTTGCAACGAAATTGATTCAGTTGTGTTCTTATTCATTACTCATTCATTAGCAATAGTGATTCGAACTTAGGTTGTGGTTTTCTCAAATCATTGATAATGTTTGGTTACTAAACCCCTCAAAAAATGTCTTGCAATTCAACTTTGAGCCCTCATATCTTTTTATTTGATTGTTTATGATGGTTAAATTTGATATCATTGGAAAGTTGATTTATTCCTTGTCACATTGATACCCCATTTGTGATGGTTATGTTATGCTTGAATGCACAGTACTCGCAAACTCGAATGAAAGTAAGAAAAGGAAAGTTGCCAAATGAATGGCTATTGCTTACATCGAGTTCTTAACTGTATAAAAGGTTTTTGTGTTTCTTTGTGTTTGTTTGGTTTGTGCGTTAGGCGCTCAATACAATGTTGGATACTCTTGGTTGAATGTCAGATAATGTGTCAGGTAATTAAAGGTAGTATTTGTTGTTAATTTGTTTGTAAAAAGAACTGTTTTAATAACCAGCGAGTGGTTTGAGCATTACTTGTGTATTGGTTACATACAGGTTATTGCAAGTTTCCAGCATAACAAATTCGCTACTCATCTCTTTTTCATCCATCTCCAACAAACAAAGCAAGCAGTATCAAAACAAACTTTTTTTTTGTCCATTTCAGCACACAATCGTTCTCTGTTCTTGAACCATATTTATCCTCTTTCACTCCCTCTCCCTCTGTCTCTAAAAATAAAAAAAACAACATTGCTCGGGCCTTCTCAACATTTGATAAGTGCGCCATCCTAGCTTTATCAAACGACTACTCATGAAAAATAAGCACTGCCAAGCAAAAAGCTTGGGCAAGGCACATTTCATCTTCCAAACAATAAGTGAAAACATTGAGGAATAATGCATGACCCATTTAATGATACTCAATAGAAACTCTGCCTTTCAACAATAGCCATTCATTTGGCAACTTTCCACTTCTGACTTTGATTTGTATTCGGGAATACTGTGCATTCAAGCATTGCACAACCTTTACAAATGGGGTATCAGTGTAAAGAGGAATAAATGAACTTTCCAATGGTATAAAATTAATGAATTATTGACAATTAACAAAAAAGATACGAGGACTCAAAGTTGAATTGCAAGACATTTTTTGAGGGGTTTAGTTATGACTGGATATTTCCCGATGTTGGGACATATTTTGAAAAGTTTAGGTAAAGAATCCATGATTATGATTATTTTCTATATAGTTCTAGAAGTATAAAACTAATTTGGGGCCCCAATAATCCTGTCTCAACAATCACTTTCATTTTTTCACTGGGAATCAAAGACGTCGAGGTTTGATCTCGTTTCTTTACATACGCAACTATCGCTAGGGGGTAAAGGAATGTGAATTGTTTTGAACGAGGCCGCATATAGATCAATGCCGGGTACATGCCGGGCATTTGCTTTTAATATACGTAAACACACAGTTAATGCCGGCCTTTTCCAGTTGATTCAGCCAAGTCAGATTGGAGTGAGCGGTGATATTTTTATTCTTTTTTTCTAGCTGTATTGCAAATTAGAAGATACGCGACATATCGCATTGATGTTGCCATGTTTTAAAACGGATTTTCGTATGACAGGAGCGTGGTGGATTTTTCAACCCCGCGGAAATGGAAAACTAACGACATTATCGGGAACCATCCCATAGTCTATAATATGTTCTTGCAATTTTTAAAGTAATATGTTGTGATGTCCGAATAGGTAACAGGGTGTTCTGGATATCATTTGAATTTGGCGATCATTATCAAATGATAGCTAATTTCAATGAACAATATCTAATTCCTACTTATTACACCTGGGTCGACAATAAGATTATTGCTACATGTAAATGATATTAGTGAGGTTTCAAAGATTTGAATCCATACTTGAAAGATTTGTCAATAAGATCATGAAGGCGAAAACACCTATTGGGGGCATAAGGCATTGATTATGAAAAATGGCATTGTATGGACAGCGGAGCCGGGGGGGGGGGGGGGGGGGGGGTTCATCAGCGCCCAATATTTTACAGCAAAAGCGTTCAAAACCATAAAAATTACTACATGTATATACTTGTGATTTTCAGCCTGTTCAGCCCCTCCATAGGAAAATGAAAAGTATGCAGCAGGTCTGCTGCAGACCTGCTACGTACTAAAAGTATGCGGCAAAGAGTATGCAGGAGTATGATGTAGAAATAGAGTTTCCGGCAGACTTGCCGCATATTAGTATGCCGCAGAGAAACAGTCTGCGGCAGACTGCTTTCTGGCATACTAGTATGCGGCAAGTCTGCGGCAAGAAAAAGATGAATCTTTATCATTCTGTCAGCTTTAAATGTTTTTGAACCTGTCTATAATTTTACTCGCAGGAGCTTCTGAATATGTATGTTATGATGCAAATAAAAAATTTGAATAAGAAAGAAATCAGTATAGGTTTTACTTTTGACTAACTGTGACCAAAATGTTTTAGATTTATTAGGTGGTGTATAAATAGGGATGTCCACTAAAATTCTAAGTTATTTTTAAGTTGTTTTGCTATGCTTATTGGATAGAGCATTTTAAAAGAAACATTTTGGTACTTGAATTATCACAATTGGATGTTCCATTTCAAAGATATGACCCAAAGAGTGTCTCAGATTACCAATGAGCTGCTAGAACACTTTTACAAGTTTCAGACAAAGCCACAAAATGCAATAAAAGCTCAGGTTTATGGTCCTTTTGTCTTTTATTCATTAAACCAAATCATACCAAACATTTTTTATGTGTGTATCAACATCAAATGAGATTATAATAACATAATTGAGGCGTATGAGTAAATTATACAAAAAGTTATGGCAGTACAAAACTGATGGTTTGACATGCATGTTACCGTATGTGATCCATATGACCACAGTGGAAGAATACTCCATAGGGCATGTTTCAATAGGAACATCCTAGAAAATAGGCTATTTCATGGTGGTATGGCTCAGAGCTGAGTGTTGGAGAGGGTAGAGTTATTTTAAAACTTAAATGGCCAGTGGTAAACATTGTTCTTTGTTTTGCACCCCGATACGTTTTTTGTTAAAAAATAGTTAAATTTTATGGATATCCACTTTTCCTTATCTGAATCTATTCCAATCATGACAAATTCCAGTCATAACACACATCACACCGAAGCATTACTTTGAACACGCTGTAGTTTTTTCATATCAATTTTTTCAACAGGAAAAGTTGATGACCTGCTGAGGTATTTTCTATTAGGAAGAAACTGACCAATTAATGGAATAAAAATGATTGATATTTACCACTGGCCAAAAGACAATTTCGAAAGCTGTTTTTTAGAAAATAATATTCTGCCGCAGAATGATAAAGGGTATGCCGCAAACCTGCGACAAACTTTTTATCATGCTGAAAGATTATGCAGCAAGTCTGCGACAAGGAATTAGCATATGAATATTCATGATAAAGGGTATGCCGCAGACTTTTCATCATGCTGAAAGAGTATGCGGCAAGTCTGCAACAAGGTAGTAGAAAATGAATATTCATGAAAAAGAGTACGCCGCAGATCTGCCGCAGACTTTTATCTGACTAAAAGAGTATGCGGCAGGTCTGCGACATGATCTAATTTGCATGTGAAAACCTGCGGCAGGTCTGCCACAGACCTGTGACAAGTATGCGGCAGGAGTATGCAGGAGGCCCAAAATTTTCCTATGGGCTACTTTTAAAAATGCTTCGCTGCCATATATTGGGCACTGTTTTTTAAAAGCATGTGTATCAATTAAGGCCCTTAATTTATGAAAGTAATTTATTTTATACTGTGCAAAATTTAAGCCTAGAGGGCAACTCCAAGCTATTTTGTGCGGAAAAAACGGGACATTCAGAGCCAAAAATATGGATTGTTTGAAAAATCTTCAATGAAATCTCAATCCTTAGGTATATTCTTGAAGGTACTAGAAATCTTCAACAAAAACATAAAAAATACATGTAGTTGAAATAACCCAATTCATTATTAATTTATGATCATTTATTCGTAGGTAACAAACGGGACCAGAAAAAAAATGGTGTTTTCAAATTTTGACTGTGTTCACATTATAAAGTAGATGGGCAGTTCCAAGCAAAACAGGACATGGAGCTGAAATTTTAATGTGCTGCTGTGCTTTTGAAAATGCAAATTAGAATCTGAAATTACCACAAAGGCTTCTTTACAATACAACCAATCAATTAATTTTTTAAAAAATTGCGATTCAGTATTCTTGCGCTGAATAACTGATTAAACCCAAATTTGCACGTATGGGACTATGAGGCTTTAAATGCCTCTAATTCTTATATCTCGTCACTTTTTGCCAATTTTTTTGGCTTAATTTAATTGTCATGGTCAACTCCAACAAACTTTGGTATTAATATTTCTTTATAATGCATTTCTCCTCACGAAAAAGACCGGGAAACCAGATATGTCACTCCGTAACCGGACAAGGGTTCAAGTTTTAAGTCATAATTTACAAAATATTCAACCAATTTTTTATGCAAGGTGGCATATTATACCTAGAATAATATAGAATCCAATCAATAACTCAAAATTGTGATAGCCATTAAAATTTCACAGAGTTTAAGCAAAATGTTTTCTGCTCAAATATGCATGTCCATTTTGCGTCACTCCATAACCATGATTATGAATATTCATATCTCATTAATTAAGAGGATCACTATAAAAAATATCATTGTGAAAAGAGGGTACCATCAGCTTTTGCCATGAACCATTTCTTTGTACATAAAGATTAAAGTATGGATGATAAACTTGATTGAATGCTGAAATGTTGCTTCTGAATGTCACTCCGTTACCTTGGAACTGCCCAGATCTAAACTTGCATAGTCTTATCCACTTCAACATGTAATAAACATTGTAAGGACATATTTTAACGTTAATACAACTTCGAGTTTTCTGGCAAGGTGAAGTTTTAAAAAATATGTCAGGTAACACACGGGACAATTATTCCCTGTAATACTTTTCATTAAAAAATTGGTGTAGCCAAGGCGTAGCAACATCTTTTGTTAAAAAATCTCTGTGATAAAATAAAGAAGCATAATACAATTAAACACAAATGTAAAAATCACTTCTTTTTTTTTCATTTCTAAAGGTGGGAGGGTGATTAATAAAATTGCATGATTTTACATCAGCTTAGTGACTTTTGTGAGACTATTTCTGAGACCTGAATATTTTAATTCTAAAAATATGGAAAGCTATGTGCTAGGTTTGTGATATCTTCACCAGAGTTGGCCACGAAAATATAAACAGAAAATACATACTTTTTGGTTGTACTCCTATGACAAACCTCTTTTTTAAATGGTTGAAAATAAAATTGTTAATGCATTTTATTATTTTTTCATGAATATTAATGAGCCTTGTGACATCATATGACCTTGAAATTACTTTTTGACCTCATAAGCATAAGTTTATTTCATACCATTTATGGTGATATGACACATTATGTATACCTTTACAAACCCACTGACAGACTTGACACAAAAATGGTCAAAAAGTAAAAAATCACCACCTTAGGAACGAATAGCGTGGACTTGCCCTATATTACATTATCTGTCATTAATTTAAAAAAATTTTTTTGAATATATATGATCCGTCAAATACCAGGTCAATAGAAATTTTTAAATGAAACAAATATAAATAAAGATAATATATCTAATTGTTGATATATTTTGGTTAAAAAGTAACAAAGAAATAGCACCATGCTCCAAATTTTATCGCCAAAACAAGATAAACGAATATTCTTTTTGCCCCTTTTCTTGTGGGCCCTGCAGCCGCTGAGTAGCTCCAGATGGATGTTGCTCTTTTCCCTTCTTGTTGAACACCAAACAGGGTACTGTAATCGTGGAAATATTTGCGGTACATTAATTTCACGTCAAGACCGGAAGGCGCGAGTAAAAAAAACAGAGAATATATGAGCATGTTTTTTTAATGCATATATTGGGAGGGTTTTATTGCGTGCTTACGAACATGCAGCGAGAATTCAAGAACCTCTGAACATTCTTTGAAGCCGCTCAGCGCGAAAAATTAATTGTGAGAAAATAACAGTGAATACAGTAGCTGCAACTACCATTTTTTAAACATCTTTTGGTATGACGCAGCCGGGGCTCGAACCAACGACCTCCCCATTATGAGGCGGATGCTCTATCCACTAAGCCAACACATCGATACATATCAAGTACCATTTGGCAGCTCAGTATGTTCCCTAAATCGGTTATATTTGCTTACTTTTCATAAGGACCAGGATTGACCTCTACATCTCCAGATCTGACAAGTAGAATGGCTGTAAACACAAGGAGCATGAACCGAAGAAGAGGACTTGCACCAGATTTCATGAAACAGCGAAAGGACATAAATGCCCCTGAAGAACGGCGAGATGCAGTTCTCTATAACAATGAAAAAGAAGCAAGAACATTAAGAAGGCATATGCTAGGTTCATACTACATTGTATTTTCTACGACAGTCTGTAGTGGAAAGAAACAAAACATCATAATTTTGATTGTGAATTATGTTGTTGTTGTTGTATTCAATCAAATCAATCCAATAAGTTTCACCCTTTTTTCCCTCTTCTCTTTATGTCGCCGTCTTCCTTTTATATGTACTTTGATAATTACGATACCTGGGGAACTTTTGGTTGGTGTCTGGGCACATAAAAGAAAAGAAAAACTGTTCCACAATCAAAAAGAAGGTTGGACGTCTTCTGATTACTGAATTTTTAATCAAATTAACTCAAATTTTACTCAAATGTATATTTCAGTTTCTCAGACTGTTACTTTTCTCTCTATAGGCCTATATATATTTTTCCTCTTCTCGATCGTACCCCTCTTTTACTTTCTTTCTCCTCCATACATGTATTTCCCAGTCTGTTTACATTGAAGGAAAATGGAGGTCCCTTTGGCCTCCTTGATCAGCGGGGTTTACACCCACTACATCCAATGCCATTACGTCCATTAGCCATGTCGTCTAATGCCAATCGGTCCAATGCCATTTGGTCCAATAGCCATTTGGTCCAATAGCAATTTGGTCCAATAGCCATTTGGTCCAATTGCCAGTTGGTCCAATAGCCATTTGGTCCAATTGCCAGTTTGTCCAATAGCAATTTGGTCCAATAGCCATTTGGTCCAATTGCCAGTTGATCCAATTGCCATTTGGTCCAATAGCCACTTCGTCTAATACAGCGGGGGGGGGGGGGGGGCCCAGCGCCTATTGGATCCGCGCCTACTCCCCACACTGTTATTGGGACAAATGGGGTGGGTCCAAGCGCCTCTTGGATCCACGCCTGCCCAAAAGTAACGGTTATTGGACTAAATGCCAATGAAGTTAGACGAACTGGCTATTGGACCAAGTGGCAATTGGACCAAGTGGCTATTGGACCAACTGGCAATTGGACTAACTGGCAATTCGACCATACGGCTATTGGACCAAATGGCTATTGGACCAAATGGCTATTGGACGAAATGGCATTGGACTAACTGGCAATTGGACCATATGGCTATTGGACCAAATGGCTATTAGACTAACTTGCAATTGGACCATATGGATATTGGACCAAATGGCTATTGGACCAAATGGCTATTGAACCAAATGGCTTTTGGACCAGATGGCATTGGACCGATTGGCATTTGACGACATGGCTATTATACGAAATTGCATTGGACATAGTTGCAAGGTACCATCAGAAGTTGCCATCTAGTATTATTTGAAAATGTGTTTTTATGATGTTAAGTTGAATTCAAAATATGAATTGGAGAATAGCATAACCATTTAAACAGAATACACAAACTATTTTTATTTGACTATGTGTAATACAATACCTTGTGGCAGCGACGTCTCCTTTTCTTGGATGTTTTACAGGGCATGGCTTTAGTGTTGTCTGATGTTGAGGTCTCTTGCTCTTCACAGCTGTCATCCTTCTCAGCTTTAGAAGATGTCTTGTCTGTTGATGATCGGTGATCTGATGTAGAATCCATTTCCTGCTTCTCAGATGGATCTTCATTGCTCTGTCCATCAGCCAGAGTCTCAAGTAGAGCCAGAAACAGTAATTGTTTCAGATTTCTAACAATGTTATGCAACTGGAGCATACGTGGGACATAGGTACCTATCCGTACCCTCCACTCAGACAGAGAGACAGGCATTCTGCAGGTAGACCTACTGCTTCTGCACAGATTCTGGAACATGCTAAAAGGATAAAACAAGGATTGATAGAGTTATACTTGAATTGACAATAGAAGATATTCAAAAGTAATACAGTATAGTTATAGTAACATATTGTAGACCAGCCAATCAAATGATATAAAAATCAAATCACAGACATTTTATATAGTTTTAAAAATTTATGTGGATTGTCAGGTTTACTATGGTTCACCTCCAACTATAAAAATAATCACAAATTTTCATAACTTTAATTCTATAACAAATGTCCTGCTACCATGTTCTGAATCAATGATATAATAATCCTTGTATGGGAAAGGAAAGAAGTTATGAGATTGATAACAAAACGTTAATCTGCACATTTATTATGTGTACATTTGTATATGCATTAATTATTTTGACAAAATTTGTGTTCGTGGACTATACTCATGGTCAATTTACCTCAGAGGAGGGGGGGGGGGGAGATCCTCTGTGCCCTTTTTGTTAAAATGTATCCCTTTATTTGACTGATTATCTCAAGTTTACTTGGGGCATCATACAGTAGGCTTAGGGGAAGATTGTCAAAAAAAATCTACATTTGCTTCAGGAATCATGGTAATTAAGGAAGAGCCACTATTCTTTGCTGAATTGGTCATTTAATGAATTTTGCTAAAATAAATTATTTTGATAGGTATAAAGAGAAAGTTGACATGTTGAACACAGCTTTAAAGGAATTTAGTAACTTCCCAAAACAAGTGCAAAATAGATCAAAAGGAATAAAACTCTATTGCTCTGACCACAAAAACAAACGACTGAAAGTTTCAGATCAAATACAAGTCATTTACTATCTTAAAACAGTGAATTTTCAAACGAGGCTAAGGATACGGCCGCGCATAATTAATTTATACCAGTCTGTTGCAAGCTTAGCAGCCCGGTAGACATGGGGACTTCACGACAGGAAATGCGGTGAAAACCACCTGCGTTGAAATGCACGCGGTTTTCATTCGCGTCCTGGAATGGGTTTAAAAATTTTAGTGTAAAATCATAGATATCTCGTAAGTAGAGCATGCAAGTAGACTGCAATTTTTAAGGAATTCCAGACTGACCTATGTGTTCATAATCATGTTGGCAACATGAGCTAAAATCCAATAAATTGCAATTTGAATATCATTCAATGTTACTGCGTCCCTATACACTTGTTACCTAACATACCTGTAATTGTACATGTGCCTCTGTAACTTACCTTTGAATATGAGATGAAGGACTTTAGTTTAGATGCAGGAAATAAATCACTCTAAAGTCCATAATAATGAGAAATAACACACAATATGAATAGACCAGATAATCTATAGTCAGAAAAGTTTTTGCACCAAATACAGCAGGTTTATGATTTGAAGAAAGATTCTTTCAAAAGTAGTACGTAAACAAACTCCAGTCGAAAGAAGAATACATTCACTTTGTAATTAAAATGGCGGCTACATTAACTAGGTATTCCCCTTTTGTAATGCCAGGACGCGGGTTTTTCCATGATACAATTTAGAGTATTGATATGAACGGTATTATTTGGCTTCATGCTTGAATGAACAACCCACAGTTGCAAGGTAGTGAGTAATATCACTACAAAGTTCAACTTGTATTTGACCTGAATTGGCCTAATACATGATCCCTATAAATATACATGTAGCCATATATATTTTATTTTTTACATCAATGGGATACTTTAAACACTCTCTTTAGATACTTTTGAGGCTTCTCCTATAGAATGAGTCATAATCAGTATTAATGGGAATTGATTACAATGTTGCAATCACAAATGTATGAACTTTTCACTAATAATTATTGACTTGTAAAATTGGGCGCAGAGGGGGGGGCTGCCAGCACGCCTTGCAGCGGTGTCCAATTGCACCTTAAAGGGGAGAACTAGGAATTCATTAATTTGTACAAAAACAGGAAAATCAAAGAAGCTGATCAATGAAAATTTAGGAAAAATGAATGATAATAAGAAAGTTATGAGCACTTGAAGTTTGTGATCACTACTGCTATGGGGATCCTCACATTGTCAACGGGCCCAAGATGTGTGATGTACTACATGAACAACTTCCCCATTACTTTTGTACATTTTCACTCATTTTTCTTTTTTTATTAATTCCGTTAAAAGATCTGAGATTCTTTTCATGGGAGGACATGAATACAAGTTCACAAAATATAATCATGTGTGAAGAGTCAGTACTACCATTAGATAGGAAAAAGAAGAATTTTTGGTATTTTTTTGTATGTCATATGGGAGTTGTTCATTGTGACATCACACATCTTGCCTGTTGCCAGTGTGAGGATCTCCATAGCGTTAGTGATCACAACATTCAAATGCACATAACTTTCTTATTATTTATTCAATTGTTTCTCAAACTTTCTTTAATCTGTTTCTTTGATTTTTTTGTTTCATACAATTCAACTGAATCCTGGGTTTCATTCTCCTTTAACTAATCGAACTGAATAGAGTTGTAATTGTATGTTTTAGTTTGGTTTGGTTTTTTGAGGGGGGGGTAATATGTACCCCCGACAAAGAACTTCCTCATTATAATATAATAAAATCTCTAACAACAGGATACTTTAAAAGGTAAAATATAATAAAAGCTTGGCCGGAGGGATATGTTCACTTCAGATACATGTAGGTACCATATTTTAACCATGTTAGAAGATATATCTTTGTCTTAGCATATGATACCTATAAAGGCTGGATCTAATCTATAAATTATGTTATGAAAATAAAAAAAAAATATCTCAAACAAAGGCCACATAACATTTTTCCCAATATTTTTTACTGAGTTCTATAATACATTTTGAGAATATATATTTTGTATTTAGCAGGTCTTAAATATCAGTTGACCCAATTTATAATTTCATGAAAAGGTAATGGTAATTGGTAACAGATGTGTTCTTCTTTTCAGAACCAAGTTGATACACTCATGCCCTTTGATCCAATACACTGTGCCAAGTTCTTGGGATAGGACTTAAAGACCCTAGTTGGTTATATCAAGGAGTTGTTCACTGTATATATCTCTTGGTTACTTAGCATCTAATTGCTTCTTAGCCTTCAAGTTAAATAAATTGACAAGTAAATAAAATCTATCTAGGCATACCATGTCAAGTTTTTAGAAAAACTGTAATCTGGACTGATAATGGCAGAATTTACATACAAATGTTTCAGTCATTAAAAGTTATCCTTTGACCTCAAAATGCCCTCTGACCCAGACCCGACATTTGAAGGTCCCAGCCATACTGCAATCCACCCCTAAAGTTAAAATTGGACCTATATTATATGACTGCAAAAATTAGACTTTATTTATCCTATTTGGATAGCGACAAATTTATCCTGCCTTTACCTCGACCTTAAAGCTCAACCAGTTGTTGTAGCCAAATGTAAATTAGAATGAATCAATTTAAATAGGCCTTCATTGAATCTCCTCATATTGGTTCATTTGCTGATGTGTTCAGGTTGAATGCATAATTTTGAATTAAATTTATTATAGTACCTGTTCAGCCAAAGACTGAAAAGCTCAGTCAAATTCAGAGTCAGATTACATATAGGCTACTTATTTTGTGGAATTTTTTCTCCACTAAGTACAAAATTCCCAGAAAATCATTAATATATAGTATAACTTATTTATTTCAAATGCTTGAGCTTAGGTATTGATTAAATTTTTTTATTTACAAAATTCCAAAATCGCAGTCAAGAAGTCAAAGAGAACAAAAGTAGTGACATAAAAATAAGGATGGATTGAATTGAAAATAGAGGGTATTCAAAACAAAGTTATAGGAACATTTTGTATGCCAGCCAATTAACTTATGTAACAATCACATCACAATTTACAGTTTAACAAATTCATGTTGATATTAGTCAGGTTTACTGTGGTTCACCTACGACTATATAAATAATCATGAATTTTCATAACTTTTCAGGGCAGTCGCCAGGGGGGGGGGGGGGGGGGGGTGTGGAGGGTGCGAACGCACCCCCCTTCAGACCAAACAAACAAAACAAAAAAAAACAAAAAAAAAGAGGTGCAAAAGAGGAGAGAGAGAGAAAAAATAGGGGTGCGAAAGGCCATGCGTTTTAAGTTGGGCCCATGTTGTGTGACACACTCAAAATTTGTACTAATCATGCGCATTTCCATGAAAGTGGCAGTAACTTTATAAAAATTTATATTAACCCCACAAAAGTGTACATTTTCTGGAAGCTGAATGTCTGAGGAGTTCGGAAATGCGCTTAAAATTAACATAGGTGGCGCCCTTGAAAGGTTATGAATCTTAAAGCCCGAAAAATTCATGAAAAAAGATGGCTTTGTAAAAAAAAATTGCAAAAAAAATATTGCTTACCCTGCAACATTATTTACTGCAGATTTGAACTTGTCACATTTAGAGCTTTCCAAACACGTATAACTTTCAATACCCTGGGTCGGAGAGTTTACTGCATTTTGCTCCAGGCTGGAAAGATGACTTTGAAAATTTCAATTTTTTAAGAAAATGTACCTTGTTGCCATGTTCTAAGTATTGTAACTCACTGTTTAAGATACTAGACATGTAATGAAGAATTCTATATAAGTTAGTATGGCAGATAGAAGTAGCAAAGTAGTAAAGACATGTGAAAGTCCCTTTATCTTGGTAAACATTAACCATAATGTCCTACATGCTGTATAAAAGAGCCCTTTAGCTGTAAAGAAATGGTCATTCATATAGTACAGTCACAATAGTGTACAATACTAAACTGTTTATAACTACATTTACTTTTATGGATCATAAACAAGCTAAATTACATGTTGCAAGTGTTTCAGAAGGGTGAAAGCATTTCACTTTTTAAAAAATCCATCTCTGAATATGATTTAACTCTGTTTTACAGCACATGTACTATACATTTGCTGCGCGGCTCCTCCTGCGCGGCTCCTCCTCCACCCGTGACTCTCGTTAATTAACAGTTAATTAACAGACAATGATAAAATTGTAACAATTTTTAAAACATGTATTTTGTTGCCCTACATGAGAGCTTTAATTTAAGAACACATTCAGCTATATAGCTTGTATAGTTTTTAAGTAAATCAATAAACAAAATCATATTCGAGGAGCAGATGTCACAACTCCACCTTTTTAAGGGCCCAACTTGCGAGAAATGCATGGCCGAAAGAGGAGCCAAAAAAGTATAGTGAGTGTATTCGTCGCCGGGAGTACGCCGGGGGGGTGGGGCGGAGGGGGGGGGGGGGGGGGGGGGGGGGGGGTACTAATCGGTGCTTGCATTGTTCGGAACACCATGCACCTATCAAGACTACGTAAACCGGTGCCACTAAATTTGAAATGTGATAGCGTTTAGTATCAATGGAGCAAGCCCTAGTTTGCAAGGCACAAACGCCATGTGTTCGCTTACTGGGTCCTGCAGTTAACGGAAATCTAGATTGCACGTCGTGTACTGTACGTCTCTACCAAACAGGGTTTGTACATCTTTGAGCAATAGAGCGAGATTCATTCGCTTATAGGAGTTTTAGGAGCTTTATCTGCCAAGTGATAGTATGGCATCGATGATTGGACAGTCTCTGACCAATCAGGCTCAGCTGGAGAAGAGAAAGGGTCTTTATCGTGACCTTTTTGGTTGGTAGGGACGCCTACTATTACAGTAAATCCAAGATGGGAATTTGGCCCACTTCTCTTGCTGTATACACGTGCTTGTTAGTAGATATGCATGTACATGTAGTGCATAATATAGTTTGGCATATGTTCTGTATATAGG
>CALNVZ010000080.1:398473-421981 GCA_940671915.1 Paracentrotus lividus
TTGCTCCTGCTCAACATGGTATGGCTCCTACTCAACATGGTATGACTCCTACTCAACATTGTATGGCTCCTACTCAACATGGTATGGCTCCTACTCAACATGGTATGGCTCCTACTCAACATGGTGTGGCTCCTGTTCAACATGGTTTGGCTCCTGCTCAACATGCTATGGCTCCTGCACAACAAGATATACACACTGGTGCTGATCCATTGCCCACAAGACAATTTGGAGAGCTTCATACCAACCCAAACACACAATTGTACACAATTTATGGTGGTCAATCGCAAATAAGAACACAGTCAGGAACACTGCACTCTGCGGCTCCAACAATGTCTGCAGACCAAACTCCTCAGAATCTTTCTAATCCTCATCCAATAGCTTCAGATCTACATGCAAGATATCTATATGGAACATCAAGATCTAATCCTTCTCTCAAGAAGAGGACCATTTCAGGCACACCTTTACAACCAACATGTATGCCTACAATTGATTCTACCTTCTCATCTAATGCATCTCTCACCACGCCATCAAAATCTGGTCACACATGTACTTCTGCCCCACAGAATCCATCTCTACAATCTTCCAATTGCACAAACCCAATAACAGAAGCACAGCTAAACCAGTGTATAGCTGATATCAAAACTTTTTACAGGGTCAATCTGTGTCAGATACCTACAAGTCCACTTGATTCAAATTCTATTGTTGAATTACAATGTATCTTTACAAACCTGTTCTTGCTGAAAGAAGATAGAAACACAAAGGAAAAGGTCCCTCTGAAGTATAAAGATCTGCTCACAGTTGATATAAATGGAGAGCCAGCTAAACGCATCATGATCCAAGGAGAGGCAGGAGTTGGGAAGACAACATTTTGTGCAAAGATAGCATGGGACTGGGTAACAGGTGACCACTATCAAGATTACACTCTTGTAGCTGTTGTCCCTCTTCGTGAAGCAAAGGATGGTAAAACAGTGGGCCAGGTACTGAAGACTTATTTGCCTGACGACAACGAAGTTACTTCAGAGCAACTTGATGAGTACATTAAGAATAATCAACATAAAGTTCTCACAGTATTTGATGGTTTTGATGAGTTTGGTGCAGAAATGTTGCATGGAGAAAATGATATTGTACAAATCCTACAAGGTGTAAAACACACATCTGGGAGAGTCATTGTCACCACAAGGCCATGGAAGGCTGACGAAATAGCAAATGGAATGAACCTGAAGAAACAATATGCCTTTGTTAGAATAGAAGGATTTAAGCCAAAGGATGTAAAAACATATGTCAAAAAGTTTTATCAAGATGACAAATCCTCTGCAGATACACTACTAGAATTCATGGAAGAGGGAAGCTTGGTTACTGAATCGATGGCCCCATTTCCAATATTTTGCTCTATGCTATGCCACATGTGGAAGGAAGTAGAAAGACGTGAAGTTATTCGAAAACTCCAGACATTCTCTCAGCTATTTAGAGAGATGATTGTACATCTGAAAGAGCACTACATCTCCAAAGCGGCTACAATATTTGAAAATAGTTTATTCCAAGACAGGAATGAAAAAATTGACGGTTCATTTTAAGAAAATTAGCGATTATTTGCCATTAATGACTCTTAATGATAAAGCTTGCCTTCCCTGAACAGGAATTGAATCATGTTGGAAGACTTACTTGTTGCTTGTGAAGTCTAGGCAGTAGGTAACATAAGGGAGAAACACATTTGTCTAAACGAACGCCATGAGCTGTTGAAAGAGATCACTAAATTAAGGTGTCACCTACTCATTCCCTCATAAATCTTCCAGAATACACAGCTGCCAGGTCCATCTACATCTCTATTCAACTCAGATCCTGACAAATTTAAAGGAAAATTATGGTGAAGGCAATATTCGACCTATAAAACCTAATCATTTACAAGCTTCTTTTAATATTTCACTGGTACATTTGAACAAAGTAATTTTGAAAAAAAAAGCTAATGACGATATTGACTAGACTAAAATAGAATGGAACGTTGATAAGGAAGTTAATTGTGACAGTTGCATTTGAGGATATACACTAAGAAGCTGCACCATATAATTGAAGTAATTAAGTGTCACGAATTTCATCATTCCCCTTGACAATAAAGAAAGACACTTCAATGCATGTGATTGCTAGCTTACATGGTCTCGCCCCTTAACGTTTGCTCACAGAATAGCACTTTATTGCACATTAATGTATTCTGTATAAATTAATAGCAAAAAAAAAAAATAAGTACTTACATGTATTTTTACAAGTACAATGTAGTAGGTGGGAGATTGTGTACGACAAATAATTATTTCCAAAGGTAATGGCAGTGATATCAGAAGCAACACATATTCAGCATTCTAATTTTTATCAGCAACTAATTTATCATCCAAGGTTTTATATCTTTATTTTACAAGAAATGGTTCATGCAATAAGCTGATGTACCGTCTTTTCAAAAATGATTAGCATTTGTTATAGTGGACCCACTTGATTAATGAGTTATAATATTCATAAAATGGTTCCTACGAGTGACGCAAATGGGACATGCATATATTTTGAAGCAAAACACATTTTGCTTAAACTCTGTGAATCTTAAATGTGCCTATTACAATTTGAGTAATTAATTGGATTCATTCAATACTAGGGTGTTAAATCCGCTGCATAAGAAAATTGGTTGATATTATTGGTTAATTATGACTTAAAAACTTGAACCCATGTCCCGGTTTATGGTATAAGCTGACGGTTACGGAGTGACCTCTGAACATACCACCCACAAATGGTCATGTGAAAAGAATTTAATTTCTGTTTGCTCTATATGATAGCAGTATGTGCGGGGGATCAAAACTTCTACACAGAACTTTGAAAACTCATTAAGTATGACTGATTTATGCGCATTTTTTCAAAATTCCCAAAAAGTGGTTTCTTCTTTATTTAAGTTCCAACCGATTTTTTTTTTTTTTGGGTTCCATTCGGTAGAGCACATGAGGATACCAAAACTTCTACCAACAGAATTTTGAATTAGATTTGAAAATTGTCTAAATGATATGCAATTTATGACAAAATTCTTTCAAAAATAACAAGATTCTTCTCCTTTATTCGATCGATCATTTTTGAATGACATTTGCTTTATATGATAGCACTAGGTAGGGGATAGAAAAATTTTACACAGAATTTTCAAACTCATTAAGTATGCTAATTTATGCAAAAAATTTTCAAAATTCAAAAGCAATTACAAAATAATTTTGACAGATTTTTTTTTTTCTAATCTGGTATTAAAATAAAAGCTCCTTGAAGTTCACCAATAAAATGCATTTTATAGGGGGTTTTCCTAACCTTAACCCAAGGAATTTTGAAATTTTAACTAGAAAATAATCTATTCTAATTTATGCTAAATTTAATTGTTAAAAAATGCTTCTTCTCCTTCATTTGTTGATCAATTTCAGTTCTGTTATGCTTTATATGATAGCACTAGGTAGGGTAAAATTATTGTCAAACCCATTGTCTTATTTTTATTCATATGTACAGGCAAGTGTCTTCTTTAAACTAATATTTAAACTACATGTACATAGATTGTACAACATACATGTAACCAAATGATAGAGATTCACAGCCTCATCCACTTCCTTCCAAAATAATCTGCTAAAGTCCTCAAAGGAGCTCATATCAGACCTCACACAAATGCCTGAGTTGTGCAATTAATTGCTGACAAAAGGCTCATTTGCATAATTATGATCTCATACCCTCAAAGCATGACACCCCAATGTCTCTCTTGAGCACTTCCCTAAAAGAATTCTGAACTTAAAAATTTCTAGTGTAGAGTGAGCTTTGATCAATTTGTACATGTACATTGTACATGTGATTCAGTGGGATGTCACTCCGTAACCATAATGGTTACGGTGTGACACATAAGCCGCATTTCTCAAACGAAATCCATTCAAATATAAAAAGTTTATGTTATTGATAGATTTGGGTGTTCCAGATTTGCAAATAAATTTTTGTAACATTAAACCTAATTATTCTAAAAATATTTTAAAAATATGTGTTTTTGTTGTTACGGAGTGATATTTTGAGGTAACTTCATATTTGTGCTTACTGACATGGAACAAAGATCACCAAACAAAATATTATGTGAAAACTTTACTTTTATATATCCTGCTTTCATAATGAAATATAATGAAAGTATTTTTTCATTTTGTAGGTACATTTCTCTTACATGAAATTTAAGTTAAAAGAAAAATATATACAAATTTGACAATTTTAGTAATAAAAATTGAATATTAATGCCATTTTTAAACCCAAAATGCCCTAGAAAGGCCAAACCATCCACAGATATTGAAAATTTGGACTTTTAGCTCTCATATGATACCAAATTTGTCATGGAACCATGAATTTGAAATTTTTGTGGGTTCGATCTCTGGCTGCGTCATACCAAAATATGTTAAAAAATGGTAGTTACTGCTACCCTACATGTTTAGTTCAGTTTAGTTCAGTTTAGTTCAGTTTATTTACATATTCCAATCAAACAATAATAAGAACAACAATTATATGTCATTTCAAAACTATTACAGTTATTTGATAAATTCATAAAACGATGACATCAGTAAGCATAAAGAAAGAAATATGAAGGAGCCTAAGTAAAAGCTAGCTTTGTTACATTAATAGGCTCCCTTGTGAAGATGATGATATAAGAATACATAAAAGAATAATGAAATACAAAGATATATAAATAGGAGTACTGAACATGTGCATTTAACATATCATTTTTTTGTAAATATATATATTGAACTACATCTGTACGCAATGGTAGTGAGGCGTACCGGGAGAACGTAATCATTATTTTGATGTGTAATGACAACATCATCTCGGCACTACATTATAATCAACATTAACATTGATATACGCAATGGAAAAAGTGAGCGGTACGAGATGATGTCGTAATTTGTTGTACAATGACGGACAGCATCTCGGCACTGTATTATAAACATACATCAATATTGAGATAACCATACATGTTTATGGAACTATAAAACAATTGCTCATGTGCATTTTCCGCCTGTGTTTTGTAACCCTTAATAAATGACATTTTAGCTTACATTTTAAAAGTATGCAAGAGATTGATTCAATTATTGTTTTGGGAGGTCAGACCATAACTTAGGACCAGTATATATAACAGTTTTTGGCAAAAAAGAGTTCGTGTACGTGGTAGATGATATAAATTACGTTGACGTGTGGGGTATGAGTGAAACTGAGCTGTTCTTTTCAAAAAGTTTGGCTATTTCCGCAGGTATTTCATTAACAGACAGTTGGTGCATGAATATCCTAAGTGTAAATATAAATATCGTCGATACGAAGCAATTTATTTTTAAGAAACAATGGTCTGTAGGAAAGGAATCCAGCATGGTTAATGTTTCTAAGTGCTCGTTTTGAATATCATAAGAATTTTCCTTTGAGTTTTTAGTCCATTACCCCAGGCAAGAATGCCGTAATTGAGATATGGCCAAAATTAAAGTCGTGTATAATGAAATAAGGATTCGAGTTGGAAAATTATGCTTTAATTTATATATAATGCCAGTACTTCTCTAGAGAGTAGTTTTACACAAATAGTCAAATGCATCTTCCATTCGACAGTGTCGGAGTCAATTAAATACCAAGGAATTTGGTGGATTCAACCATGACTTTAGTGTGTATTATTTATCAGAACATTTCCAGGTAGCGATTTTAATTTATTACTAAATAACATATATGGGTTTACCAACATTCAAATATTAATTTGTTAGCATATAGTTTTGAACCCGTTTTCATTTCATTTTATACATGTTTGAGAAGAGATTGCGAATTTTGATAGAATAGAAGAGTTTTAGAATCGTCAGCGAAAAGAATAAAAGGACTGTTTCAGCAAGAAATTGGAAGTCATTATATATATGATGAATAACAGCGGAACCTAAATAGTGAACCCTGGGGTACACCGCATGCATATTGCTTTTTCATAAGGAAGTCTTGGCTGTTTATACAACATTGCTTTCTATCTGTAAGAAATTGTCGAACCACTCCAAGGCTCGCAATCATAATAGTTTGCAGTATGTGTAGTTTTAATTTCTTTGTGCTTGGATATCGAGGAAATCCTAATAGCGAGCTTCTGTGCGATTTAGAGATGAGCTATTTAAGCTATTGGTAATGCGTAAGTATGAATATGTGTGCCTAACAAATATGATCTGAATGATTTTGAAATAGTAAGTTCAAGGTCGTTGGTAGAAGTTGCGAAGGATATCATCATCAAATCGATATATAGATTTCGCTACTGGCCATAGGTTTATGGCAAATGTCAAACTTCGATATTGATAAGAACCCATACTATATATAAAAATATTGAGAAATGCGGAGTTGTGGAATGTTTTATGCCTAAAACCAAATTGAAGTTCCTTGAACAGTAATATTAAATTCAGTAAGAAAAACAGTCATAGTTCGTTGTAAATAAGTTTTCAAGAATTTGGCTTCAACAAGATCTGATAGATTAGGACTCAATCTAGCACTACTTAGTGGCTGCTGGCCTACAGATTGAAGGTCTTAAAAGATATTTCTGTTCACTTTGGTTCGGACAATAAAATTTTGGAGAGAGCACTTTTTATGTTTGTTAGGTGAAAGATGATTGATGCATTATGGATTGTTATACAATCAGGGTACACCATTTTGTCTCCACTGGACCAAAAAAAAAAGTTGTTTTGTTTTCTCTCAATTTTTTGTTGTATTGATTTAGATGAGTAAAATGATATGCTTTTACATTTGGAAGCATGATGGTCACCAATTTTATTTTTCTAAATAAAAAAAACGTTCAATTTTTTTATACACGTAAAGTCAATTGCTTCATTTTTCGAAGAGGACGTTTTTGCGAACGTGATTTGAAACATTGTAACCTGAACTATCTCAAAAATAAGTGGATGTGGGTGAAGTAAACATTATAAGTTTGTGTGGCATATGTACCAGTGTTCGTACAGACAAAAAACATTGTTTATCAAGTGATCTCTAACTATGCGTAAACCCAGCAATTCTGAGAGGACATTTTGTGACGGAATTGACACCCATTTTTGGTTTATTAATAATGGTCACAAAAAACAAAATAAACTGTAGCCTTTTTAAACACGGCATTTTCAGTAGTCAATTCTGATTGGAAAAACAGCTAATGATTCAAAAGCTCGACGCTCAAATTCAAAACAAAACTCATGGAATCATATTTTGCCCAAATATGCCATATATTGGTCAATTAATTAACGGTGTATTTCAATAAATTATTTTCTCTTTTAGGTTGTTCTAAACAGAGCCCAATAGCTTGCCATCGTAGATTTTATATTTACATGTACAGTACCTGCATTTCTTTTTATTGTGCACAAAAGGTCAATTATTGATAGTGTACCCTGATCCCTGGGATTTTGCTTTCTGTTTACAAAGCCATTTCTATCCTATGCAGGGATCCCTTTGCATCAAAAGAATACCTCAAAGTAAGATATTATCAAGGAACCTGGCAGAGAAAGTGTGCTCCCTTCACTCACTGACAAAGCTGGAGTTGGTTGGCTGTAATGTACCAGTTTCATTTAGTGAGATTCTTTATCAACACTTTGCAGATGTTATGGTATGTATAATTCATTTTGATGTTGTATATTAAAATTTGGGTATTTTCTGTCATTGCTCATATTGATGGTGTACTAATAGTCAAAGCTGCCATGAAAATGAATATTCAAATAGGTGTAAAAATTGAAGGTTATACAAAAATTCAATCTCCAATCATTTTTTTTATTGGACAAATTCTCTCTAAAAATGAGCTTGGGGTCAGTTTAGTAATGATGAGTTGGAAGTTAGGATATTATGATTCAGTAAAAAAACACAAGGGTATTGTTCAATTTAGTAATTTACTCAGCAGGGCTTCAGCTTGTACATGTACTGTTTGATAGAAATTAGCAAATAGTGCAAAGGTAATAGCTATTGACACTGATTAAAAGTTGTAATGAACTGAGTTTCTTCTTTTTTTAACAATATTACTTTTCCCAATTCCTTTCTTAAAAGGTAGAGAACTTCATTCTCACTGAAGTGTCGCTAACAAAAAATAGTGCCATTAGTTTGGCAAAATTCATTAGTTTCCTGCCTCAGCTTAGGAATTGCAGCATACAAAGCAAATCATCAGGTTTTTGGGATCATTTTAGTTTGGCTATGCAGACGGAACAGTCAAAGGTAATGTATACATGTGCAAAGTGGGTGGGTAAATTTTGTAGAAGTAACAACCATGGTTTCACGATATCAAGCATATAAACTATTTCTAAAGTGACCAGGAAAGAATACCAAGTACATGTACAGCTTGGGCCAAAATTATGGGACCAAGTTGCTTTTTTGTTATAAGCATTTGCATTACATGTAGTAACATACGCAGTTATACTCACATGTCAGTGATATAATTTCTGAAGAATGTGTAGAAGTTAGTTTGTGTTTAAAATGTTTCCATACTATAGAAAGCGAGAAACACACACTGATACCCTTATGAAAAAGAACTTGGCCTAATATATTTTTTTTTTAGCTGTATGTTTAATCATGATTGGAAAAATAAAACAACTTAAAGCTTGAAATAATGTACACTCTTTAATGCTCTAATTTCAAGACAAAAATATCTATTGTGTAAAACATTTATTAGGTTAAAACATCTTTTTAAAAAGTCAGGACATATCATGGCATCTTCATGTTCATATATCTAATTAAGTCTATCAGTTGATCATGTTAAATCTTTAAAAACATGCATTTATATTTCTCTTTACAGATTGAATCTTTTGAAATAGATGCCTCCGGTATCAGCGAGTCCGCAACACAAAACCTCTTTACCTGTATCTGTGCCATGCCACGCCTCAAGGATGTCAAACTATCAGGGAATGTATCAGATGGATTCTACTGTGCACTAAAAGAAAGAGCTTCGTCATTGAAAGTAGCAAGATAAAGAATCCCTATAAAACATTGAAACACATTTTATTGCTGATTATTTCAAATTTAAATACCAAAGAGACACATTCAGGTGTTTTGATGTGTAGTTTGCCAATATTTTTTTAAAGCAGTTGGTCAACAAGAGGCTTTATTGTTAACTGAAATGAGGATCCAAGTTATTGTATCTTTATATTGTCAACATAATTATTTTGGCATGAAATGATAAGCAGAGTAACTATAAAATAATCTAAGTTCTATAATGAAGAGTACAAATACTAAGTTATCATACACAGAGTTACAATCATTGTTCTATGATTCAGGTCATGTATCCGGAAGAAACATATGTACAATACACTCATGATCTTCATTATTATTGCTTGAGAAGATCACAAAGTTCACTTCTAACCATGCTCTTGATTAATATCATATTTACAAGTTTATCTGTAGATTACATACCAGTTAAATATTTTAAATAGATAATCTATGTATCATCTGAGCAGTAGACTATCTGATTATTATTCTACATGTAGCATTTATAAAAGAAAAAAGACTAAATTCTGATCAATTTGCTCTCATTTATTTCTTCTTGACAGGTTGAATCTCTTCGAATAGATACTCAAGGTGTCAATGAGTCTACATCACAAGTTATTGGTGCTTGTATCTGTGCCATGACATACCTCAAGGATATCAAACTAACAGGCAAACTATATGAAGGATTATACAATGCACTCAGAGAAGGAGCTTCTTCACTGAAGGTACACCACCCCTGACAAAAATAATGCAGGTCATTTTGATTTGAAATACCCGTTTGTGATTTTCTTCCACATGGTGTTTTTTTACGTAATCTCAAATGTGATTCGGCATATCAAAATGACACACAAGTCCGGAGATAAAACTGAGCCGATGGTCAAGGAAATTGGCAAAATAATTTAAAAATGCCAAATTATGGGGGAAAATATTTGTTTGTTGTCTGAATCTTGAAGCTTGAATGTTTCATATGTGTGCTCTGTAAAAATCCTTGACTATTTGCTGCCGATTCGTGTCCGTTTTTAATATGATGAATCTCAAATGAGTATCTATTTCATGTGTCTTTATATCACCAAGGTAATAATTTGACTTGATGTGATTGATACACTATATCTTAATTTCAACCAAATGGTTTCATGCGAGTGATGTGACCAATAACCACTCTTTAAACATAGACATGTTTCATACTGTTAAAAGAGAATGAGACTACATGATGTGTCCTCATATTAGAGATTTATCTTTTAACATGTTCACTACATGCGTACAATATAAATGTATCAGGAGATGTCTTAGACGTGTGAATGTATATACTTCCACCTTTAAGATGATAGAGCAATGTCTAATATTTTAAACCTACATGTCATGTTTTGTGTACCATATTTGATTTCATTTTTGTAACAGGTTGAATCTCTAGAACTAAGGTTACATGATATTAATATCCTTGGACAACAAAGCCTGTGTGCCAGTATATGTTCTATGCCATGTCTCATTAGTGTGAAGATACACTGGCAAAAACCTGGTGGAGCAGTAGCAAAGGTAACATTCTGCAGATCAAAGCCTTAAATAAATCATTCTAATACTCAAATCAGTATGGACACACCGGCCTAAAATTTTTGTGCATCCCTGGTGTTTTCATTGACCCATAGGGAGGGGGAAAGGCCTTATGGCATCTTCTCCATTCAAAAGGCGTCATTTTCCCGCGGTTTCCTGTTCCGACCCAGCTTTCAGCTTTTAACATGCTCTATTGAAAAGCCGTTAAGTCGGCTTTTGGAACAAAAGATGCGGGAAACTGACACCTTTTGAATGGAGAAGGCACCTTAAATTGATTACAGGTATGCCTGATGAACATTTCATAAGTAACAAGCAAAATTATTCCTTAATTTACAAGCTTGCATGTACTAATGCAGCAATGAAGCAACCCTGAGGAATAAAAAGTAGATGTATATGTATGTCTATAATTGTTCTCCAAGTTGATTTATGTGCAGAGGCAAGGGATCGAAGGATCTGCGGAGACAATAAAGACTGGAGGGGCAAGCGATTGTGTGTTTATACTCTAGATGTGCAATCTCTCAGCTTCAGATAGTCACAAATACAAAAGAAATATCTGAAACATGTCAATTATGTTCAGATTTATTATAATTTTTTTTCAAACACAGGTGTAATGTACTATTGATGTGTCTACAGTGTAATACATATATTAATCAAGTGTACTTGATTTTGAAAATTTAGATACATTGCTACAGATTAATTCTGCTTTGATGTTTATAGATTATACTAAGAAAGAATGTACATGTAGGAAGATCATCATCATCAGACGTTATCTCATCATCCTGTCAGATCAACTTCAGTATGGATGGAGAGCAGGTCATTGCCCTTGTATCTTCACTCTCTTCATCACAGACATCATCTGCACAAGTAACTTTCCATTTATAATCTGATTATTAGCAGGACATTGTAAGGCATGTTTGATTTTTCTTGTTGATCTATACTCCTTTATACTGTACATTAAGTAGGAATATCAAAGACTTTGTTTGTTTTTTCTCTGAACAGAGAGATTGTTAATGCCAAACCTACTATGAAATAGTAAAATATGGTGCACACAAATTATGAAATGATTGTTTTATGCATCATGAGAAGATTCACTAAGGAAGAATTGTTAATACTGTAAATCCCACAGGTTAGATCTAGATTCTAGATCTGCATATGAATGAATTCTAAAGTCAGAACAGACCATGGACCCAGAAGGCATTTGAAACTGCAATATGTCAAAATTCAAGATTCACAATTTGAAAAGAATTTGCAGGCCCAATTGTCTGGAAACAATAGAGGCGCTTTCATGTATGGGCATGGGCCAATACAGTAAGTGTGTGACCTAAGGCTTGATCCTTTACTGTATGTACTTCTATCAGTGATGGATCCAGGCAGGGGCACAGGGGACGTGCACCTATGATTTGAAAACCGCTAATTGAATACATGTTAAACTCTGAAAAATTCCCTGTAATGAAATTCTGGATCCGCCATTGTATCAGTATCAGCAAATTAACCACATTGACATTTCTGGTCCATGGAAAAGACACAATGGATTTAGGAACTAATATCCCACAACTCTTAATTCTGACTCATTAATTTTTTTGTTGCTAAAACTTGTATTGTTACTGTTACATATCATTGAAAAGTTACAGAGCACGTGATAAAAGATAAAAACATTCTATCATAATAGGTCTCTTTATGGCAACCAGGTTATTCCTGTTTAACATACCTGTACTAGTATATGCACTACAAAGTGTGATGATACACAAAATGGTCCAAATCATTTCATTTACTAGTGTGTGTTGGAGAATATATCCTTAATTCACAACACATACATGTATGTGGATTTTGTTGTTTAACACTGATTTACATCTTCATATTTATATATCAAATTTCATTAAATTTCATTAACATTTCTTGTTTTGAAATACTCAGTACAAAGACACAAACAAAAAGAAAAGCAGTCATTCATCATTTGATTCAACAAAATTTTAACCCTCTCCAATCATCAAGATGTATATCATCCTGTTGTGCAGTAGAAGTATATGTACTATGTAAATAGTATGATTGCAAGAATAATGATTGTGGAGCTAGTAAATAATAATGATAATAATGATATTGTTTTATTTTCCGAACCACTTTAGTTCTGATAACTGTTCCATCGACTTTATGACGCTTTACTTTGTTCTTGACAGGTTGAATCTCTTCAAATAGATGACTGTAATATCACTGAGTCTGCATCACAAACTCTAGGTGTTAGTATCTGTGCCATGTCATACCTCAAGGATGTCAAACTAAGTGGGGACCTATCAGATGGATTCTACAGTGCACTTAGAGAAGGAGCTTCATCACTGAAGGTAGCAAGATTCATACATGTAACTGATTAAAGTACCCAAGAGTTTACTGCAATTGAATGGTTTAGGATTTGTCAATACTTTTTTTTTCTGTTTTTAAAGAGCAGTTATAAATTTCTTTGATGTAGATATTGATATTGATACATGTATATGTGTTTCATAATATTTTTCTTTGATAATATCAAATGGGTATGCAATCCATGTGTCTTTTTATATCAACAAAAAAAAGTTCTTGCTGTGATGCACACAGGGACAACATAATCTGTATTCTGGAATGTGGGGTCCCCAAAAAAGTTATACGATTGTCATTGGTCGCGAGGTGGAAAAATGGTCATTTTTGCCTTTTTGTCCACTTTTGCTGAAAAAGTGCCCCTCGGGGGGGGGGGGGAATGTAGGCTCCAAGGCCACTGGTTGTAATGTGTTCTATATATTTAGCCCTTTTATATATCCAAGGAAACTAAATTTTAAAATGCACTCTCTCAATCTTAACCCTAATCAGGCCGGGGGGGGGGGATGATCAACCCCCCCCCCCTCGACATTTTCCGCGACTATACCACCACGCGAAATTTTTTGACCGCGCCGCTCGATGACTTTTTACTTTCAGGTCTTGCGCATCTTTTGAAACCATTTTCGCGAAAATAGGGCATACGGTGACGACGCTGCACGATTTTCAAAAATATCCGTCAGACCGAAAACCGCTCAAAAACGTGATTTTGTGTACAAAGTCAATGCAAATAGAGTTTTCTCACTTGATTCATAAACATATGATTATTTTCACTTTCAATGGCTAAAATCAATTTTTGTTAGCATAATTATGCTTCATAAAGATTCTGCAATCAATTTTGACCAAAAAACAAAGAAAAACAAAAGGTCGAAAAACAAAGAAATACATAAGAAATTCTTAAAACAATAAAATACATTAGAAAATAATTTTGAAACCAAATTTTTTTTCAAGTACAATTGTTAGGAATGCTACAAAGAATATTAAGACCAAATTTTAGCATTCTAGGAGCTTTATTTAGTAAATTGGAGCAAAAAGTATGTATTATGCATAAATTAGCATAATTAATTAATATAAGATAAAATAACATTATTTCAGGAAAATTAGCGATACCAACTTGTAGATTACATCGCATACTACCACTGTGCAAAATTTCGCGGCGCTCGCGCGATCGGCGGCTGAGATCTCAGGGGGGGGGGGGTTGATTCAACCCCCCCCCCCCCCCCCCCCGGCCATAGGACAGCCAAAAAAGCCCGGCCTGATTAGGGTTAATATTGCTATGAAACAGTACACTGTGTACCATGCTCTTCATCAAATGTACGTCACACACATTTACAAGGGCCTGCAGGACTGATTTTGATCTAGTAGACTATGGGATGGTTCCCGATAATGTCGCTAGTTTTCCATTTCCGCAGGGTTGAAAAATTCACAACGCTCCTGTCATATGAAAATCCGTTTTAAAACAGGGCAACATCAATGCGATATGTCGCATATCTTCTAATTTGCAATAGGGGAAGGTGGGGCATAACGGACCCTAGGGGCAAAACGGAACTTTCTCATAGCTTGACATCAAAAGTATTTCTTTCTATTATAAATGTATTGCAGTAAATGAGGCATTGCTGCACCAATTTACCACTGAAGTTTCATCGAAAAAAACAATACCTACAGAGGGGGGTGCCATTCAAAAATTTGTACCCCCTGTGTTAGGTATTTCTGCTTGGGGCAAAATGGAACCCAATGGTGTGGGGCAAAAAGGACCATAATTTGGCTGACCCTGGGGAGATTTGGTGTGCTCGCATCCCTTCTTGGAGACTTCCAAAAGTACATTTATTTTGCCAACTTGAACAAATTTTGACAAATCATGTCCCCAGGAGTTGATTATTTCTTACGTTGGCAACGTACCATAATAGGGTACCATTTTCCCAACGGATATGCACGGAGCCCATTTTGCCACTAGTGGGGCAAACGGACCTTTTCAGTATTTTTCAGCTTCATTTTGCCGGAAGTATGAAAGAGATGAGAATTATTGATCGATTTGGTTATCAAACTTTCAATAAGAACTCGTCAAGGAAATCATATTTTTAGTTCTTGCTCCTATCTGTGACGTCACAGAAGCCACTTGAAGTTACTGTGGTCCGTTATGCCCCACCTTCCCCTACAGCTAGAAAAAAATAAATAAGATATCACCGCTCACTCAATCTGGCTCGGCTGAATCATGGAAAAGGCCGGCTAACTGTTGTTTACGTAATTAAAAGCAAATGCACGGCATGTACCGGTCATATTATCTATGCGGCCTCGTTTCAAAACAATTCACATTTCTTTACCCCTACGCATAGTTGTCGTATGTAAACAAACGAGATCAAACCTCGACGTCTTTTGATCCCAATGAAAAATGAAAGTGATTTTTGAGAAAGGATTATTGGGCCCCAAATTAGTTTTATACTCCTAGTCAATGATATAAATCAAATCTATCATGGATTCTTTACCTAAACTTTTAAAATATGTCCAACATCAGGAATATCCTAGTCATAACTAGTAACAACATTATCAATGATTTGAGGAGACCAACCAACTAAGTTTCGAATCACTATTTGTTAAATGAAAGAGTAATGAATCGGAACACAACTGAATCAATTTTGTTGCAAGGAAACAGGTGCGGGCTTGGGTCTGGCATTTTTCAACGAAATTACTACGTCCTCAATCTTATTTTCTCCCTTTTAGAAGAGAAGGGAAATGTAATATTGTATTCATTTCCAGAACTACAAATTTTAACAAATGGTCTCCTTAATTTCCACTCGTTTGAAACGAGCCCCACGCGCTGCTGTCTTTTAATGGCAACTGGAAACAAGTGGCATAAGTTATTTTTAATTAGTATCTAACTCTATGTGTCCCTCATGTGGCTAAAATTTCGTTTTGAACTCCATTCTGCTTTGTGCAGACAGGTTAGGCAGTCGGTATCATGGTTTTGATGAGTAAGCTTACAAAACTTTGATTCCTTTTGCTATTTGATGATTAGAAAATATTGCAGTTTTCTCCAAAACAATTCCCCTTCAATGGTGAGAGAGAGAGAGAGAGAGAGAAAGAGAGAGAGAGAAACATAGGGGGTGGGAGAGAAATATAAAGCAATCATTTTACACTTGAAGGCTTAATTTGACAATGACACAGGTTCGGGAGATTATAATGTGTTGATACAGCTTTGCTGTCATTGTCATTTTGACCCCTTCATGTGTACTGATATCGTTTTAATAAGCACATTAACCGGAATCGCTGATCAATCGGTGCCTTCGAATGGAACATTTTCAGACGCCACTGAACGGTGAGAATGCCTCGTGGCATTGCACGCACTTATTGATAGGTGGCGAAATGTGTAATACACGCAACAAATGGGGACATTGCCAATCGGTCGATTTTCGTAATGTTTATTATTCTTAAATTCTATTTGATGCGGTACAAATCTAAGATATGCGAATTAAGAATTTGCTTTTTTTATTTTTACATTATCATATCCCTAAAGTGTTGTGGGATGGCTAAACCTGGGAGAAGTCACAATTTGAGCAACCATCCTATAGTCTATAGGGTATGGTCACAATTTTGTAATGAGGCTCCATCCTGTGGTATATCGTGGGTTTTCACTCATTCACTTTAGTCAAATTTTGTTGATCTTTAGCAAGTTGAATCTCTTGATGAGTCTCATGTTAGTAAGTTTTGATCAATAAAAACACAAGGTAGAAATATATGTGCCATAAGACTAGGTGAAATATGAAATAAATGTGTATTGATTAACAACTGTTCCAAGCATACTTACACTTTTACATTTGGCAGAAGTATCATTATGGTTTTCACTCTTGCATTGAAGAAAGAAATAGTCGTTTGGAATCCCACACATTTAAACATTTGTATATTGCCAATTTTAATGACATACTAAAGTTTTAAAATTAGGCCTAGATGGTATTGGTGTATAATGTAACCTGGATGCTGTATTACCAGTAGTGCCATGCTTTGTCTCAGACATGCAAATGAATTTTCATATTTAATGTGATAAAACAAATCAATATTTGAAAGCCAATTGTGATGGTTTGTATATTTGCTTTTTTTGTGACAGGTTGAATCTCTAGAACTAGGGGTAAAGGATATCAGTGTGGATGGATTGCAAAGCCTGTGTGCCAGTATATGTGCTCTGCCATGTCTCAGAAGTGTGAAGATCCAATCAAGTGATTGTTGGAATATAACAGCAGCAAAGGTAATAATCTTCAGATCAAAACCTTTAATGCATCATTGTTAAAGTAATCAGTGTTTGACTACTAAAATCGTAGTACCCATATCAGTGCTTGACTAGTATAAGTGAATCAATCCCCTGAAATTTGTTTATACACAACACAATTGTTTAGGACCACCATCCTAAAATTTGTGTGCACCCAGGTTGTTTTCATTGGCCCATGGGGATGGGAAAGGCCCTAAGTTGATGATTACAGGCATGCATGAGGATCATTTTATAAGTAACAAGCAACATTTTTCCTTAATTTACAGATATGCATGTACTAATGCAGCAATAAAGCACTCCAAAGAAATAAAAAGTAAAGATGTTTATGGCAGACCTGATTCACATATTTATCTAAATCTATGTCTATAATATACAATGTACATATAATGTTGAAAGTTTATTTATGTCAGCTTTAGATTAGTAATCTCTGGCTCTGAAACAATACTTCTCTCAGATAGCCTGAAATGGAAGTAAATATAAATGGCAACTATATTTAGATTTAAGCATAAAGGAATTTTTTACGCCGTTGGGAAGTTAAATAGAGTCTCCAACGGTAGAAACCATGCAAATTGGTAGAAACACACGCAACTGCTGTGTGATAAATTTGAAACCAGACAGCTATGAAAAAAAATCATAGGCTGCCCGGGCGGCAGACAAATGAATAAATTAATTGTCTATTTAACTTCCCAACGGCGTAAAAAATTCCTTTACATTTGATGTTCATGTATATGGGATAGTATGAACCTTGACCGCTACGGGCACTCCGGTGGTCTAGTGGTTATGACAGTGGTCTAGCAATCCACAGGTCATGGGTTCGAATCCCGCCCGGGCAGCCTATGATTTTCTTCATAGCTGTCTGGTTTCAAATTTATCACACAGCAGTTGCGTGTGTTTCTACCAATTTGCATGGTTTCTACCATTGGAGACAAATGAATAAATTAATTGTCTATATTTAGATTTATTATAATTCTGATAAAAATTGGAATATAAGATTTTTTCAAACAATGGTATAATATGTAGGGGAGAGTGGGGTTAGTTGGAACACGGGGTTAGTTGAAACATTGCAATTTTCTTTAACGGCTATAAATATATTTATGCAAATCTACCCTCAAGTTGTTGCTATTATCAACTGCCATCCACCACATTTTAGACAGCACATGCTTCAAGCCTCATGAAGTTAGAAAGCAATGTTTGTTTTTTCACCTTCTGATTTTATTTTGTAACTTTTACTAAAGTTTTATTATCTGAGAGAAGATCATAAAATAAGTTGGCCAGTTTTTGAGTACAACAAACAGTTAAACCAAGCTACAAAACAAGGTTAAATGTATGGCATGTTGTTGTCCCTCTTTTGTGCTGTAAGCTGACAAATGTCAAACGGGCCTCTGGGGGTAGTTGGAATATTTTGAACGGGGTTAGTTGGAACATGTACTAAGTAAATAGGTTTCAGCTGAATAAAAATAAAAACTCATATAATTCAATGAAGTGTTCCAAAATATTCCGGTACATGTATATTAGTGCACATTGGACAATTTTATTTTTGTTTAAACAAAATATAATGCAAAATGCTACTTCACAGGACTTCAGAATATCTGTATGTGAGTTGATGTTATCAAGTGTAATAAAACATGAAGTAAAAGAAAATATTTGAATTGGAATCAATAAAGCAAGTTAACTGAACCCTTGCAATAATGTTGTACGTACAGTGTGTAGTTTAAATATAATTCTAAAGACACCATGCACTATGTTTAAACTTACCCCATACATGTACCTTGTTCTCATGTGTGGGGGTTTAGTTGGAAAACTTGACATGGTCTTGTTGAAGATGGATTTCTTTTCCAGAACCATGACTAAGTGTAACAATTTTATGGGGTACATTTGTAGCATACAGATATACACCCAAGCTGATTGTGGATTGTTTCTTGAAATAAATCCTCTTTTGTTTTACAGCCATTGTTGTAAAAAAAATGTTCCATATAACCCGGCTCTCCCCTACTATTGAAATATCTACTTTGTAACATTTATTTATGTATAATTGAGTTTTAAAATCCAGAAACATTGATACAGATGAACTCTGCTTTGATGTTTAGATTACACTGATAAAGAATGTAGGAGGATCATCATCATCAGAGGTCATCTCATCATCCTGTCAGATCAACATCAATAGGATGAGTGGAGAGCTGATCATTGCTTTTGTGTCTTCACTCTCTTCATCACAGACATCATCTGCACAAGTAATTTCCCTTTAATCTTTATACCCATTTATACTGTACATCAAGTATGAATATCAAATTTTGATTTTCTTTTCTCTGAACAGAGAGATTGTTATTGTCAAGACCTACTAGGAAAGATTAAAAAATGGAGCCCACAAATTATGAAATGTTTTTCATCCTGAAAATTTCGTATGTACATACATATTCATTTCGACATTTATATAGAGTTTTCCATTTAAAATGCCCAAAGTGCTTTATAATGATATTATACAAATAATCTTTGAAAATCTTGAATTGCAGTTTAAATGTACTGACAGACTTGGCCGATACTACCATAGAATGCTCACAGCCTTTTCATATTTCGTGCTTAGTTTTCTCTTTTGTAATTATGTTTGAACATCCAACAAACACATGATAATGTCATGTAGTAAAGACGTTAGTTAACAAGTCGATCATAATAGGAAGACATATGATTTCTACCTTGATAGGCATTGATACCTGGAACACAGAGAGCATAGTATAATCTGGATTTTAAAAAGCTTTGTGCTAAGAAGTGTACATTGGAAATAGTGATAAATTGAGACATTGTACACAAACATTATACTACCGAGTAAAATTGTATATTATGAATGTTTTATGCTTCATGAGAGGATTTGCTACTTAGGAAGAATTGTTACATGTAATATTGTAAATCCCACTGTGTTAGATCCAGATTCTAGATCTGCATGCATGTATGAATTAATTCTAAAGTCACGACAGACCTTGGACCCAGAAGGCCTTTGAACCTGCAATACATGTATGTCAGAATCAAAGATTCGCAATTTCAAAAGATCGTGCTGGCTCTGTTATGTTTGGGCATGGACTGATACATTAAGTTGTGTGACATAAGGTTGGATACGCTACTGTACATCATACATGTATTTACTTCTATCAGTAAAGCAAATTAACCACATTGACATTTCTGGTTCATGGAAAAGACACTATGCATTTAGGAACAAATATCCCAGGGCTCTTAACTCAGACTCATGAAACTTCTGTTGCTAAATGTATTGTAACTGTCTTCCTATCATCAAAAAGTTAAAAAGTACACAATTAAAAAAATTCACACAAAAGTTTATCATAATCAGTCTCTTTATGGCAACTGGCTTATTCCTCTATGTTCAACCTACATGCACTTCAACGTGTGCTGATACACAAAATGGCCCAAATCATCTCATTAATTGGTATATGTTAAAGAATATATTTTAAATTCACAACACATACATGTATTTTCTTTTTTAACACAGATTTACATAGTCAATATATCAAATTCATTATATTTTTTTGACATGTCTGTGTTAAAATACTCAGTATTTTGACACAAACGAAACGAAAAGCAGTCTTTCATCACGTCATTCAACAAAATTTTTCCTCTTTCCAATAATCATTTCCTATTCCATGATAAAGTAAATATGTGTATCTTCCTGTTGTTCAACGATAGAATAGTGATTGTGGAGCTAGTAAATAAAAATGATAATAATGATATTGTTTTATTTTCCAAGCCACTTTAGGTCTGATAACTGTTCCATTGGCTTTACGATTTATGATAGGTTGAATCTCTTCAAATAGATGACTGTGGTATCAGTGAGTCTGCATCACAAACACTAGGTGCTAGTATCTGTGCCATGACATACGTCAAGGATGTCAAACTATCAGGGGACATATCAGATGGATTCTACAGTGCACTTATAAAAGGAGCTTCATCACTGAAGGTAGAAAGATTTATACATATAATGGCTTGAAGAACCCAAGAGACATTTTCCCTGTAATTTAATGGTTTAGGATTTGCCAATACTTCTTTTGTTATCTCATCCCTTTTAAAAAGCAGTCATAAATCCTTTGATGTAGATGTTGATACATGTTTTTCATATTTTGGGAAATGCAATTCATGTGTCTTTATATCAATAAGAAAATATTTCTTACTGTGATACACAGAGGGACAAAATAATCTATATTCTGAAATGTTTGGTACAAAAAACAAAATTATTGTACAATTGTCAGGGGCCGCGGAGCTTTTTTGAAAGTGGAGGGGGCTGAACAGGCAACAAATCACAAATCTATGGTCATTTCCGCCTTTTGTACACATTTGCTGAAAAAGTGCCCGCTGGAAAAAAAAACCCTGCAGCTTACCGGCCCCTGGTTGTGAATGACGTTCTGTATATTTAGCCCATTTAATATATTCAAAAACTAAATTTTAGAATGCTCTGTCTCACAATCTTGATATTAGTATAAAACAATACACACTGCACTTTTTACCATGATCTTTAATAAATGTCACATTTGTTTACCTCTAATTTTTTATCTGTTGACATGAGTGTTTCACACAATAGCTTATATAATAGATTATCATCTATGAAGTAGACTTTTTGATATCATTATCCAATTTGCATTCAAAAGCAAGACTATATTTTGCGCTCATTTATATCTTCTTAACTTCTTATCAGGTTGAATCTCTTCAAATAAATGACCGTGGTATCAGTGAATCTGCATCACAAACACTAGGTGCTAGTATCTGTGCAATGCCATACCTTCAGCATGTAAACTTATCAGGGAACCTATCAGATGGATTCTACAATGTACTCAGAAAAGGAGCTTCATCACTAAAGGTAGTGATATACAACAAACGTCAACATGTACTGTACATTGATTATTTGAAATTTCCTAATGTATGTGTCCAGCCTGGGAAATAATTACAAGACCAAATCATATGGAGTCTTTGGAAGAATGTGGTCTAATAATTATATCTCAAGCTGTATGTAATGTATCATCCCATTAGAAACACTAAGCAAGTAATATAAAAACACATATAATGATTATGGACCTAGTACAATACTATGCTATAAATTCATATTCTGTTCTTAACAGGTTGAATCTCTTCAAACAGATGACAATGATATCAGTGAGTCTGCATCACAAACTCTAGGTGCTAGTATCTGTGCCATGCCATACCTCAAGGATGTCAAACTAATAGGGAAACTATCAGACGGATTCTACAATGTGATGCATCACAACGAAATCAGACACAAGTCGCCGAGCAAATTCAGCACAGTGTCCAGGAAATTAGCAAAATAATAAAAATTGTCTTTGGGGGGAAATATATTTTTTTTTCATTTTCTGAAATTCCAATGTCTCTTGTATGCTCTGTAAAAGTAGTATAATTACACAAATAATTATGGACCAAGTGAAATAGTATTCTTTATATTTTATTCTTGACAGATTGAATCTCTTCAAATAGATGACAATGATATCAGTGAGTCTGCGTCACAAACTCTAGGTTCATGTATCTGTGCAATTCAATACCTCAAGGATGTCAAACTAAGAGGGAATCTATCAAATGGATTTTGCAATGAACTCAGAGAAGGAACTTCATCGCTAAAGGTAACAATACAATTCCTGACTCATATACATGTACATGTAAAATGCAAAAACTAAGAAAATTGCTGGATGCAGATGTTGTAAAATGTCAAATGTCAGAAGACATAGAGATAATTTCTATAAGAAAAAGAAAGGATTTAACACTTTACAGTGGTGGACCTAGCCTGATTACACACAATATTTCCCCGTAAGTATTGTGTCTAATCAGGCTAGGTCCACCACTGCTTTATTTACCTTTTTGCAGTCCTAAAATTAGCCCAGACAGAGAGTCCTAGATCTACATTGACTTTGTTTTTACATCATACAGAATTAATGACAAAAATACCTCTTTCTTAAAATTTAGGTCACCAAAAAAATTATTACCTAGCCATGAATAACAATTAGGCTTCAACAAATTTTAAGGGCATATTAAAGAAAAATGATTATTTTACAGAAATTTGATCACATGAATCTTCACATATCAGAAATATGATTTATTATACTGTTAAACGTTGTACTTTAAAATGATTCTTGCTGGAATAGTAAACATTTTCTATGTATTATTCTTCTATAGATCAAGCAAATGCATTTAATGGGAGCAACTCTAGACAGACGTCATCTATCTACAATTGCCCTCATGTCGGGCTTAAAATCACTCACACTGTTTGACGTCAAGATCGCTGACAGGAATCATACCGAGGTACTGGGATGAATTTGAAAAGAATTTAAAATATTAAATGCATCAGTGTTAATGTGGTGTATAGGCCTTTGCATAGGGAAAGATGT